>VZQC01007230.1:300652-356843 GCA_009823505.1 Rhizomys pruinosus
ATTGGGAGAAAGCATTTGAAAACGTATATATTGTGGGGGGGCTGGAGAGGGATGGCCTAGCGGTTAAAGGTGGGAGCGGCCCGGGACTGCTCTTACAGGAGGACCCGGGTTCGACTTTCCCCAGGCAACACACATGGGTGGCCGAGCACCCGTCTGAAAAAAAAACTCCAATTCCAAGGAGAACTCCAGTTCTCCAGGGGAATCCGAGACCTTCTCCGGACCTCCCGCGGCCATGCACGACACGAGTGCACAGACTTGCACTTTTCAGATAGTACATTCATACAACATACAGAAATAAATTTAAAATTAAAAAAAAAAAAAAAAAAAAAAGAAACGTTGAACTTTAAAAATTTAAAAAATAAAATTAAAAAAAAAAAACAGAACAATACTTATCTTGTGGAGGTTAAAAAAGTAATTTAAAAAAAAAAAAGGTTTTTTTTTTTTTTTTTTTAATTAAATTTTAAAAAAAAGCCACATTCAACAATTTACTGCATATTTTAGACCCTGTTCACCTGTTTGTAGTAATCTTCTCTAAGGTAATTTTTCAGGCCTTTTATAAACAAGCACAGCAATTGAAAAACTCTTTACCATGTAAAAGGTTAACAAAAACTTTCTTCTGCAGCCCAATTTGCTCGACGGACACTGTGAATCTCTAGGTCTTCGTTAGCAAGGCAGTCTATACTTCTTTTGATAACATTAGGGTTAAAAAATAAAAATTTTCCAAAATTCAAAGGAACGTGGGGTAACAATTTTTTAAAATGGCAGAATCATTTCATGTTTTCTCCAGTTCCACAGATTCAGAACTGTCTAGCTTCCTGAAGTTGGCATCCTCTGCCTTGTTTCTGATGAAGACTAGAAGTTCTCTTTCAGCTCTCCAAACAATACTCATTTAGCTTTTTTTTTTTTTTTTTTTTAATTATTTATTTCCGTACTCTATTTATGCTTGTTTTTGAGTTGAGATGCCAGACCTGTGAGATATTTGCCAAGGAGAGCTGCATACAGGGAGTGGTACCAGCCTAAGGAAGAGATGTATGTTGCAAGCAAAGCTGGAAGAGCTGAGCCATCTAAGCCCTTTGGAAGTCAAGTCCCAGAAGTTGCACATGGAGCTACTGGACTTGGAGTTTGCCCTGCTGGTTTTCGGTCTTGTTTTGGTCCAGTATTTCCTCACTATGCCTCTATTCCTCCCTTTTGGTATGGGAATGTGTATTTAGTTCCACTGTACGTTGGGAGTTTGTAATTTGCCTTTTGATTTTACAGGAGTTTAAAGTTAGGAGATTGGCCTGAGTCTCAGAAGAGACTTTGACTTTAGACTTTTGAATGGCATTGAAACTGGTAAAGACTATGGGGACTTTTAAGGTTTGACTAAATGCATTTTGCATTTTATATGGTTATGAGCCTATGGGGGCCAGGGAGTGGAATGTGGTGGTTTGAATGAGTGTCCCCCAGAGGCCAGACATTTTGTCTCCAGTTGGTGGCACTGTTTTTGGAGGTCTTAGAAGGTGTGGCTGTGCTAGAGGAAGTATGTCACTGGGGGCAGGCTTAGTGAGTTTAACAAGCCTCGTGGTCTCCAGTTGCACTCTCTTGGCTTCCTGTGCTCATTGCGAGATGTGACCCTCAGCATGCTGCTCCAGCTCCAGCCGCCATGCCTCCCACCACAATGGACTCTAATTCCCTGGAACCGTCAATCATAAGCTCAAATAAACTCTTCCTTTTATAAGTTCCTTTGGTTATGGTGTTTTATCACAGCAACAGAAAAGTGACTAATACAGTAACTTGTCATTTTTCTCTTGTGGCTTCCAGAATTTTGTCTCTGTTTTGGGTGTCTAGCGTTTTAACTATGATATGGTGTGGAGAGTTTCTTTTCTCATCTTTTCTGTTTGGAGTTCTATGTGCTTCTTGTATTTGTATTGGTTTGTCTTTTTTAAGTTTGGGGAAATTTTCATCTATTATTCTGTTGAAGATCTGATCAATACCATTCTCTTGGGATTCTTCTCCTTCCTCTATTCCTATGATGTGGAGGTTTGATATTGTCATAGTGTCCCACAGTTCCTGGTTGTTCCACTTTTGTGTATTTTAAAGTTTTTCATAGTCTTTACTTGAGGTTTTTAGTTGTTCTGTGTTATCTTCCAGGACTGATATTCTTTGTTCTGTTTCCTTCATTCTACTTCTGAGGCTTTTTCCATTCCTTTCCTCTTGATTGGATGAGTGTTTGATTTCCTTTTTCATTTCATCTTTTGATTTCTTTAGTATTTCCACTTCCTTTTGGAGCTTTTCAATCTTTTCCTGTAACTCTTTGCTTTGCTGGTTGGTTTCCTTATCTTTTTCAACAGGGGATCTTTTCAGTGTTTCCACTTCTTCTGGAGTTTGTCATTCTCTCTAGGTCCTTCTTGAGTTTTTCATTCTCTTTTTTAGTTCTCTGACTTGCTCTTTATAGTTTTTGATTTCTTTGAGTATGTTCACAATTGTACTTCTAATATATTGTCCTGGGCCATCCCCACAGGATCCCACTGTAGGATTCTTCCATAGGGTTGGTAGAGCTTGGTGTGGGATTATTCTCCACCTTTCCCATGTTGTCTTTTCTTCATTTCCCTGGCATGTGGGTTTCTCTTTGGCTGTATTCCAATGTGAATCCCAAATGCCTCTTCACTGTGTTGAAGGCTTGCTTTGCTTGCCTCCTTCAGATGCCTTTGTTGTTTGTTTGATTTATTTGCTTTTCTCCTTTTCTCCTTGCTTATGGAGAGTTGACATGTCTAGGTTTTAGGCTTTCTAGTGGAAGTCTAACTCACTCTTCCCTTTCTGTTCTGAAGGTTCTCCAAAGAATCTACTTGGACACTCCTGTGCTTCAGGTGGTCCTAGGAAATCCCCCCCCTTTCAGTTGTTTTAGATCAGCCTACTGATATTATTTGACATGCTCTCTTATGTTGATATTCTGGATCTTTCAACACTGTATATTGTCTGCTGATTTTCTCTTCTAAAGGTGGGATGTGACTTCATTAAGCAGTTTCTCCCCAGTTCCTCATTGATATAACTGTTATATGGAATGAAGGTATTCCATGGAGCCAGAGAACGTTCCCACACTTAGAAACTTATGTGCAAGTGTGGAAAGGTAAAACAAACAAACAAACAAACAAGTAACCAAATAATTGAATAATGTATCTCCAGAACCCCCGTTGTACACAAAAATAAAGTAAAAAGAGATGAGGAAGAGAAGACATGTAGTTTCTCCCTTTAGCTACCCAATACAATCTTCATTAAATTTTTATATTTTCACTGATATTACTAGACGGTTATTTTACATTAGCTATATAGTACTATGTCTTTCCTTCATTAATCATGTACTTCTTTTCCTCAGACTAAAATTGCCTTGGTTTTACATTTGGTTCATTTTCCATGTACTGAGAACTAATTCATTCTTCAACTTTCTGTCAGAACTTTAAGAGTTCTGTTATTATTATAAAACATAAGAGATAAACTTTCTAATTTTTCTCTTTTTCTCCTCTTCCTCTTTCTCCTCCTCGTCCTCTTCTTCTTCCCCTCCTCTTATATTTTTCTCCAGATACCTCTGTCTTCTCATTCCTCTCTAGAGCTTCCCTGTCTGGGGTCTCTTCTAGATGTCCCTCTGCTAGTTTCCAGAGTAATTCTCCTCCACATTGCCACATCTTCTTCTTTAGTTTTCTAGAGTGGTTGAACAGATTTTTATTCTGTTCTCACCCTCACTGGGTAGTTGTAGCAATGACTTTTATAAATGGACATAATCTGGGCTGATGACTTTTAATTAACCCTAGCAAGACCATGCACTCTTGTGTCTTGTGACCATGGCACCTGATGTTGTTTCCTAGGCAACCTCAATGAATGAATAAATGTGGCATGCTTTAGAATGAACGTATCTAAGTGCTGAAAGGCAGTGCACCCATCTCCACCACACAGTGGGGAATGAGAAGGACAATTTCATTTGGATGAATGAGATATTCCAGAACTAAGGATGCAAAGCGCAAAAGGTCTGGTAAGATTAAGTCTATTGAGATCAGATTGGAGCCAAGCTTGTATTTCCCCCTACTGAAGCTGGAGAAGACATTTTGAATAAAAGTATGGATGGGGCTGAACTCTGGACTTGGGAGAGAGTTTAAGGAATGACAGTGTTCTAGTAAGTCTGTCCCATCAGAACAGTTCCAGGAGACAGGAAGATATCTGGGGGGAATAAGTTTCCTGCAAGTTCAGACCCACTTTTCTTTTCTTTTCTTTTTTTTTTTTTTTTTTGGTCTTTTTGAGATAGGGTCTCCATTTAGTCCCAGCTCACCTGGAGGTCACTATGTAGTCCAGGCTGGCCTTGAACTCACAGAGATCCACTTACCTCTACCTCCCGAGTGCTGGGATTAAAAGTATATGCCACCACACCCCACTCAGGCCCACTTTTAAAAACTGCATCTAAGAATTAGGCTGTTTGTTCAGGTGACCATAATGTTGGCATACTTCAGGAAGTCTCCTCCCAGGATGTTAGCTTGGAAATCCTTTCTCATCAATAATCTGGAGACCTTGTTCCAGTGACCTCAGGTTTCCAGTTCTGTAGAGAATTTTGATGTCATTCTTGTTACCAGTCCTTGGTATGTGGCCAACTTCTTTCCACTGGGAGACTAATATTGCTAAAATTTCAATTAATTTATTTTTTATAAGATGCTTTTTCATGGAGAGGCAGGACTGTGTGTTGATTATTTGCATGAATTCTAGAGTCAAACTTTGAGGTTTACTACCTCATGGTCTCTGTAGCTTTACATGGGTTCCTCAGTACCTCCCAGCCTTTATTGGCTGTGCATATGCGTATGCCTGCACTATAAATGTTTGGAAGGATATTCAAGAATTTCTGCAATAAAGTCTGCTATGTAACAAGTCCTCTGTTAATATAAACACTTATCATTCTTGTTACTTATTGTGATGGTCATTAGTTTCAATTTCAAAACTTGGATTTTTCATGGCTGGAAGATCTGCTTGTGCTATTTCTTCCTTTTCCTTTTTGATATTTTACTACTGTATTCTTTGTTATTAATTGAATTTCCTCCCTGTTATGTTTTATGCAAACTTTGGCCAAAATGTTCTTCTAGTGGATGATCCATGAAGGCTTGTTAAATAAACAAATGTGTCCAAAGATAGACCTAGCTCATAGGGACTGGTTCCCAAACAATATTCTTTGGAACTTCAGATTTGTAAGAATATTTAAGGGGCTGGAGAGATGGCTCAGCAGTTAAGAGCACCGATTGCTCTTGCAGAGGACCCGGGGTTCAATTCCCAGCACCCACATGGCAGCTAAGAACCGTCTTTAACTCGAGTTCCAGGGGAATCCAATGCCCTCTTCTGACCTCCGAGGCATTGCACGATGCGGGTGCACCAACCTACATGCAGACGGTACATTCATACACATAAAAAAATAATAAATAAATATATAATTTAAAAAAGAATATTTAAGTAAAATATAAGAAAGAGTCACAAAGTCAAGTACATTTTGTAAATTCTAGGTTCAATACTCTGAGTAAATTTCTTAAAATATTTATTTATCTATTATTTATTATTTTATGTGTGTTGAGTGTTTTGCCTGCACATATATAAGTGCACCCATGTTGTGAAAAACCTGAAAAGCCCAGAAGAGGATGTCGGATTCCCTGGAACTGGAGTTACAAATGGTTGTTAGCTGCTGTGTAGGTGCTGGGAATTAAACCCAGGTCCTCTGGAAGAGCAACCAGTGCTCTTGACCTCTGAGCCAGCTCTCCAGTCCCCAAAGCACATTTTTTTGTATCAATATTTCTTAGCATATTCAATAATAATTTTCAATATTGGGAATGAAATAATTATTAGTATTTTCTGAATTTATTTTTATTACCTATTCTATTTAGACAAAATATTAATATCTGCTTATGAAACAAATAATATTTTATATTACATTTATAAAGCAAAATACAGCTTGGGAGATAATTTTTATCAACAGCATATTTCCTAATTCTGCACCTGCAAAAGATCTAGTTTTCATCCTAAGGTTATTTTTCTTTCTCCTATTGAAAATATCATTCTATACTTAACCTCCCAGTCTTAGTCTCTTAAAACCCATAGAATATCAAATTGACCATCTTTCCTATAGGATCTATCATGCCAGGCAAAAATAAAATCTTGTGTCAGATGCTGAGCTTGGTGGAGCATGCCTTTAATTCCAACATTTGGGAGGCAGGAGCAGGTGGATCTCTGTGAGTTCAAGGCCAACCTGGTTTACATAATGAGTTCCAGGACAGCTGGGACCAAAGGGAGACCCTGTCTCAAAAAGATAGATAGATAGATAGATAGATAGATAGATAGATAGATAGATAGATAGATAGATAGATAAATAAATAAAAATCTAGTGTCAGAGAAAGTTTTCAACAGGAGTTACTGGCGAGGAGAAGGAATGAGGTACTCAAAGGTCAACATGGCATAGTGGGTCACCCCAACTGTGTGAACTGCTTATGTGTTAGGGTCAGGGCTAGCTTTCAGTCAGGTTCATGTAGAAAAAGAGATACTACCAAAGGCAATCATTAAGTGCCCTCTACTCTCCTGGTTCTTTCTCTGCTCTTTAGTGTTTGCCAAACTTTCTCTCTACATGTAGCATGGTACTTACTGCCCAAGAATCCTCAGGGAGGGCCCTGGGAATTTATTGCAGAAATTTTAGTACTGGTAGGTTTAGGAAATATGCATGAGCCACACCTGTTGTCTTGCTGCCTACTTTCATTTGGCCTTAAGCTCATTAGTTCTGTAGGAAAATCTGAACTCCTTAGTGTCTGTGATCTCTGCTCAGCTTCAGGTGGTGATGTGCCTGGCCTCATCCTGGATCTGGTCTCTCTCTCTCTCCACTCAGCTTTTAGGACTGACATTAAAATAAATGAATTCCAATGGAGGAAAGACAGCATCTTCAGTAAGTGGTTTTGGCAAAACTGGATCACCACTTGTAGAAGAATGAAATTAAACTCCTACCTCTCACCCTGTATGAAAGTCAACTCCAATAGCCAATTAGATTTGGGATATACAGGCATATGGCTGCCTCTGCTGCACAGTATTTCCAGGCAGGTGAGGTGTAGCTGGTGCTGACGGAGGAGTCTTGCTTGACTCAAGGAGACCCATATTTGCTTTATTGGTTTAGTGGCCTTTGGTAACACTCTCTGGTATCTGAGAGACCAACTGTACTCTTGCATGTGTGGTCTTCCAATACATCTTTCCATGTGAACATCAGGTCTTCGACAGATAGGGCCTTTATCCCTCTCTTCTTGCAGGTATCCCAGTTTAGAGCAAGGAGCCTTCTACCTTTTGTGGGGGCTTGGATCCCCTGGCTAACATCTCCTTGGTAGATAAATCCATTGCTGATGTCAGAGCTCCTGTAATTGGCTATTGACTCTCTCCTTGGAGGAATAACCCACGGCTGATGCCACAGAGCTTACACCCTCTGATGGTTAGGAGATGTTATAACCACAGTAAGACCCTGTCATATTTTAACAGAAAAATGTAATTCATGGATTAACATACCATCCAAACATCTGTGTCTATACCAAAGTAACCTACAATACAATTAGTACTGTTTAAATACCTATATATTCTAATTGCTTGTGCTTCATTAGCAGGATCGAAAGGTTATTCCTGGACAAACACTGTCACGCCACATGAAAGGAAACAGCCAGAACTGACCAGGCGTCCAAGACAACAGCTCCAGAGAAGATAGACTGTTTCGCTTCTCATCCACCTGTGCCCTTTTCTAAGCCTAGGGAAATCTGCAGGAAAGGGGGCGTGGTAGAATGTAAGGGCTGCGGTTGGGGTGAATGGTGAAACTACAGCAAAATAGCCTGGACACTCATTTGATCAACTTGATTGAACATACAAGCCCCCCCCTCCCAGCTGGATGGTGGGACCCATGGGCTGTGGTGGGTTTGGCACAAATGCTTGCAAATTGGTTTTACATGGAAGGATTCTTGTATTCATAAATTATCATTTAATGCTAAAAAATGAAAAAAAAAAACTGAGAGAAAGATGCAGGACAGTTATGGCAGAATGCATGATCTGGAGTGGGTGGTGGGGTGGGGTGGGGAGGAAGGGAAGGGGTAAATATGCCATGAACTGAATTGGAAAATGATGTATGAAATACACAAAAGAATCAAAAAAAAAAAAAACCGAAAAAAAAAAAACCAAAAAAAAAAAATAAGAATATGAATGATGAATTAATGTGGTTAGTTTTCATTAATAAAAGATAATTGCAAATCTCAGTGGAAAAAAAATTAACTCCAGATGGATCAAAGACCTCAACATGAAACCACAAAGTCTGGGGTGGTAGAAGAAGAGAACTTGGCAGCAGACTACAAGACATAGGTGGAGGAAAGAGTTCCTAAATCAGACAGCAGCTCACAAATAAGGTCAACAATTGACCAAGGGATCTCATTAAACTCAAAAGCTTCTGTAAATGAAAGAAACAAATAAGAGAAGTGAAGAGAAAACCCACAGAGTAGGAGGAACCTTCACTGAAGATACATCTGACAAAGCATTAATTTCCAGAGTATACAAGCTACTCAAAAAACAAAGAAGAAAGAAAACAAATGAATCACTCAAAAGATGGAGCAAATACTGAATAGAGACTTCACAGAGGAGAATTAGAGATGGCGAGAAACATCTTAAAAACTGTTCAACATCACTAATAATTAGAGAAAATGCAAATTAACCACCACCTAAGATATCATCTCACTCTGATAAGACTGGCCAGGATCAAGAAAACAAATGATATCAAGTGCTGGAGGAGGTTGTGGGAAAGGGAAACTCATCCATTGCTGGTGGATTGTAAACTTGTACAGCCACTATGGAAGCAGTGTGGCGAACCCTTAGAAGATTCAAAATGAGCTTGCCATTTGACCCAGTCATACATTCCTGGGCTATATACCCACAAGACTCATCTACTGAGAGAATACATGCACAGCTATATTTATTACAGCTCAGTTCACAATAGCAAAAAGCCTGGAACCAACCCAAATGCCCCTCAACTGACGAGTGGTATAGAGAAAATGTGGTACATGTAAAAAATGAAGTTCTATGCAGCGCAAAAGAAAGACAACTATGAACTTTGCAGGTAAAAAACAAAATTTATTATTAGTGATAGTACACAGCCCAGAAAAACAAAACAATGAATGGTATCCCTCATTGGATGCTAGCTACCAATAACCCAATTATAAGTATGTCTTGTGGAGAGGGATGCATATTAAAAGAACAACAGGAAAGACTGCATCAGAAAACTGATGAAATGGGTTGAATCCGGAAGGAGTGGGAGGGGCGGGAGAGGGACACGGGTGTATAATTCAATTAATACATATTTAAATGATGAATTCAACAAGTATCCATTTTGGCCCAGACTCTGTCTACGGTTACATTGTGTTTTAGGAACTAAATAAAAGTAATATGTGTATATTAAACTACATCGGTTTAAAGGTTCAATAAAAATGGTAATGCACCTAGTAATTTGGAAATATAAATTGTGTGTCCACATTTGTTTAACTTAAAATCTGTTATAACAAACTTTGGGATTGGCACAATACAAATATTCTCTTATATTTTTCTTGTATGTACAGATTCACCATGTAGCATTCTCTTTTACCTGTAGGATGATTTAACTTAAAAAATCATGTTTGCTTCCTAAGTTAACCACATACCGTTACCACCAACAGTGTGGTGAATTTGATGAAATCTGCGCCTTGATTCCTAGCCTATAGGTATTATGTAATACAACTGCCTTTTTGAGACTCATGTGTCAAAAAACAAAAAACAAAAAAAAAAAGGGATAAGATAATAAAACTTTTTGTCAAAAACTTGGCAATTCAAATCTAAAAACTAACTATGGGAAAAGATTTTTTGTTTCCAGGTCAAATGGTCACCCGTCAACTTATGGCTGAGAAAGAAAAGATACAGCTTTGATTGTGCTAGGATGTACCAGGAAGTGCCACAAAAGGTTGCCCGTATGAACACTTGAAGGAAGAAAATGCCTCAGTTGCTACAGACATCAAACCCTTGGTGGATCCTACTTGTTACACAACTTTTTAATGAGTCCTAATGAAATTACTTTCTGTGCCACAAGGTTTTAATATGAGAGGACTTTCTTACCTCCCCCCCCATAGAACAGGAGAAATATGATGATGATGAGGTCGTTCTCTATTAAATTGAACGCAACTATTATAGAGGTAATCTCTTATAAAACTGGTAAAAACTGTCTTCTTTAAATTGACCAATAGACATAGGAATGTGAAAAGGATTATTCTCTATTCAGATCCAAATAATAAACTAAAGTTCATTAAGCATGCACTTTAGCAAAAAAGTAATTTAATACAGGAGAGCTCTGATATCAGCAATGGATTATTTCTACCAAGGAGATGTTGTCCAGGGATCCCAACCCCCCCCCCAAAGAAAAGGTACAGGTCTTGGCCTGTAAACTGGGATACCTGAGAGAGAGGCGTAAGGCCCTGCTGTAAGTCGACCTGATGTAAGCATGAGACCAACGAACTTGCAAGTAGTACATTGGTCTTTGGAATGCCAGAGAGTGTTACTAAAGGCCACTAAACCATACAGAAATATAGGTCTCCTCGAGTCAAGAAAGACTCCTCAGTCAGCACCGCTACACCTCACCTGCCTGGAAATACTGTGCAGCAGGCAGCCATATGCCTGTATATCCCAAATCTATTGGCTATTAGTCTCTCCTGGAGGAAAACACCAGCGATAGCCTAGTCTAACTACCCCTAGGGGTTAGGAGATGTTATAAGACCACGTAACACAGACTGTCATATTTACAGAAAAACGTATTCACTGGATTAACATACATCCAAACATCTGTATCTATACCAAAGTAACCTACCATAACAATTAAATACCTGCTTAAAAACCTATATACCTAATTGCTTGTGCTTCATTAGTAGGATCAAAAGGTTATTCCTGGACAAAACTGTCACCCATGAAAAGGAAACAGCCAGAATTGACAGAGTCCAGAGACAACAGCTCTAGAGAAGTAGACTGTTTTGCTTTCGTGCACCCGTGTGCTCCCGCTTTCTAAGCCTAGGAACAATCTGTGGAAGAGGGGGCTGTATAGAATGTAAGGGCTGTGATTGGGGTGAATGACAAACTACAGCAAGTATAGTCTGGACACTCATCTGATCAACTTGATTGAACATACAAGTCCCCCCAGCTGGATGGTGGGAACCCTATGGGCTGGTGTGGGTTTGGACACAACTGCTTGCAAACTGGTTTTACAGAAGGATGCTGTACTATAAATTATACTTATGTTAAAAAAAAAAAAAAAAAAAAAAAAAAAAAAAAAAAAATAAAATAATTAATAAAAGTAAGTGAATTCCCTCTAATAAATCTTGCCAAGGAAAGTTCAGGAAAAAAAGGTGGGGTGTCTTAACACCTCCTTCCAATATTTGATGGAACTGAATGCTAAATAGATTCAAGGTAAGTGAAGAATAGCTGTTTGAAGAGCACTTTGTGAAAAATAACTGACATCAAATTGAAATAGGCCAGGAAAGTGGTAGCTGAAAGGTGTGATTCTTCTGAGCTGTGTCTGCCAGCTGTGCAGCTTTCTTGCTTGAAGTCTAGTAGCACTTTTTGAATCCTTCAGCGTATATGAACTTGATGTCATGGGTGGTACTTTCACCTGTGTGCTTTTTTTTTTTTTTTTTGTCTTTTCGAGACAGGGTCTCCCTGTAGCCCAGCTGCCCTGGGAACTCACTCTGTAGACGCAGCTGGCCTTAGACTCCAAAGATCCTCCTGCCTCTGCCTCCAAGTCTTAGGATTAAAGGCATGCGTCACCACGCCCGGCTTTTTTTTTTTTTTTTTTTTTCCTTTTTTTGGCACCTGTGTGCTTCTTATGCACATGGGTGTACTCCACCTGTGTGCTTCTTATATACACGGGTGTACTCCACCTGTGTGCTTCTTATGTGCACGGTTGTACTCCACCTGTGTGCTTCTTATGTGCACGGGTGTACTCCACCTACGTGCTTCTTATTTACACGGGTGTACTCCACCTGTGTGCTTATGTACACGGGTATACTCCACCTGTGTGCTTCTTATGTGCATAGGTGTACTCCACCTGTGTGCTTCTCTGCTCTGCCCACTTTGCCTTGATATTGTTACAGGTTGAACCATATCTCCTTGAAGACCATCGCAGTCCTCACCTCGGAAAGTGACATTATTTGGAAACCTGTTGGTTACAAATACAGCTACGATGAATTTATAATGGAGCACAGTGGGTTCTTCTTATAAGCCCTGAACACAGAGACATAAAGGAAGAATGCCACATGCGGGCAGATGACAAGACAGAGGCAGACAGACCCCGAGGCTTGCTGACGAGCTGCCAGAAGTAACGAAGAAATGCAAAAGGTTTCTCTGCTTCAGGTTCAGAGGGAGTGTGGAGCTGCCAACACCTTGACTGTGGACTGCCAGTCTTGAAAACTGCTGGAGGGAACATGTGTGATACTAAGGGACACCATTTGTGATTCTGTTTCAGGAGCTTCAGGAAATGAATGTGATCTTTCCCAGTCAGCAGAGTAGCTTGATATACCCACTTCCCAGTACTCTTTTGTATAGCTGGGGCACAAATTATTTACTCAACAGTGCCCTATTCATAGACATTTAAGTTGCTTTCAAACTTTTGTCATTAAGATCTATGCAGAAATGAATAGCATCCATATCTAATTTTCATGCAAGTGTAAGATTATTAGGAGTGGTGAACACTTAAACTGAAGGTGCTTGAACAAGTGAGACATTATTGTGAGTTCAGTAACCAGAGTGCCCGCGAATGCGAGTATATCATGAAAGAAAGTATGCTCAAGCCAGCCACCCCGCTAACTCAGAAGCATATTCTGCTGTCTCTTCCTCCCTCGTCGTAACTGTCTGTCCATCTCCTGCTTAACCTTTTCTCTTCTTTTCTCCGAAGCTCTGCTGCCTGGGAATTCTTGATGCTATGATATTTAGAGACATAGAATGGTTGCAAGAATCAAATGGAAAAAAAAAAGATCTTGAGAGCGGTTGTTCTGCACAATTGCAGGAACTTGTTATTGTGTTTGTCCAGCATTTGAGACTGTTATGCCCTCAGTCCACTTTTTACTACTGCCACACTGATACTGGATTGCATGCCTAATTCTCCTGTGCGTTAAGTTTTCACTGGTAATCTCTATTGTCTCCTTTTATATTTGCACACAATACTGAGCAATCTCTACCAACAGCTTTCTTCTTCTTTTATCATATAAAAAAATCTGTTGATAAGACATAGTTTAGACAATGGGTTTGAAAAACAATCACTACATAATGTATTTAATTGTCACAGCTACTGGGTGACAAGGACCACCCAAAGCAAGGAGGTAGTGTCATCGATTTCCCTGGGTAGTGTCTTTGGTTTCTCTGGGTCATGAAGATTTTTCTCTTAAGGCAGGATTTAGGATTGGGGCTTTAGTCACATAGCTATTATTCTTAGTATCCTCTTCCTTGGAGCCTGCCAAGGATTGTCAAAGCTCAGCGTAGGCTGCTGTTTATAGGATATAATTGGTGAAGTGCTGGGAAGAGTTCTAAGTCTTTGCATTTCTTTCCTAGAGCATTCCAAGGTACTTAAAATTCCTAGCTTTGGAGTCAATGCTTTAGTGAATTCTCTGGCTCAAATGTAAATAGCTTAAAAGGCTGTCATAATAAACCATTATCAGTCATCGGCCACACAGTGGGTATTGACCTATGGACCCTTTTCCTGGTGACAACTGATGACCAAGAAGAAAGTGAAAATTCAACCTAGAAGATTTTACTGAAGGAGGCTGAGCTCTGCCTTCACTCTGGGAATGAAAAGAGTGGCAAGATGCGTTTCCCCCAGTCTCTTCCTCTTCCCTGCAACCAGAGACCTAGAGCTTCTTGGAGGAAGCAAGTTGTAGCATAGGAGAGACCTAGGGAACCAGTGAACAGTCTTCTTCATCTGCTTGGAGAACAAGCCAGCTCTGGGCAGAGTCACAAGAAGGCAGCTGGTAAGTTTTTCTAAATACACAGTTTCTCTGAGAAGGGCGGGGAGGCAAGGCTTTCACCTGCAGCCTCTCATGGCACTTCCTTAACTCATCACGTCCGGACTGGGAGTGGTTGCATTGTTTCCAAGCTATGTGCTGAGGTGAAGGCATTCCCCCCCCCCCCGACACTTTCCCATTTCTGAGACCACTGCGGGCCGCTTATCCCCATGCATTTTGAAAGAGGCTTTTGATTTCATGGCAACAAGGCATTTGGATTCCCTAGTATTCCTCACTGTTGCCTGAGATAGAGACTGATCTCTCTCTCTCTCTCTCTCTCTCTCTCTCTCTCTCTCTCTCTCTCTCTCTCCCTCTTTCTCTCTCCCTTCTAATTTATAATTCTCATAGTACTAGTAAAAATATATAATAAAAATAACTGTTAGGGACACAATCCAGTATCCAAGCTAGATAAACCTGCCTAGATTCCTCGGATTTTTCAAGAATTCATTGGGAATAAAAACTGAATTGAAAGAACCCAGTGGAGGAAATACTCACTTTTCAGCAAATTGTAGGTGGTTTCATAAATTAGATTCATCCAGAGAGATTTCAATTCACATATTACTTTCTGTTATTGATTTATTGAACCTGTCACATTATCTCTCTGTGAAATTTAGCCCTTATGAGAAAATATTTTCTAAATAAAGAAGTTTCCATTTCTTATAATAGTATTATTTTTATTCAATTACTGGGCCTTTTGATTCTGCCTTAAAACGTATGGAAGCCTCTATCCTAGAAAAAAAAATTGAAGTCTTTTCATCTTTCCTTCCTTGCTGTAAAGATTTCATGTGTGGTGAATGTGGGGGTGTATCCACATGCAGGTGTGTGTGTGTGTGTGTGTGTGTGTGCACGCAAGTGTGCCTGCCAGCTAAAGGTCAACCTCAGGGTAACTCCTTAGGAGCCATCCACCCTGTTTGTTGAGACAGGGTCTCTTCCTGGGACATGGGGCTTGAAGATTAGGCTAGGCTAGCTGGTTAGAGGTCCTCAGGCATCCTTTTGTCCCTGCCTGCCCAGTACTCAGATTACAGGTGCAGCCACCCCACCAGGCTTCATATGTGGGTATTGGGGAACCAGCTCATATTCTTATCCTTACTAACTGAGCCATCTCTCCAGCTTCCTTAAAGATTTCTTGAGGAGATGTCCTAACCTACCATTTCATCTGGATTTCCTGTAATGATGTTATTTTAAATAGTAACATGATATTTGTTGAATGAATAATGTGTGATGGGCACTGTCCAATGCCTTTACTTTAAATCTCCCAAGAGTCTAGTAAGGGAGAGCACATTAGTTGTCTTACTTACATAGATGGGAGCACGGAGGCTTAGGGGGCATCAGTGATCTATGTGTGACCCAGTGATTTAGATAGAGAGGGTAGCCAGTCAGAAAAGGCTCCTCTTGTATCCTAGAGGTGGCTTCATTGCTACTACCCATACTCTGCATGCTCTCTGCCAGTTCACCATATCCAGTTACCTAACCATCATATCTGAAGGTTCTTTTAATGTTCTCATGCTATTCAGTTGTCCAACATTAGCTGTCACTTCGGAACATGTCATATCTTCTCCAGCCTTCATTTTCAGTCCATTAGACTCCTGTGGTATGCTTACATTTCTAATTCTTCAGAGTCTTTGGCCTTCCTGATATATTCTCTTCAATTCTTTCTTAAGCATCAATGTAATTTCAGTTCTTTTTTTTTTTTTTTTTTTTTTTTTAGTTTCAGTTATGAAGGTTTCATTTGCTTTTTTTAATATTTTTTTTTATTGATGCTTTGTGCATTTCATACATCATTTCCAATCAGTTCGGAGAGCATAATTCCCTTTCCCTTTCCCCCCATCCCACCCCACCCCATCCCCGACCATGCATTCTGCCACAACTGTCCTGCGCTTTTCAGGTTTTTTTTTTTCATTTTTTAGCAATAAGTGATAATTTATGAGTACAAGCATCCCTCATGTAAAACCACAATTTGCAGCTGTTGTGCCCAATCCCCCACAGCCCCACCATCCAGTGGGCGGGGGGACGTTGTTCAATAAGTTGATCAATGAGTGGTCCGACAGACTATATTGCTGTAGTTTCCACCATTCACCCCATCGCAGCCTTAAATCTACCATGCCCCCTCTTCCACTAGATTGTTCCCGGGGCCTAGAAAAGGGGCACGGTGGATGAGAAGCAAAACAGCTACTTTCCTGGAGCTTTGTCCTTGGACTCTGGTCAATTCTGGCTGTTTCCTTTCATGGGCTGACAGTTGTCCAGGAATAACGTTCCAATCTACAATGAAGCAAAACAATTATAATATAGGTATTTAAACCGCAAACTAATAGTTGTTATGTTAGGTTACTTTGTATAGACACATGTTTGGATGGTAATGTTAATCCATGATGAACATTTTTTTTTCCTGTTAAATATGACAGTGCTCTATGTGGCTTATAACATCTCCTAACCCCTAGAGGATGTAATTCTTGTTGGCATCAGCCATGGGTTATTACAGCCGCAAGGAGAGACCAAGATCATGTAGATTTGGGATATACAGGCATATGGCTGCCTGCTACACAGTATTTCCAGCAGGTAGCTGGGACTGATGGGGAGTCTTGCTTGACTCAAGGAGACCCGTATTTGCTTTATTGGTTTAGTGGTCTTGGTAACACTCTCTGGTATTCCAGAGCCACTGTAAACTTGCATGCAAGGTCTCAATCATCTTTCCATGTTAACATCAGGTCTTTGGCAGCAGGGCCTTACGCCTCTCTTCTTGCAGGTATCCCGTTTAGAGGCAAGAGACTCTTTACCTTTTGTGGGGGCTTGATCCCCTGGCCAACATCTCCTTGGTAGAATAATCACTTGCTGATGTCAGAGCTCCTGTTAATATATTTTTCTAAGTGCATAGCTTAGGACTTTAGTATATATTGGGTGTAGATTAAGAAAATAATCCTTTTCCAGCTCTATGTCTATTAGTCAATTTAAAGAGGCAGTTTTCCCGGTTTTATAAGAGATTACCTCTATAAATAGTTGTCTCCAATTTACAGTTGGAGAACGACCTCATCATCATCATCATTTTCTCCTGGTTCTATGGTGGGGAGGCAAGAAAGTCTCCGTATTAAAACCTTTGTGGCACCTAGAAGGTAAGTTTTTTTTTAGTTATTTTTTTTTACCAAAAATAAAATAAATAAATAAATAAATAATAAATAGTGTTACAAGTAGGATCCCAGAGGGGTTGGATGTTTGTAGCAATCCTGAGGCTTTTCTTCCTTTCAATGTTCAGATGGGTCAACCTTTCTAGTGGCACTTTCTGGTACATCCTACTCAATGCAAAGCTGTATCTTTTCTTTCTCAGCCATTAAGTTGGTGACATTTTGACCTGTTGGAACATAAAAATCTTTACTCGTAGTTTTAAGTTTGAATTGCAAGTTTTTGACGAGAAGTTTCATGTCTATCAGTATTCCCCCCCCTTTTATTTAACCCATGAGTCTACAGAAGACAGTTGTATTATACATACCATAGGTGGAATCAAGCACAGGTTTCATTAATTCATCCATGTCTGTTTTGGGTGATATATATGATTAACTTGGGAAGAAAACTTAATTTTTACATTAATCATCTTATAGGAGAAAAAGAGAATGCTACAAGTGATATGTACAACAGAGAAATTAAGAGAACATTTGTATGTGCCAATCCCAAAGTTATTGTTCTATATTTTAGTAAAACAAATGTGGACAACAGCGTATTTATATCTCCATTGAACTCAATGCATTACCTTTTTTATCAGACCCTGTAAACCAATGCGTTTTAATATACACATATTTACTTTTACTAAGTCCTAAAACTACCATGTATCCTGTAGACGGTTGTGGGCAAAATGGTTACTTGTTGAACTCTGTCAATTAAATATGCATTAATCATAATATACACCCGTTTCCCTCTCCTGCCCCTCCCCCACTTCCCATTCACCATTTATTCTGTTTTCTGATTCAGTTTTTCTGTTGTTGTTCTTTACTATGCATCCCTCTCCACGAGAAATATTTATATCTGGTTATTGGTACTAGCATCCACATATGAGGGACACCATTTTTTTTTTTTTTTTTTCTAGGACAGTGTTACTTCACTTAACATAATGTCTTCTAGCTCCATCCATTACCTGCAAAGGTCATGATGTTGTCCCTCTTTTACCACTGCATAGAACTCCATTGTATACATGTACGCACCTTTCTCTATCCACTCGTGTCAGTTTGAGGGGCACCTGGCTGGTTCCAGCTTTTTGCTATTGTGAACAGAGCTGCAATAACATAGCTTTGCATGTATCTTGCAGTAAGATGTGTCTGTGGGTATATATCCAGAGAGTGGTATGACTGGGTCAAATGGCAAGCTCATTTTGAGTCTTCTAGGGTCTCCACACTGCTTTCCATAGTTTGCTGTACAATTTACATTCCCACCAGCAAGGATGAGTGTTCCCCTTTCCCACAAACCCCCGCACTTGGTATCATTCGTATTCCTGATCCTAGCCAGTCTTATTGAGTAAGATGATATCCTCAAAGTGGTTTTAACTTGCATTTCTTAATTACAGCGATGTTGAACACTCTTAAGAGGTTTCTCGGCCATCTCACTATTCTCCTCTGTGAAGTCCTCTATTCAGTCTTTGCTCCATCTTTTGAGTGAGTTCATTGTTTTCTTTCTTCTTTGTTTTTTTAAGTAGCTTGTATACTCTGGAAATTAATGCTTTGTCAGATGTACTCCAAGTGAAGGTTTCCTCCACTCTGTGGGTTTTCTCTTCACTTCCTTTATTGTTTCTTTTGATGTACAACTTTGAGTTTAATGAGGTCCCATTTGTCAATTGTCAATCTATTTCTTGTGCAATGCTGTCTGATTTACGAAGTTTTTCCTATGCCTAGGTCTTAAGTCTGCTGCCAAGTTTTCTTCTATCCCTCCAGATTTTGGGTTTCACATTGAGGTCTTTGTCCATCTGGAATTAGACTTTTGTGCAAGGTGAGAGGTAGGGGTTTAATTTCATTCTTCTACAAGTGGTGATCCAGTTTTGCCAACACCACTTACTGAAGAGGCTGTCTTTCCTCCATTGTGTCTTCTTGGCCCCCTTGTCAAATATGAGGTGTCTGAAATTGTATGAGCTCAGGTTTGGATCTTCAGTTTTATTCCATTGGTCAACTGGTCAGTTTTTGTGCCAGTACCAGGCTGTTTTTATGACTATAGCCCTGTAGTATAGTTTGATGTCTGGTATAGCGATCCTCCCTGTATTGCTCTTTTCACTCAGGGTTGCTTTGGCTATTCGGGGTATTTTGTTTTTCCAAATGAAATTGAGGATTTTTTTTCCAAGCCTGTGAAGAAACTCTTGGGGATTTTGATTGGGATTGCATTAAATCTGTACACTAGTTTGGGTAGGATGGACATTTTTACTATATTTATTTTCCAAATACATGAGCATGGTCAGTTCTTTTCTTCTGGACATCTCCGAGTGACTTCAGTGACTCCTAGGTTCTCTACAGTCATCTCAGCTCTGGCACTGCAGCATCCTTTTCTCTTGAGTTCCAGGTTGTTTTTTTTTTTTTCCATGCAGGCACCACAAACTAGATATTTACAAATCAACATCGTGTTCTTTCATTTGGATCCTATTCTTCCTTCTGCATTTCTTTCCTCATTCTAAAACACATTCTATGTAAACATAAAAGCTGAAGGGTCTGTGAAGGCAGCCATTTGTATGTCTTTTTCTTTCCTACATTTAATTGATCATTACAGCCTGTGTGTTCTAATTTCTGAATTTGTACATTTATCCAGTTCACTTCTAATACATTTTCCTATTGCTTTATCTTAGACCTGCATCCCATGTCTTCCCTTTAAGATCCAGTATTATGTATTGCACTTCATGCTATTCCCTAAAACACCCAGTACAATTTTGTACACAAAAATGTACTATCAGAAAAGGAATGGTTGGAGCTAGAGGATATTATATTAACTGAAGTAAGGCCAACATGCAAAGATAAGAGCATTCTGTTCACAAGTCATTCTCACGACTTTCTTTTGAAGCAGCTACCGTTATCCCATTTGCTATCTGGGGAGAGTAATGTAGAGAAGTAGACCCACTTGAGCAAGTTTAAACAGCGAATGATGTGTTAGCGATGATGAGTTAGGAATTAAACTGCAGACCTTACTGTAAATCCATGTTCTTCACATTGCCCTTCCTTATGTTTTGTTGCCCTCCGCCTTAATGTATTACAGTCAACTTCATTATTTTGTCTCTCCATTATATCAGCTGCTCAATTCATGAGTTGTAGATGTAGATCTGGGACTAAACACAGTTTTGGCTTCATCTAACCTCTTGTTTAACTCTGCAACCCTTTGGAACCAAAAATAGGTAAGAATTTGAGAGGAATTAAAGTGTGGTCCACTGGTCACCCACATGTGAGATATGACCAGCGAGGCTCAAGTAGCTCAAATCTAAATTAGTCCACCAGAGTGGGCCTGGAGGGTGTCAGCCTTGTCACTTTGGGCCATGAAGAGCATTAAATGAATAAAAGGGTGAAAAGCAGGGCCAAATAAATACAACGTAGAGTTGCCATATAGTGCAAGGCAAGGCACATGGATGGTCTGGACCGGGTCAGGGCCTGGAGGAATGCACTGAAGTCAGGAAGTACAAAAAGAGATAGAAATGGAAAGGAATCAAGTGTCAAGGTGTGTCATAAGAGCAGACAGAATCAGAGAAGGTCTGCCAGAGACAAACACATATCTGAAATCACAGTAAAGTCAATCAAATGTCCTTCCCTCTATCATAGAGTAAAAAGTCTTTTGAATTGAGTGTCATAAAACTTGCATTATAAGTTGTTTTTAACATCCGTCATAAGTGTGATCCTGGAAAAGCAATTTAAACTGTCTGTAGTTCATTTTTCTCATGCGTAAAATTAGAGATTATAATGCTATCAGTTACCTAGTTACAAAGCCTACTGTCTTTCCACAGTGGCCTTAGAGATTTGTATCAGTGTGTGTGTGTGTGTGTTTGTGTGTGTGTGTGTATGTTGTATGACTGTGTGTACATGTATGTGCAGGTGTGCTTGCCCATGTAGGTGCATGTGGAGACTACAGGTTGATGTTGGAATGTCTTTCCAGCACTTCTCCACTTTACTTTTTAGAGACAGGGTCTCTTACTGAACTGGAAGCTCACCATTTCCTCTACACTGGCTGGCCAGCTAGCAAGCCCTTGGGGTCAGCCTGTCTCCACCCCCAACCCCAGCACTAGGGTTACAAGTGTGTACTGCACCCCACAGCTTTCCCCTGGGTTCTAGGGACCAAAACTCAGCTCCTCTGGCTTCTGAAACAAGCATGTGACTCACTGAATCATCATCTCAATTCATCTTGAAGATTTTTAATCACAGTCTCATCAGTAATGAAATCTTTGAAAATAATACCATTTAGTAAAAACGTGCAAGGAAAGATTAGTAATTATCCACAAATGCATATATTAACATGTCATCTATTTACAAACATATTAAATATGTTATGAACTGTGGAAATGCCTGACTTGTCAATCATGGGAAACATCATACTACACTCAGGTAAGATGATGTTGATCTTTATAATAATAAATTAAAATGCCTATTTCAAATCATCTTTGACAATTTTTAATTTTTTTGCTTTTCTGATCAATTAGACTGTCACTTTTAATTTGAAGTTATTATTATTGTATATACTGCAGTTTTAAAAAATATTTTTATTGAAGTTTTGTGCATTTCATACATTTCCCAGTCCAATTTAGACACATTCCTCCTTCTATGCCCTCCCACCTCACCCAAATTCATGCATTCTGCCATACATGTCTTGCATATTTTTCTCAGTCTTTTTTAAAGTTTTTCTATGCAGAGGTTTACTCTTTTGGGAAGAAGTTTACTGTTTCAGTCAGTTCTTTGACCCAGTCCTTTTGTTTTTGTTTTTTTCCTCCAATTTGTATTGCTCCAAAATATTCATATATATGCATCACACATATACCAAAATTATGATGTCTGAAAATAAACTATATGCTAATTCCAAAACATGTTTAGGAATTAACATTTTTCCCTTTAATTTTATATTACTCTAAAATATTCGTACATAACCTCCACCCATATACCAAAATTACAAAAATCTGAAAATAAGTATTAGGTTAATTAGCCCCCCTAAGTGATTCACATTTTAATAGTACAGTTCCTTTCAGATAAAAAGAAATATAACATTAATATTGCTCAGTTTGCCTTAAAACTAGCTATTTGGTGCTCATTTATCCACAAATGAGGGATACCATTCATAGTTTGTTTTTCTGGGACTGGGTTACTTAGCGTAATGTCTTCTAGTTCCATCCATTTACCTGCAAAATTCATTATGTCATCTTGTCTCTACTGCTGCATAGAACTCCATTGTGTAGATGTACCACATTTTCTTTATCCACTCATTGGTTGAGGGGCACTTGGGCTGCTTCCAGCTCTTTGTTATTGTGAAGAGAGCTGCAATAAACATGGTTTTGCATGTTTCTCTGGGACAGGTTGGGTCTTGTGGGTATACAGCCAGGAGTGCTATGACTGGGTCAGGTGGTAGATTTAATTTGAGTCTTTTAAGTATTCTCCATATTGCTTTTCATAGGGGTTGCATGAATTTGCATTCCCACCAGCAGTGAATGAGTGTTCCTCTTTCCCCACATCCTCTCCAACATTTGGTGTCATTAATTTCCCAAATCTTAGCCAGTCTTACTGGGGTAAGATGAAATCTTAAGCTTGTTTTAATTTGCATCTCCTTAGTCATTAGTGACATTGAACACTTTCTTTATAAATGTTTTATTTTATTTTATTTATCTCTGTATGTGTATGAATGTACTGTCTGCATGCAGGTCTGTGCACCCATGTTGTGCAACGCCGGCCGCAGAGGTCAGAAGAGGGTGTCGGATTCCCCTGGAACTGGAGTTCTCCTGGAATTGGAGTTTCAGATGGTTCTCGGCCACCATGTGGGTGCTGGGGATCGAACCCGGGTCCTCTGTAAGAGCGGTCAGCGCTCTTAACCGCTAGGCCATCTCTCCAGAACACTTTCTAAGGTTTTTCTCAGCCATCTTCACTTCTTTATTTGTGAAGTCTCTGTTCAGCTCTTTACTCCATCTTTTGATTGAGACATTTGTTTTCTTGCTCTTTTGTTTTTTGAGTAATTTATATATTCTGGATATTAAGCCTCTGTTAGATGTATCACTGGTGAAAGTTTCCTCCCACTCTGTGGGTTTTCTCTTCATTTATTATTTTATGTGTATGAGTATTAGCCTGTATGTATGTAGGTGTACCAGTCCAGAAGAGGGTGTCTAATTCCCTGGAACTGGAGTTAAGGATAGTTTTTAGCTGCCTTGTGGGTGCTGGGATTAAAACCCAGGTCCTCTGCAAGAGCAGCCAGTGCTCTTAACTGCTGAGCCATCTTTCCAGACCTAGATTGGCATTTTTTTATATACTTCAACTTATTTGAATTCAAAGACGTTTCAGCGGTGTCATGGTCTTGTTCATTCAGTCTTATCAGTGTACTTTCAATACAAAGTCTCTCTGCCCCCAGTCTTTCTTAAACATGTATACATTTTAAATAAGGGTAATACAGCGACTAGCTAGATAACCAGAATGTAAATATGCTTACCTTGACTATGGGAAGATCCAGTTTGAATTGGGGACTAGTTCTCAGCTAGCACACCTCAGGGCTCCATGTGGGTGTCATGGGAGTCCTCTGACCCTGCCCCAAGAAGGAGCAAACAACATGGCCTAGGTACAGGATGCTAGGCAGAGCGGCAGTATGCAGTGGTGCAGAACTGGGGGTCTGTGATTGGCTTTGGGAGCTGATGTCATTTTGCTTGTAAAAGCAAGCTGTAGCAGGCAATAAAGGAAATTCTCCATTACCATCATTACACAGAATTCCCAGCCATTATTTTTTGAGCGCGTCGTGTACAGGCTGAAGCAGGCTTGAATTTCGTTCGAGTGACCAGTGGGTTGGACAGCAGTCCTTCAGACCACCAACCTGGATAGCTGGTGTGGGGCTGGAAGGAGATCTATCAGATCGCCAGCTGTGATGTGAGTTGTGAGTGGGCATAGGCTGATGATAGGCAATCAGCCATCAGCCTGAAATTCCTGTCCAGGGGCCAGCAGTCTTTGGGCAGGTGGAAAAAGCATGGCCAAGGGGGGAAATGTTCCATTGTCCCAGGCTAAGGACCTGAGTTGGAAGTACCTTTCAGGTTGGGTTATGGAAGTAAATGACTGACCTCTGTGCTGAGGGGTCAGTTCCCCACAGTGTCCGAAAGGTGGGCACTGTGCTCCCCTTCCCTTAGCAGGACTGCGTTGTCCCTGCTTGTGGCAAAGGAAGCTTCCTACACTTGACCTGTTGGGTTCTCTCAATAGAAGACTGAGAAGACTGGAGTCAAGACTTGAGTGTAGATTGTTTGCTTGAGAGGAAGCACAGGGAAGGAGTAGGTAAAGTGAGATAAAGGTGTGTTAATGAGCTTGCTGTTGCTGCAGACTCTGTCTCCACAGAGACCCTCTGAGAAACTATGTGGCACACCTCTGATCCTTCAGTCCTGGATGATGAGAAGGTCCAAGCTTTCCTCCATCATATGCCAGTCACCACTGCTTCGCAGGTACCTTTTCTGGCATTTAACTGTCCTTTGCCCTTGCTATGACAGAGCAAACTCCCACAGTCATGAAGAAATCAAGAGAGAAAAAGAAGTGCTGCTGTTAGAGGTGGGAAGGTCTGGCATTCTATAAGCCACTTATCACACTGAAGCTGATTGACATGGGCCAGCAGGAACTGGACTAGCTACACTAGGAGATGGTTATGGTTAAGATTAGGGTCAGAAGCCAGGTGTGGAGGTGCATGCCTTTAGTCCCAGCACTTAGGAGTCAGAGGCATGTGGTTTCATCTCTGTGAGACCAGACCGAGGTCAGTATGGTCTGCATAGCGCGTCTCAGGCCAGCTATCTCAAGAAACAAGCAGAAAGGGGAAGATTAGGGTCAGGATTAGAAACTCAGATTGGGGAAACAAAGAGAGGCAGTGCCCTACACATCAGCCTCCCACACTCTCCTTGGGATATACTGAGTATCATGGTTTGGCATTCTATGTGTCAACTATTAATAATGTATCATTTCTTTCTTCTTTTTAGACCACATATGTAAATGAGAGCTAATCTCATCTCCCACACCTGGAATGCCACTTTGAGCACTGCTAGGATGTCTGTCTGTCCCTCTCTCTTACAGTCAGCTGTCTGGAGCAGTGAACCAATGACCCTTGGACTGCTAAGTTTCCAGTTTTGACAAAGCTGCTTCATTCATCCCATGAAAGCAAGCACTGTGTGGTAAATCCTGGCCTTCTTTACGCCTTTAATGCAGAGCTGTGGGTTTCTTGGTGTGCACTTGCATATTCTCATGAAGGCTTATCCAGGGCATTAAAACATCAAGAAGCAAAATGTACTGGAGGGACTTCAGTGCATCATTAATTCTTCAAGGCAACAGACTAGTGAGAAACTTGAGGCTTGATCTGCCGAGCAAGGTCAGCTAGTGTATCACAGACATTGAAAACTGTGGGGAGGCCAAAATGTCTCCAAGCAGGTCTTTGGCATTGTCAAAGTTCTATACCTGAACTCTGGTGGATTAATCTAATAATTTCTGTATGTAAAGCCATTGTAGAATGGTGTGGCTTATTAAGTCTGATTAAAAAATACATCTTTTTTAAAAAAATACATCTCTTCAGGGAGACCCTGTCTCAAAAAGACCAAAAAAAAAAAAAAAAAAGAAAGAAAGAAAAAAATACATCTCTTGCCATGTGTGGTGGTGTGTGCCTTTAATCACAGTACTCAGGAGGCAGAGGCAGGTGGATCTCTGTGAGTTCTAGGCCAGCTGGGGCACAGGAAGACTATGCCTCAAAAGACCAAAAGAAAACAAATCCATCTCTTACTTACAATCTAATAGAGGAAATGTGCATGTTAGTAACAAGAAAGTAGAAAAATCAAGATCCAAAAGAAAAACATCAAATTATAACAAAATGAAACTATTTATGATGTAGTTATTTTATGAGAAAATAGCTAAACCTACTCAAACTCCATATTATAGAATGTCCCTCCACCGTGTGTGTGTGTGTGTGTGTGTGTGTGTGTGTGTGTGTGTGTGTGTGTGTGCTGAGGATCAAAACCAGGATCATGTATGTGATACTAGTCCAGCTCTCAAACAATGAGTTACATTTGGGAATTTTTCCTGAACCTGGATGGATCATTTGGAATCCAAACAAGTTGAATTTTACTCCTAAACATATTAGGGCTTACAAGCAACAAAATCATAAGTAGACTTTCACTAGAGGGACAAGTACATTGGGCTTTGAAAAGATCCTCAAGAAACAAGATAGAGTACTTCTTTAAAGCCTTATGATCTATTTTTAAGCCATACACCTTTTGAAATATCAAAACAAATATTGCAAACAAAAATATTCAAAGATTTGTCTCAACAACATGTCAGTTTTCGTGAGCCTGGAAATGTTTTATCAATAAAGATTTTATCATAAAACAGAATATGTTGTGGACCAAGCGGGGTGGCACATGCCTTTAATCCCAGAACTCAGGAGGCAGAGGCAGGAGGATTTCTGTGAGTTCAAGGTTCAAGGCCAGGCTGGTTTACATAGAGAGTTCCAGAACAGCTGGGGCTATAGGGAGCCTCTGTCTAAAAAATAAATAAATAAATAAATAAATAAATAAATAAATAAATAAAACAGAAAAATAAAGCAAACCAAGAATATGTTGTATCTTTTGTTTCTTCATTGAAAATAAATTCATAATGGGGCTGGAGAAATGGCTCAGCAGTTAAGAGCACCAACTGCTCTTGCAGAGGACCCGGGTTTGATTCCCAGCACCCACATGGCAGCTAAGAGCCATCTTTAACTCCATTCCAGTGGAATCCGATGCCCTCTTCTGACCTCCACGGCATTGCATGACACAGGTGCACAAACCTACATGCAGACAGTACGTACATTCATACACATAAAAATAATAAAATAAAAAACAAATAGCAAAATCTATTTAAAAAATAAATTTATAGTAAGGTAACATACAGAAGAATTTATATGAGGTCAACATAAAATCAAGTTCAGCAAGCTATCAGAATTTTTAATAAATCATATTTCATATTTACATAACTAGGTACTTTTCATATTAGGCACAATTTATAATCTAATAGTTTTCCTTTTGTACAAAGCCAAAAGTATATTCTATGAACTGTTTTGATAAAACCTAC
Organism: Rhizomys pruinosus; assembly: GCA_009823505.1. Lineage (NCBI taxonomy): Eukaryota > Metazoa > Chordata > Mammalia > Rodentia > Spalacidae > Rhizomys > Rhizomys pruinosus. The sequence continues at coordinate 327,960 of VZQC01007230.1, forward strand.
CATCACATTGATTTAACAACTCATATTTAGAACATACATTAAGCAATTACTTAAAAATATATTCTAGGGCTGGTGAGATGGCCCAGTGGGTGAAGTGCTTGCCGCACAGGCCTGACCACTGAAGTTACAGAGAGTCTATTGTAACCTTTAGGAATTCCTATTTGTAGGACCAGACATAGTGGCACATGCCTGAAACCCCAGCACTTGGAAGGCTGAGGCGGGAAGATGATGAGTTTGAGAGCAGTCTGGACTGCAGAGTAAGACTCTATCTCAAAAAGCCAAACAAACAAAGAAACAAAACCAAACTTCCTATTTTCCTGTTGTTTCTACATCTCCATGAACAGGCTGTGAGCACCTCTCTCAGGCTCTCAGGCACGGCAGCATGGTGGTAGCACTGGGCCCTGCCACTAGATCCTCTTCCTTCCCTCCACTGACTGTTACCTATTGACATTCTACAATCAGTGGAGCCAAGTGTGATGCCTTTAACCCCAGTACTTGGGAAGCAGAGCCAGGTGGATAGCTGGGAGATGGAGGCCAACCCGGGTGATCAGGACGGGTAGGGCTACATAGTGAGACTCTATCTCAAACAACATCAGAACCAAACCAACATCCCCAAACCCAAAGAAAAAATTTTTTAAAAAATCAATGGCATTTCCTTATACCTATCCTGTGAACATTATTCTGTGTTTGTGCTTCCTAGGCATGCGCTCTACCACACAGAGCTGCCCCTCCAGTCAAAGGTTGTCTCTTCTTGATAATTCCAATATGCAGAATCATATATCTAGTGTAACGGCTGACTTATATGATAATTTTCTAGATAACATTTTCAGGCTTGATAAAATGTGTTCCCAAGTAGCAGCATCATCGAATGTTCCCACCAACACTGTATGAAGAGTCCAGTATTTCCACCCCTGACTGGCACGTATCCCTGCTTGGCTATATAGACCAGGCTGGCCTCTAGAGATCAGCCTGCTTCTACCTCGAGTGTGGGCATTAAACATATGCCACCACACTTGGCTGATAAAAGTTGTTAAGTTGTTGGGTTTTTGTGTGTGTGTGTGTGTGTGTGTGTGTGTGTGTGTGTGTGTGTTTTCGAGACAGGGTCTCCTTGTAGCCCCAGCTGTCCTGGAACTCGCTCTGTAGACCAGGCTGGCCTTGAACTCACAAAGATCCACCTGCCTCTGCCTCCTGAGTGCTAGGATTAAAGGTGTGTGCCACCACGCCCGGCTTCATGATAAAGTTTTAAGTGTAAGGAAATAAGGCAAACATTTCAGGTTACAAAACCCTCCCCCCAAACAATTTTTTTAAAAGTCATTTTTGCTAAGTGGATTTATAGCAATCTTTGAAGCATAAAAAAATTTTAGTCTTGATGAAATCCGGTTAATACATTTTGTTACTTCCATTTTATGTGTCATATCTAAAAAGGTTTTGCATAACCAACTATCATAAAGATTTCATTGTTTATTTCTGAGATTTTTAAACTTGTATTTAAGTCTATGACCTGTTGGGCTTTGAATCCTGGAACTGGAATAACAGAGGGTTGTGACCATCTGACATGGATGCTGGGAACTGAACTCTGGTTCTCTGGAAGAGTAATAAGCATGTGAAACACTGAGCTGTCCCCTGCAGTCGGAGGCAGGCTCGTCTTAACACTGAGCTGTCCCCTGCAGTCGGAGGCAGGCTCATCTTAACTGCACTTAGTAGTTCTCTCTGGTGAGCTGTCTTGACTGTGGCTCAACTTGCTGTACTTTTCCATGTGTTTTGCTGTTTTAGTTTGTCTTTATTTCATGACAGGGTCTCAAGTATCCTTAGCTGACCTCAAATTCACTATGTTGCCAAAGATGACTTTGAACTTCTGCTCTTCCTGCCTCCACTCGTGCTGGGTTTAGAGGTATGCAGCCCCACATCTGCTTATACAGTGTGAGGCTCGAACCCAGAGCTTTGTGCATGCCAGCCAAGCATTCTACCAGATCAGCTGCATTGCCAGCCTTCTTTTTAAAAAAAAGTATTGATTTTTTAAGTTAGCAAACAAAGTAATGTGTCTCATTGTGGCATTTTATATGGATCATTTTATCATACATACTTACATACATATGCTCAGCATTATTCTCTATTATTTACCTCTCTACCTCCTCTTGCTGGTCTCCTTCTGCCCTCAAAATAGATTACCCTATTCCTTTTATTTCTCCCCCTTTCCCCTCTCTTCCATTCCTTAACGCTGTTTCTTCCTTTCCCATGGATCCTTTTCTACATTCATAAAACACACACACATATGTGTGCGCGCACGCACACACACACACACACACACGCATACATGCATATACACATTGTGATTTCTAACCTCAATTATCAATGGCATTTGCAAACACCCAAGAGACACAATTCTGCATGTCTGTGAGGGTGTCTGCAGAGAGGGTTAACTGAGGAGGTGAGACTGCTCCTAAATGTGAGTAGTTCCATTCCATGTACCAGAGTCCTGGACTGAACATAAGGCATAAAGCAAATGGAACATCGCCATTCATCTCTTTCCACTTCCTGACTGTTGAATGTTCTTGTCACCACAATTAGATCTCTTGTCACCACTCCTGGACATGGTTAAAATGGATGGCTGGGAAAGTGATAGATCCCAGGGGAGAATCTTGTTTTTTAAATGGTCATGTTGTTAAACTACCTTCTAAATATTTGTGTTTACATCCATAGACTGTGTCGCTCCCAACCTTATTCAGAGAAGCTTCTTGTTGCAGTGGGACATGGTGAAGGTAGACTCATAACTTTTTCAAAGTGCTGAGAATGACCTAGAGTGCTCATCAATAAAAGGGACATCTATATCAATCTCCCTGATAAGGAGAGGGAGAGAGAGAGAGAGAGAGAGAGAGAGAGAGAGAGAGAGAGAGAGAAAGGAGACTCCAGACACTGACGAAGGAAGGGTAGAGGGAGCTAAAGAATGGGGAGGGGGTTGGCAAAGACCGGCCTCTGGCCTCTAGCCATGGCATGGCTGTTGCATATGTGAACTCGCAGTAGCTGTGGTTGTTTGTACAAGACCTTCACAAGATCAAGCCAATTAAAAATTCTGCATGGCTAGGGGAGAGGCTCCTGATGTCCCCTTCCTGGCTAAGGAGCTGTTGGCAGTTTCTGGCTGCTGGTTTGTAGGGGGCTCCTGTCCCAGTGGGTACCACATGCACGTGCACAGAACTAAATGGACTCTGTGGGTTGTAAAACAGAAACAAACAAAACAAACAAAAACAGAGGGCATGAGGTTGGGAGGGAGGTGTGTGGAAGGTGCCCGGGCAGTGTTGGAAGGAGGGAGGTGTGTGGAAGGTGCCCGGGCAGTGTTGGAAGGAGGGAGGTGTGTGGAAGGTGCCCGGGCAGTGTTGGAAGGAGGGAGGTGTGTGGAAGGTGCCCGGGCAGTGTTGGAAGGAGGGAGGTGTGTGGAAGGTGCCCGGGCAGTGTTGGAAGGAGGGAGGTGTGTGGAAGGTGCCCGGGCAGTGTTGGAAGGAGGGAGGTGTGTGGAAGGGGCCCGGGCAGTGTTGGAAGGAGGGAGGTGTGTGGAAGGTGCCCGGGCAGTGTTGGAAGGAGGGAGGTGTGTGGAAGGTGCCCGGGCAGTGTTGGAAGGAGGGAGGTGTGTGGAAGGTGCCCGGGCAGTGTTGGAAGGAGGGAGGTGTGTGGAAGGGGCCCGGGCAGTGTTGGAAGGAGGGAGGTGTGTGGAAGGTGCCCGGGCAGTGTTGGAAGGAGGGAGGTGTGTGGAAGGTGCCCGGGCAGTGTTGGAAGGAGGGAGGTGTGTGGAAGGTGCCCGGGCAGTGTTGGAAGGAGGGAGGTGTGTGGAAGGGGCCCGGGCAGTGTTGGAAGGAGGGAGGTGTGTGGAAGGTGCCCGGGCAGTGTTGGAAGGAGGGAGGTGTGTGGAAGGTGCCCGGGCAGTGTTGGAAGGAGGGAGGTGTGTGGAAGGTGCCCGGGCAGTGTTGGAAGGAGGGAGGTGTGTGGAAGGTGCCCGGGCAGTGTTGGAAGGAGGGAGGTGTGTGGAAGGTGCCCGGGCAGTGTTGGAAGGAGGGAGGTGTGTGGAAGGTGCCCGGGCAGTGTTGGAAGGAGGGAGGTGTGTGGAAGGTGCCCGGGCAGTGTTGGAAGGAGGGAGGTGTGTGGAAGGTGCCCGGGCAGTGTTGGAAGGAGGGAGGTGTGTGGAAGGTGCCCGGGCAGTGTTGGAAGGAGGGAGGTGTGTGGAAGGTGCCCGGGGCAGTGTTGGAAGGAGGGAGGTGTGTGGAAGGTGCCCGGGGCAGTGTTGGAAGGAGGGAGGTGTGTGGAAGGTGCCCGGGGCAGTGTTGGAAGGAGGGAGGTGTGTGGAAGGTGCCCGGGGCAGTGTTGGAAGGAGGGAGTGGGAAGTAGATATGAACAAGATACATTGCCTGCGTCTATGAAATTTTCAAAAAAATAAATGAAAATATCTTAATAAGAAAGTGGAGTCTTCTGAGTTCACAGGTTTCATTACTAACAAAAGCACTAAGCCATTTCATTTAATGCCATCACTGATAGATTTTTGTTCTGTTTCTATTTCTTTCTTTTACAAAAAAAGCATTGGAACAAAATGGGCAAAAGATGAATAGATGGATTCAAATAAGGAAATATAAATGGCTTTTAAACATATTAAAAGATTGTTAAGCTTACTTATAATAAGAATTATAGAAATCAGAGTCATGCAAATATTACATTTTCACAGGGAAACTAGAAAAGACTTTTTTTTAAATGATAGCAGTCTCAAGATTGCTAGCGGGAACATACATTGTCACGATCAATCATCTCTGAACAGTGATTTAGCAGTAGGTATCAAATTAGAAAAGCTCCTATGATATCCTTTAATAGAGAATTTCACTTGTAAGGATTTACACTTGGGTATGTCGACACATGCGGGACATGATGTATGTACTCAGTCATTGCTGCAACACTCATGGCAGAGGCTGAAATACCCTGAGAGTGGAGGGCTTGAGTAAAGTGTAGGGCATCTATTTGTGGTCGGCGGCATCGGTGGCCTCATTCTTTCAGACCCTCCTTAACACCAGCCACCTTCCATATCATCTCACAGTGCAGTATAGTCTCTTCCACCTTGGCTTTAGCACTGATTTGCTTTGGTGACATGTGGCCAGATGCGATGTAGAGAATATCTTAACACTTGCATGGATTAGGCTGGCTTACTCTCTTACTTAAACTGTTGCCATGAGAATAATAAATAATAAAAAAAGAGTTGAAACTCTTTTTTATTTTATTTTATTTTTTGGTGTTTTCGAGACAGGTCTCCCTGTAACCCCAGCTGTCCTGGAACTCACTCTGTAGACCAGGCTGGCCTTGAACTCACAAAGATCTGCCTGCCTCTGCCTCCCGAGTGCTAGGATTAAAGGCGTGCCCCACCACGCCCAGCATATACTTCAACTCTTACATTGGTCTAGGGAGGAAGTAAAAGACATGTCAAGATGCTTTAAGCAAGCATCTCCAGTCAAGTCCATCCAAAAATAGAGCCCATAGCCATTTGCAAAAGTATAAGCAAGCCCAGATTAACGTTTGCTAACCAAGTGCAACTCAGATCATGCAATATTCAGAAAAATCATAGATGCATAGCTCTAAGTTGAAATAACTACTGTCCTGCACCATTGAGTTCTAAGGTGGTTTGGTACATAGCAAAGATAGTTAATACCCTCTCCAGTAGATACCTCCTGGCCCCAAAAGTTATTCTACTGTTAAAAAGATCTCTGAGAATTATTGTTAAAACACAAACAGCAGAACCCGTGCAGCATTCAACTACTGATGAAAACCAATTTGCATACATGTACATAATAAATAACCGGGAAAACACACACACACACACACACACACACACACACACACACACACACCTCTACTAAAAGTTGGTTTGCCTATGGTTGAGGGACAGGAGTGGATAGAGGCTTTTAGCTGTATGCTTTCCTATCATTCTCTTTCTTTCTTTCTTTCTTTCTTTCTTTCTTTCTTTCTTTCTTTCTTTCTTTCTTTCTTTCTTTCTTTTCCTTCCTTCCTTTCTCCTTCCTTCTCTCTCTCATTCTCTCTCTCTCTCTCTCTCTCTCTCTCTCTCTCTCTCATTTAAGAGACACCTATGTTACCCGAGTTAGCTCTGAACTCCTAGACCCAAATAATACTTCAGCCACAGCCTTCTGAATAGCTGGGCTGTCAGTGCACCCCCATCCCATGTCACTTCTGAATAGCTGGGCTGTAAGTGCACCCCCATCCCATGTCACTACTGAATAGCTGGACTGTAAATGTACCCCATCCCATGTCACTTCTGAATAGCTGGTCTGTCAGTGCACCACCATCCCATGTCACTTCTGAATAGCTGGACTGTCAGTGCACCCCCATCCCATGTCACTTCTGAATAGCTGGGCTGTAAGTGAACCCCCATTCCATGTCATTTCTGAATAGCTGAGCTGTAAGTGCACCCCATCCCATGTCACTTCTGAATAGCTGGACTATAAGTGCACCCCCATCCCATGTCACTTCTGAGTAGCTGGGCTGTAAGTACACCCCATCCCATATCACTCTTCAACTGTTTAGGGGCTGGAGAGACAGCTCAGTAGTTAAGAGTAGTGGCTGTTCTTACAGAGGACCCACATGGCTGCTACCAATGGTCCCTAACCCCAGTTCCAGTTTCTGACCTCATGGGCACTGCATGATATAAGTGCACTTACATCCATGCAGGAAATGCACTCATAAACATAATAAATTACATATTTTAAAAAGATTTTCAACTGTTTAAGTGCACCAGATAATTTTAAAAATTAAATTATTTCCAAGCTTCAGGCTATGGATAGTGCTTTAATTTTTCTGGAATCTAATAGAGGAGGAAACAAAGAGCACAAATCACTGAGATATTTCGTCTAGAGTGAGAACTTTTCAGTGATCTAGAAGATGAAGGAGAATTCTTCATGTCTCTCAGGTTAGGACTCCAGGTTTTGCCTAGGTATAAAACTCTAATTGATAATTATCTTGGTAGCTAGAAAATATATGTAAGTAGTTCTTAAAACTAATTAGGAAAGCTCTAACTCCCCAAATTAAAAGATGGGCAAATAAATTGGTGTGACATTTCACAAAAGATGGTTCACAGGTGGCCAATAAATATATTACAAGCCATTTAACATCACACATCCATTAAGCATGAATTATCATTATATATATACTTTAGAATACCTAAAAATAGGAAACATGGGGCTGGAGAGAGCTCGGCAGTTAAGAGCACTGACTATTCTTGCAGAGGACCTAGGTTCAGCTCCCAACACCCACATGGGTGCTGTAACTCCAGTTCCAGTGGATCTGATGCCCTCTTCTGACTTTCCAGGCATTGCATGGCATGGGCACACATACATGTAAGCAGTATAATTATACACATAAAAAATAAAAATAAAAATGAATAAACTTAGAAAACATCTAACCTTAACCAAAGTTGAGAAGGTGTGGGCAGCCAGGGCTCATATTCACCATTTGAAGCATTTAAAATAGGTCATTTAGGGGCTGGAGAGATGGCCTAGCGGTTAAGAGCACCGACTGCTCTAGCAGAGGACCCGGGTTCGATCCCCAGTACCCACATGGTGGCTGAGAACCGTCTTTAACTCCAGTTCCAGGGGAATCCAACACCCTCTTCTGACCTCCGCGGCATTGCACGACACGGGTGCACCAACCTACATGCAGACAGTACATTCATACACATAAAAAAATAAATAAAAATAAAAAAAAAATAGGTCATTTAAAATAGTTTCTGAGCAAGTTGAAAATAAATTGCCTAAAAATTGTCTAAAAGATATATTCATTCAATCTCTTGTTATTTGTCCAAGATAAATAACAATATAGGTCCATACAAAGACTCAAATGTAAATGTTGACCACAGCTTGATAGAGCTGCAGATAGCTCCACATTGAAAAAGCCCAAGGTGCATCAACAGGAAAGTTGAGAAAATGTCCCATGCCCATACTACAGGAAACTATTCTGGAGGAAAAAAAATAAAGTACTGATACTTGTAACAACATGCATGAGTCTTCATAGTGAAGGAAAATAAAAGTACATGCACAGTATGACTCCATTTATGGGAAATTCTAGAAAACTGATTCATAGTGACAGAAATCAGATCAATGGTTGCCTAAGGAGAGGATGGGGTCTGGGTGATTTGTAGGCAGAAGGTTTGCAAAAGGGCATGAGAGTATTTTTGAAGTTGATTGCATCTCTTCATGGCTTGCTGTGATGGCTTTGAGTGCTTAAGTAAGTAAAATTACCAAAGTCTACATTTTAACTATGTGCAAAAGAAACTGAATGTTCAAGTGTGTAAGATTAAGAGCTGTACATGTTTGCACATTACTCTCTACAGAGTGTGTGCTTGTTGTTGTATGGAATGGCAGCATACATTAATTCAANTGTATTTGAATGTCAGATTCAAGTCTTCATTTTTGTCACCTAATTTTTTAATTTAATTTTTTAATTTTCTTTGAGACAGGATCTCCCTATAGCCCCCAGCTGGCCTGGAACTCACTCCGTAGACCAGGCTGGCCTTGAACTCACAGAGATCCACCTGCCTCTGCCTCCCAAGTGCTAGGATTAAAGGCATGTGCCACCATGCCCGGCTTTAAAGACGGTTCTTAGCCACCATGTGGGTGCTGGGAATCGAACCCGGGTCCTCTGCAAGAGCAGTTGGTGCTCTTAACCACTGAGCCATCTCTCCAGCCCTGAAAGCAGTAAGTTTTGTGAACAATGAACTCTTGCTTTGCTCGCCAGAGAGTCCTCATCCTCAGAATAGTGTCTACACATGCTCCAAAATATTTATTTAATATTAGTTTATCCATGGCTACTGCTTTTTTGGATTTCTTAATGCTTTTTAGGTGCCAGGGATCAAATCCTGGGATTCAAATATGCTAGGCAAGCATTTCTAATACTGAAATTTAAACCAGGTACTCTTCCTTTATTTGGTCCTTACCACAAAGCTTGTTTGTCCTTATCAAAAAGCTTGGAGTGGGACAATATTAGAGTGACTTCCCATCTCACGAAGGTGGTTGGAGACTCTATCAGAAGGCTTTCAGTGTCCATAGAGTCTAGGGACATGCAGGGCTTGTACCCAGGCAGAGTGCATTAAGAGCTGTAACCACTGTTTACACATGGAGCCCTGCCGGGTAATTCACACTGATTGGTTGGTGTCTGTGCTATACCGTTTTTAAACCACTTTGATTACCATCCCTTTGCAAGGAGTTGAGCTTCAGTATTTCTTGGGTTAAGTCTTCCTGTTGTCGTAAGTCCCTCCAGTAGCTGTATTTCAAGCCCTGTGCTCCACAACCAGCTTTCTTCTCTTCAGCCATGGGGCTTGGAATTGGCTTGACCTCACTGTTTTGAGCTAAGCTCCTTAACTTCTTTTTCTTTCACTGCCAAGGTAATATAACAGATTTTCATTCCAAAACGCATATGTTTTTGTCCTTTCTTCTTTGACTTTTATATGGGAGAGCAAAGCTAAATTGAATCAGTGCTCAACTTATTGGATTTCAGCCAGTGCTAGAACCATCTTATTTACCTATGACATTAACTTGTGGAGTCAGATTCATAAAATACATTAGAGAAGCAGGGATCATATATTCAAATTCTGGACAAAGTCTGTCTGTTGAACGTCTGCTAAGGATGTAGGATAATCACCTGTCAGTTTTTGGAGGAAAATTGGTGGCTTTTGAGGTATTTCTGTTTGTAAAGCAAAGTAGGGCACTACGAAACAAAGTACAGAATAAATATTTATTGAACTGTATTAGACTAAGTTGAAAGTAATAGAACTTTGATGGTAATTGCAAAATCGTAATTGCAAGCCGGTCGTGGTGGCGCACACCTTTACTCTTAGCACTTGGGAGGCAGAGGCAGGTGGATCTTTATGAGTTCAAGGCCAGCCTGGTCTACAGTGTGAGTTCCAGGACAACTGGGGCTACAGGGAGACCCTGTCTCAAAAAGACCAAAAAAAAAAAATTGTAATTGCAAGTGTTCCTACTTCTTTCCTGAGTTCATGTTGAGCTAGACTGCATCTTGGACAAGAAATGCTGAAATGGACACTCCTTGGTATCATCTTCAAAGTAGAATTCATTGGCATTAAAAACTGGATACATTTGGGAGGCAGAGGCAGGCGGATCTCTGTGAGTTCAAGGCCAGCCTGGTCTATATAGTGAGCTCCAGGCCAGCTGGGACTAAAGGGAGGGAGACCCTGTCTCAAAAAGACCAAACCAAACCAAACCAAACCAAACAAAACAAGAAAACTGGATACAAGGGTGAATGAGATGGCTCACCAGGTAAAGGCACTTGCAGCCAGGCCTCTGGACCTGAGTTTGATCCCAAGTACTCACATGGTAGAGGGAGATATCCAGCTTCTGCGAGTTACCCTCTGACCTCCTCACGTGCTGCGTGTGTTCCATCCTAATAAATTAAAATGTAGTAATTATTTTTAAATAAGTAGATATGAGGCAACATTACTGATTTAGATATTTACCACAACTTTCTCTTAAAAGACAATAAATTCAACAAAATAAGACAGGGTCTTTCTTAAACAGATAAGTTCACTATTTTATACATTCTCTGGATATTTTTCAGTTCTTCAATCTTCAATCTAGAATATTATACTTCCTATTGTGGATCATTTAAAATATAGATATTATCTGTAATATCATATTTTAGAATTATACATGTCTGTATTCTCGCACCCATAGTGAATCAATCAATTATCCAGACTTTTGTTTCTAACTCAGAGATCTGTACAGATCATTTTTAAATTTTCTAAGACCAATGTTCCTTTTTATAATAAATACTTTTTATATTTTGTTCATTATTTTTTGATGTTGTGTGTATGAGTGTATTGCTTGCACATAGCTTGGTGCACCCATGTCATGCAGTGCTCGAGGAGATCGGAAAAGGGAGTTGGATACTGGAGTTATGGATGCTTGTTAGCCATCACGTGAGTACTGGAAATCAAATCCAGGTTCTGTGCAAGAGCAGCCAGTGTACTTAATCACTGAATCATCTCTCCAGCCCCCTATAATAAATATTTTATAAAACCACTTATAGTGTACCTTCACACCAGAATATGAAAATATGTACCTTTTTAACTCAAATATTGAAGAATAAATAAAGGGAGAGTAACTAAGCTTTAAATAATAAGTACTACAAAATAGAAACATTTGGGCATAAGAAAACTTAAGGAAATAGTAATATACTCCAAACACTTATAAGTAAGGTAATATTGAAGAAATATTAAATTAATATGCAAATGAATGCTAAAACTAAAAATTTTAAACATTTTCCATTTTACAGTAAGAACCACTACAAAGAAAACAACTCCAAATGATGCAGGTGGGCACTGCGCTGGAACAGCAGACCAAAGTTTCATGGCTGTCCGAGGGAGTTTTGGTAAAGTTCCAAACAAAATACCATCTATTGTTCCCATGGGAACAACAAAGCTGTATTCCTGGAAAGTTCAGTGTGAATAAAACCATGCTATAAATATTTGTAGTTTAAATAGGAAATGGATTTGATTCTGGGCAAAACTAAAGGATCCATCTATAAGAATATGTATTTGAAGGTCATTTAGAGCACAGGACAATTCTTCAATGTAGGGAATTGCTGTCCAATTACAGGATTTGTTTGTTTTAATTTATTATCTTTTTACTGGAATTTTAATGGAATTTTTGCAATTTCCTTGCAATATGACTTGATGGTATTTAGCTCCCCTTCCCACTTCTAGACAACTGGTCAGATACTCACATGAACTCACAGCAATGGCGACAGCATGCACCAGTCCCATGCAACCTCAGAACAGACACGGTCCCAGCAGAGATGTGGAGAATTGGTCACAAAACCCCAACCCAACTTAAGGAACTTTTGGCAACCCCCATCCCTGCTAGGAGGAGGGAGAGACAGTATCCCAAGAATGGGACTCTCCGTAGGTTAACCAGGCTTCAGCGGATGGACCCACACCAAAGAACATTTTGGGAACACAAATTAGACACTATAGGCCTTATTATATATATATGAAAGTATATCAGACTGGATGGGTGGGGGGCAATCAGGGGAGCTGCGGATGAGGAAGGAGCTAACATCATCACTCAACATTAATTCTACAGATGCTTTAAGTTCTCGACCTATGCCTGCCAACTACCAGATGCCCTCTATCTAGCGCATCCTAGCCCCTTAGTTGGCTCATATTCTGATGGGCTGGCACGATGATAGTCAAAAAGATTGGTGCAAAGCTCTGGACAGAGCAGAGAAAAATGTTGGAAGCTCTGCCAATCCTTCAAAATGCGACTCAGGCATCATGACCTAATAAAATCTTCTGACATGAACTTGAAAACATTTTTATTATATTTTTCTTTTAGTAGCTTCAACTGACTTTCTTTTTTAAAAAATATTTTATTCATTTTTTTTTTTTTTTTTTTTTTTTTTTTTTCAGGGTCTCCCTGTTGCTCCAGCTATCCTGGAACTCACTCTGTAGACCAGGCTGGCCTTGAACTCACAAAGATCCGCCTGCCTCTGCCTCCCAAGTGCTAGGATTAAAGGCGTGCACCACCACACCCAGCTCTTTTTTTTTTTTTTTTGTAACCAACTAATGGGATAGCTGTGTCTTTTTTGACCCATTATCTAGCATATATTTTATTTAATTTATCTCAAACAAGACCATCTTCTTTCTATTCTTCCTAAAGCAATGTGAACTCAGCTTACCAGAATATGCTTTTTTTGTGTGTGTGTTTTTTTTTTTGAGACAGGGTCTCTGTGTAGCCCCACCTGGGTCTACTTGCTATGTAGACCAGGCTGGCCTTGAACTTATAGAAATCTGCCTGGCTTTGCCTCCTGAGTGCTGGGATTAAAGGCATGAGCCACCACACCTGGTTCAGAATATACTTTTTAAACAATTATTTTCCATATGTAATTTTTTCCTTGCTTTCTCTCTCTGACAAGTGGTCCTTCTGGGTTTAAATGATGGGTAATTGTTTGATAATATATGTTTGGCATTAAATAACACTTGATTATATTAGTTTTTTTCAAATATGATATTTTGCTAATTTTAGGCAAAATTAACCTGTCTTAAAGAACTTCGGTGTTTATCCATGTTGGGCTTCATAATTTCCCTCTGCTCATTACCAAAAAAAATATTATTAAACGCTGCCTCTTATCACCCATCTTCTCTTTCTTCTTTAAATTTTTATTATTATTCCTGGCCTGAGATTTAGCAGCATTATTTCATTAACATACTCTGGGCTTCCTTTTGGGTCATTAGAAGAAAAATGATTTCTGTAGAAATAATCTTTTATATAAATGTTAGTATAGAGAGGTATTTTCCTTTAGGCTACAAAGTGACTTTCTGAAACACATTGAATTGATCTTTATGGGGCATTCAGATCTTTTCTACATTTCACTTTGGAAGATGTACTCTGAAACCCTCTGTCCTGCTTTAGAGCATGTAAATAGCATCTTGTACAAGATATTTCAAGCTGTCAAGAGTAAAGTAAGTATGATAATTTAGTATAATTAAATGCCTAAGACAATGAAAATAGAACTGATCCTAGTAAGCTTTTCTCACTTGCTGGAAACTTTTTAAAAAATACAGTTACTCATGTTTCAATAAGGCTGTTTAAAAAATTGTAGTATAGGGGCTGCAAGATGGCTCAGTGGTTAAGTGCACTGGTTGCTCTTGCAGAAAACCTGGGTTCAAATCCCAGCATGCACATGGCAGCTGGCAACTGTCTGGAACTCCATTTCCAGGGGGATCTAACACCCTCTTCTATCCTCTTCAGGCACTGCAGGACATGGGTGCATTTAAACATATATATATATATATATATATATATATATATATATGAAAAAAAATGTAGTATAAGTCAAGCATAGGGACACTTGCCTGTAATCTAAGCACTTGGGAGGCCAAGGACAGAGGATAGCCACAATCAAAACCAGCTAGAGCGACACAGGCAGAGCTTGTCTCAAAAAACTAAAGCCAAGGCCGGGCATGGTGGTGCAAACCTTTAATCCCAGCACTCAGGAGGCAGAGGCAGGCAGATCTCTATGAGTTCAAGACCAGCCTGGTCTACATAGCGAGCTCCAGGCCAAAACAAAACTAAACTTGAAATTGTACCACAGCCAACCACAATACACAGTGTTTTAGAATCTTAAGAAAGAAAGAAAGCTGGGTAGATATCTCGGGTGGTAAAGTGCTTACCTTACAAGCTGATGACCGAGTTTGAGACCCAGAGCCCACGTGAAAAATGCAGGGTTAGCTGGGCATGGTGGTGCATGCCTTTGATCCCTGCACTCAGGAGACAGACCAGGAACAAAGGGAAGACTGGACATAGAGCTAGTTGGTAAAGTGCTTACCATGTGTGATGGTTAATTAACCTTACAGGATCTGGCATCACCCAGGAAGCAAGCCTCTGAAGATGCCTGTTAAGGATTATCTAGATTAGGTTAAATTAGGTGGGAAGATCTTTGTTAAATGTGGATGCCACCATCACATGTGCTGGAGTCCTGGCCTGAATGTGGAGCGAGAGAGCCGAAAAGGAGCCTTCATCTCTCTCTTCTTCCTGACTATGCATGCAGCATGCTCAGTTGCCTCAAGCTCCTGCCACCCAGATTTCTCCAGTGTTTTATCACAGCGACAGGACAAGTAATTAAGGCAGGAAATGGTGCTAAGAATGGTGCTGTTGCTGTGATATGTCTGCTAGCGTGGTCCTTTGGCCTTTGAACTGGTTTGCAGGAGGAATCTGGAAGAGTTTGAAATGCCAATCAAAACAAGACCCTGAAGAACATTAGCAGAGCTTAATGGTCCATTCTGCTAGGGACAAGAATGCATAGAGAATCCAGACAGAAGAGGGCCAGCTCAGAGGATCTCAGGAGGGAACAAGGACTCTGTAGAGAACTGAACTCCAGGTTATTCTTGTTATGCTCTGGCAAAGAATCTGGTTGAATTCTATGTGTCCTGAGAACAAGTATGTAGGTGAGTTAAAAAAAATAATGGACTAATTTCTCTGGTGAAGAAATTTCAAGGTAGCATAGCATGCTAGTTTGGCTGTTGCTCAGGTCTCTTATTCAGATCTACAGTGAGAGAAAGAGCAGAAAATTCATGGAGAATGTGAAGTCTAGTAAAGAAAGCAGTGTGAGCAAATTGAGGCCAAGGAGAATGAGGATGACAAAGTATAATTGTTAAAAAGAAACATTACCCTTTTCATTGGGACAAGAGGAAAAGTGCCTTGAAGGTACAACCTTACTCATTAAAGGCTCCAACTTGTCAAAATGCACATTTACTTGAAAAAAGAAAGCCTGAATGGAGAATGCTTCAGGACCTTCCTGCTTAAAACTGTATAGGGGAGTGACTTTGCAGATTCAGCCACCAGGCATCAAGGCATACAGATGCCGCTATAGCTGTGCTCCAACACAGTCAGTCTACATCTCATGCCGACAGCAGAATTTGGCAGCATCCTCCATGGGCATGGATGGTTTTGCATGGACGAAAGACACACGCCTGGAGGGGTCATGGAGTCTTGCCCTGCAGCTTCAGAGAGCTGCTGAGGCCAGGAAACCTGCAATAGGGTCAAAAGCCCTGAAAGACACCCCCAGAAGCCATGGTGTGAAGCTCTGAACCTGAAGTTGCAATGGATGTTGGCAATTCCAGGCCCGTGGGATGTCCATTGAGAAAAGCTGCAGGCATGGAATGGAATAAACCCAAAAGAGAAAGTGTGTTGCAGGCCCAGAGCTGGAGTGCATAGGTGAGTCCCTCAGCAGCCTCAGGTGTCAGACATGGAGCTGCAGGCTTTCGTGTTTTCTGTGTTCTAGTCTTTTCTTGCTATGCCCCCATTCTTCTCCTCTGAAGGGGGATTATGCATACTGCACCATGCTATATCGGAGGTCTATAACTTATTTATTTTAGGATTTTTTAATTGAATTTTTAAAAATTGAATACGTTTTAATCATATTTGGATCCCCTCCCCCGTCTGCACCTAACCTTACCCCCCCATTTCATACACTGTATTAGATATATACTAAGGCCTATAGACTCAAATTTGTGCCCCCAAATGGCCTTTGATGTAGGTTTATCCACTGAAGCCTGGTTAACCTACCAAGAATCACATCTTTGAGTGACTGACTCCTCCTCCCAGCAGCCATCAGCTGCCAGTACTTGCTCAGCGAGGGTTAGGATTTCTTGCCCACTTTCCCACTTCTATGCTGATATTTTAACTGGCTTGAGCT
This sequence comes from Rhizomys pruinosus, assembly GCA_009823505.1. Lineage (NCBI taxonomy): Eukaryota > Metazoa > Chordata > Mammalia > Rodentia > Spalacidae > Rhizomys > Rhizomys pruinosus. Next base: position 344,205 of record VZQC01007230.1, read on the forward strand.
TACATGGGTCCTATGCACACTGTCGTCATCTCTGTGAGTTCATGTAAGTCACTGACCAGCCCCAAACCTCTTTTTTCCTTGTGGTCATCTACCACCTCGGGCTCATACGATCACTCGCTCTTCCACAATGATCCCTGAGCCCTGGGAGGGAGAAGTTTGATCTAGGTGTCCTATTCGGGGATCAGAACTCTGCAGCCTCTTGTTCTCTGCACATTGGCCAGTTGTGGGTCTCTGTTAATCGTCATCTGCTGCATAGGAGCTAATAGTTAAGAGCTGGACTTGACTCTCAACTGAGACTTGGACTTAAGACTTTTTTTTTTTTTTAACTTTTTAAAAAATTTTATTTATTTTTGTATGTGTATGAATGTACTGTCTGCATGCAGGTTTGTGCACCCATGTCGTGCAATGCCGTGGAGGCCAGAAGAGGGTCTCGGATTCCCCTGGAACTGGAGTTCTCCTGGAATTGGAGTTATAGACGGTTCTTAGCCGCCCTGTGGGTGCTGGGGATCGAACCCGGGTCCTCTGCAAGAGCAGTCGGTGCTCTTAACTGCTAGGCCATCTCTCCAGCCCCCAATTTAAGACTTTTTTTAAGCTCATGAAGGACTGTGAGGACTTTTGAAGTAGGACTGAATGCATTTTGCATTATGAGATTGTGGCGTCAAGGGAGGGAAGGTTATTGCTTACCAGTAATGTATTCTGGGGTCGGGTTGACAAGGAGTAGGAGTTACAATGGTCAAAATTGTCAACTCCTCAGGATCTCAAATCATCTAGAGACAAGACTCTGTGCAGGCCTGTGGGAATGATCTGGATTAGGTGAATTGAAGTGGAGGGCCCACACTAACTCAAAGTATTCATTGTTTATCTGAAATTAAGGTTAACACTGGGTCTTGTCCTTTCATTTGTTAATTGTGGCAACTCTAACTTTAGGAGAATTTTTCTAATTTTTGGACTATCAGTAACCAGGTTATGGACATAAAATAAATCATACAGAATAACAGGAACGGGAAAATTAATGAGAGAACAAAAACAAAGGTGGTTTTGCTAAGTGTATTACAAAGATTAATTCAATTCTAATGGAAATCTTAAAGTTCTAGTCATGGTTCTATCTTACAGATTAAATACCAGAAGTATACAGAAGACACACAGCGTATGACAGTCTGAACTATAAATGACTCTAGTTTCTGGCCCTAACTAGTTGCTAGCCTCAGAGACAAGAATTTAAAAGACAATCAAGTGTGCAGTTTACCCTGCTACCTTCAAGCAGGTCCAAACTTTTGACAAGGACACTGTGGTCTATAAAGTTCACACAGAAGAACTGTGTGATCCAGTTAAAAAAAAAAAAAAAACCTGTTTTAAGTGAGTTTATGATTTGTTTTGGTTGGGATGCATTCGTAGTTATTCTTGGCCATAGACTGGATATGCCTGAATCCTAAATGGATCAGATTGAAAATGCACAATTCTCTTAATCTGGCCTAGGGATGAAATGTGGGCTATGTACAAGGCAGGCAGATCTGGGCCTGGTTCCCACCTCCATCATTCATATGAGCAAGTTATATAATTTAATTTTGTTCCTATTTTCTTGTCTGCAAAACTAGAGAAAACTTACTCTAATAGTGATGTGAAGAGTAAATGAAATAACTGTGAGATCAGCTCATGGCCTGGCATGTAGAAGATGCTTAACCACAGGGAGGTGTTATTAAATCAAAGCCCTATCTTTTTTATTTTTGTTTTTCATTTACAAAGGAGAATGGCAACAACCATAAGACAGTAGTCCTAGTGATGACCTATCTTGCCTCTGAGTTGTTTTGAGGATCAGATGTACTATTTTTCTAAATTCTAAAGTGTGCGATGGAGAGTGATTGTTCTTCGATAGAATCTATTTAAGGCCACGGTACAGCATTACTGCAGTTCTCCCCACAACATTTACTTTATTATAACAATTAGTAAACCCTGCCCCATTTGGGTATAGTCTTATGAGTTTTAACACATATATAGGTTTATATAACCATCTCCACGACTGTCCTACAGAACATTACTACAGATTTTGAGCGCCCCCCGCCCCAAGCATTTCACATTTATATTACAAAACACTTTTAAAAAGAAAAGGGGATTTGGGTAAATATCATGAAGACGCAAATTAATGAAACTGTCTTTTTGCACAAATCGCTGCAGTCTCCAGCCTTGCAACCCCCCGCCCAGGCCAGGTTTTGCTGGCGTTTGTGCAGTCCGTCTTCCCCCCAAAGTAATCAGCAATAGATTCAGGATATGGCCTTCACGCTAAAGATGCAGGTCAGAGCACTCCGTTAACTTAATCCTTTTGATTACATCGCGTCATTTCCCCCAACCGTTTTTTCCCTTGTCATTTTCTGTATAAAATGAAGATGCCTGGAATGAACCACACCTCCTTACATTGGAGGAAATTATTTGACTGGAGTGAAGGATACAGTTTTTTCAAAGAGCAACGCCGGGGCATTCAAAACCCCGAATCTCTGTTACAAAGACCTCCTTTCTGGAATCTTTCTATCCCTTTCCCTAACCCCATCCTCCTGCGGCTGCCAGCGCCCCCTGGGAGACAGACTTTGGGACCAACTTCTGCTCCCTGCGCTCAGCCCGCCCACCTCCTGCTGCCAGCACGACTGCGTAAGGGACTTGCGCGGACACTCCGCACCACATCTGGTGGATGGCGCTTTCTGGGCGACTCATGTCGTTGCTATTTGCCTTTGTTTCTAGGATGTTTTGGCTGCCTTTTTCTTCCCTCTGCTTTTAATTTGGAGAAGAGAAAAACCTAATGAATCAAGAATGAAGGTCCTCTCCACTCATTTTTCCCCCTCCCTTTAAAGTTGACTCTCTTCCTAAGTTCCAACTACCCAAGGCGCGCGGGGGCGGCACAGGTGGTAAGCACCAACAGCTCTCCATCTGAAGTTGCCAGTTTCGTGGCGGTAGTCCGGGCGGCTGTAACGTTTCCGGCTGGTTTCTTCCTGCGGTTGCTTTCCGCTGCTGGGGGTCACGCCTAAATCCATCTCATCCCTGCCCACGACGCGCCCCGAGAAGCGTGAATTCCAAGAGATCCATCCCCCCAGCGGTTTGGTTTCCTGTCCGAGGTAAATACACTATGCAAAATGTGGAACCGCCAAAGGATGCCGGGAGGGGGAAGAGAAGGGGAATCCCTCCCCCTTTCCCGATGTGGCTAGTTCGTTTCCACCAGGAGGAGGCGCGCAGCCCTGCTCGCCCTCGGGTCCTACCTTTCAGCCCCCACGCGGGGCAGCCGGGGTGGGCAGCGTGGCCATAGTGGCTTGGCCAGGTCCGGCCCTCCCCCGCCCCCTGGCTTGGTTTTGCCCAGCGGTGGAGGCTGGGCCCAGGGCCGGGGCGCCTAGAGAGGCGGTGTCCGCTGCGCGCAGCCTGGCCGGGAGGCGCAGGGTTGGGGGCGCTCCGGGGGCTCAGGGGCTGCGTGGAGGTGAGCCGTGGTGAGCGCGCGGCTGGGCCCTCCCCATCCATCCAGGGGGAGAGGGCAGCGGAGAGGTCCAGTCTGCCTGCCCAGCCCGGCGGGGGTCCCAGAGCCGCTTTGTGGGTAGGTCCCGTCCTCCTTTTAGGGGGACAGAGAATGGATCCCCCTTGGGGTCCCAGGGACGGAGGGAGGCCACAGCTGGGCGGCTCCTCTTCCCACGGATTCAAGAAGCTACGAAAAGAGATCAAAAGACTCTGTAACCTGAAACTTTGCTCTCATCCCAAACCTGGGGGGGAAGGGGGGCGGGGACCCCGGAAGGCAGGTGGCCCGCGTGGGCGGCTGAGCCGGGAACTGGAGGAGGGAGAAGTTTGCGCGCAGGACGCCGAAAGCTCCGCCAGAAGTTGCATCGGGAGCAGAGAGCGGCGGCGCTGGGAGCGGGGCGGCTGGTATCTCCAGCGCGGGCCGGGCCGGGCCGGGCAGGCTTGGCACCGGGCAGCGGGGGCCGCGTCCGGGGTGGGGGGTGGGGGGGGGAGCAGGGTGCGGACGCCGCGCACCGTCACCGCTCCTCACGCTTCTCTCCCGCTTGTCCCAGGTCGCGCATCCGATCCGGCTAGAGGCGCCCACCAAGGCGGCGACAAGGTGCCACCCCGGCGGCGGGAGGAGGCCGGCCCGCCGTGCGTCCTCGCTGGAGGGAAGGGCGGGGTCGCTCCCGGGGGGACTCCGGGTGGCCCGGGCTTGCCAACCAGGTTCCGGCTTCCGCGCACCCTCCTCCGCGCCCACCCGAGGAAAGTTTGCTCTCCCGCGCTTCCGGCCCGGCCTTGGCGAGCGCGCCGTCCCAGCTCCTGGGAGCCGGCGCGATGGCTGGGGCGGGCTCCCGGGGCTCGGGAGCGGACGGGCGGCTGCGGCTGGCGCGCCTGGTGCTAGTCCTGCTGGGCTGGGTGTGCGCGTGGGCGCCCGGCTCCACGGCGCCGGCCTCGTCCTCCGCCGCCCCGGCCGCCTTCCCCGGCTCCTCGGCGGGCTCTGTGCAGCCCCCGGCGGCTGGCCGGTGCCCCGCGGCGTGCGAGTGCTCCGAGGCGGCGCGCACGGTGAAGTGCGTGAACCGGGAGCTGCGGGAGGTGCCCGCCGACCTGCCGCCCTACGTGCGCAACCTCTTTCTCACCGGCAACCGAATGACTATTCTGCCCGCCGGCGCCTTCGCCCGCCAGCCACCCTTCGCCGACCTGGCCGCGCTCAACCTCAGCGCCAACCGCCTGGAGGAGGTGAGTGCAGGCGCCTTCGAGCATCTGCCCGGCCTGCGCCAGCTGGACCTCAGCCACAACCCGCTGTCCCGCCTCAGCCCCCTCGCCTTCTCCGGGAGCAATGCCAGCGCCCCTGCGCCCAGCCCCCTGGCGGAGCTCGTCCTGAACCACGTCGTGCCCCCCGAGGAGCAGCGGGACAACGGCAGCTTCGAGGGCATGGTGGCTTTCGAGAGCATGGTGGCTGCGGCGCTGCGCTCGGGCTCTGCCCTCCAGGGGCTCCAGCGCCTGGAGCTGGCCAGCAATCACTTTCTTTACCTACCCCGGGACTTCCTGGCCCAACTGCCAGGTCTCAGATACCTGGACCTTCGGAACAACTCCCTGGTGAGCCTAAACTACGTGTCTTTCCGCAACCTGACCCAGCTCCAAAGCCTGCACTTGGAAGACAATGCCCTCAAGGTCCTTCACAATGGTACCCTGGCCGAGTGGCAAGGCCTGGCTCAAGTCAGGGTGTTCCTGGACAATAATCCCTGGGTTTGCGACTGCTACATGGCAGACATGGTAGCCTGGCTCAAGGAGACGGAGGTGGTCCCGGACAAAGCTAGCCTCACCTGTGCATTCCCGGAGAAAATGAGGAAGCGTGTGCTCTTGGACCTCAGCATCTCTGACCTGAACTGTGATCCTATCCTGCCCCCATCTCTGCAGACTTCCTATGTCTTCCTAGGTATTGTTTTGGCCCTGATAGGCGCAATTTTCCTTCTCGTTTTGTATTTGAACCGTAAGGGGATAAAAAAGTGGATGCATAACATCAGAGACGCCTGTAGGGACCACATGGAAGGGTACCATTACAGATATGAAATCAATGCGGACCCCAGGTTAACAAACCTCAGCTCCAACTCAGATGTCTGAGAAACAGGACTGGACCAGGACAACTCTGCATGAGGTGTAGACTTAAGGTTTTTTCCCTTAGTAGGCTTGTTCCACTTCCACTACTGTAGACACCATTGACTTTGTCTGAAAGCAGTGAAAGGAATTTGCTTCCATGTTATGTAAAATTCTTGGTGTGTTTTATTAATGTAAGAACACGAACAACTGCATTTAGGGTTCACCCTTTTCCTTGGAACTCCTCGATGCCTGTGGAGGGCTTGTTTTCAAGTTCCAGCATGAACCTGACTCTTAGTTCAAGTGTAGCAGGCGTGTGTATCTACACAGATATCATTCAACAGAAGCTGCCTCAACTTTTTTTGAGAAAAGTACTTTATTCATAAATATCAGTTTCATCCTCGTACCTAAATTGTGGAGAAAATAATTGCATCCCCCAACTGCCTGCAGACCGTAGCAAGCTCTTAAATATAATTTGTTAGAGCACAGGGGCACCTGCATCCAAGAGCATGCTTGTATTTTATTCTGCATATTGCAAACAAAGAAAAATAAAAAAAAACTTGCAACTTCTGATAACTTCTTTAACAAAGTAAATTACCTTTTTGATTGCAGTTTATATAGTAAACTGTCCTGAGGGTTTTTTTGTTTTATAAACTGCATTGAGATCCAACAGACTGAATTGTTAAAAAAAACCAATAAAGATTCTTAAAAGAAGCATAGTGTGTTTAAGTTTGGTACTTTGAAAAGACAATTAAGGGCCAAGGTATTGAGTTGCCTTGATTCAGATGATAAGTTATTAGTGTGACTCAGAATCAAACTGGAACACTATTATATAAATGGACTTTGGAGATAGTTCTGAAATGGAGTATTTTAGGATTTAAATAGCATTCAAATATTTATAGGACCAGGCAACTAATGGTCCTAAAGTCAGTGCTGTTAATGAATAGTTTTTTAAGAGCATTATGAAGTTGGTAAGAGTGAAGAGCTCTTTATAATAAGCAGTTCACAGCTGGGGCATTTTCTAGACTGAGTTGTCAGGATAGAGCAATATTAATAAAACTGAATGAAATTGATCTGTGGAATCTGAGGCAAGTGGGAGGCACACCAATAAATGTATGAAAATAAAAACCTTAAAAAGCAAAACATTCTGAAATGAAAGATTTAAGAACATGAATTTTAAAACTATTTCCAGAGATCACAAATTGGAATTTGGATGTTCTTGAGAATTTTTTAATGTTCAAAATGAAACAATGTGTTCTTTAAATTGGCATGACTATTTAAGGTTAAGAAATAACTAGAGATACATTTCTGCATTAAGAAACAAGTGTCCCCAAATGATCATTAGGTTCTTACATTAGGTTTTTAAGAATTTGAATTTGAGGGCTTTATTTTTTTTTTTTTTAGAGCTAAACTTAAATATATATACCTTCATAACAAGTAAATAATATTTAGGTGTCAATTAAAGCAGTTCTTTCTTGATATTCCCTTCCTCTTGTATTATCAGCCACTTAAGCTAAACAGTGAATTCATTAATCAGAATTAACCATTATTCCCTTTAAAATGGAGTGTGGGAGGGCCTTGAACTGGTGAGCTTTAGGACCTTTATCCTTTTCAATGCTTTACGTTTGAAATAAAAATGAGATTTTCAAATTTTTATAAAGTAGCTCAGACCCATGGTTCTAAAACATTACTTTTGGAGCTAAATTCATAAGTTTTCAACATCAGGCTAAAATCTGTTCATTGCTTAAGACTACATTCTATAGTACAATCAGAGCATCGGGTTTACAGATCTTAAGTTGTGCATGCCTTTTTACCTGAGTAAAGGCTAAACATTTTTAATATTTCATTAAACATTTTAAATGTTTACATGGAATTTATAAACTGGCTGGCTGCCCAGCCATTATTTCCTAAGACCAGTGAAGATACTCGTCTGCCAAAAATAGTAAACTCATCTAAAATGTAATAGGAGTTTGGTTGGTGTTTGGATATTATAGAATACTGACACTGTAGTAGGATAATTTCCTTGTCGCCTGATGATGGAACAATTAAAAATGGAGCATTATCTAAAATTCAGGAACTGCACAGAGTCATTGGCTTTTGTCTCCCTATCAACTCCCCAAAGCAGTGATGAGTCTGACTGAAAGAAGCTGAGCTCTCCACGTTTAGGTGGGTGTCTGTTTTGAAGTTGTTCCTTTCCTCCCGTTTCTGGACTGAACTTCCCAATTTGCCATTGCTCTGTTGCTGCTGCACCCCCGGCTCTTCTCCAAAACGTGGCAATAGAAATTTCTTTAAAGAATAGATTCTGGAAGCAAAAAATACAGTTTGACAGCTAATTGATACTTGTGCAGTCATAATACCTGAAGCTTACAAGTTCCTTGGAAGGTAGATGCTATATAAATCCCGACAAGCGTACGGAATTATACAGAAAATGTGAAATGTGGACCAAAGTACTGTGTCTTTATTTAAAAATAAATAATTACACTTTAAAAATTATTCTTTATCATTATGAATTATTCTTGGAAACCTACAAGTTATCCATTTTTAAAACAATTTTTGATGTTATACTTTATTACAGAGTTTACTTTGAGAAATAGCTGTTTTTTATCTCAATTTTAAAAGCTATTAAAATGTCTAATAAATTCCTAGTTAATGTAAGTAACAAAGATTTTAGGACAATGTGACTATTTGACCCTACACTGTAACTGCTTCATAACCTGTCATTTTGCACTATTAGTTTTTGTAATACCTGCTTGCTTGCTCGGGTGTGATTCAGTATTGACCTATAAAGTGCATTCATACAGTAGCTGATGGGTTTTCTTGCAAAATAAGGAGACTTCGAAATATTGTTAATAGGATGATTTTGTTTGTTTGTTTTGAGGAAGAGGAGTTTCGCACTGAGATGAAAGGGAAGGCTGAGTTGATATCCACGAGCAAATTACAGCTAGTAAGTTCTCTTGAAACATCTTGATTGACAACCTGAATTACACACATCTCAATATTTAATTAGGATTAACTTACATCTTAATTTTCCAGATTTTTAATTAATTTATTTTTATGTGTATGAATGTACTGTCTGCATGTAGGTTTGTGCACCTGTGTCGTGCAATGCCACGGAGGTCAGAAGAGGGTGTTGGATTCCACTGGAACTGGAGTTAAAGACGGTTCTCAGCTGCCATGCGGGTGCTGGGGATCCAACCTGGGTCCTCTGCAAGAGGTGCTCTTAACTACTGGGCCATCTTTCCAGTCCTCAGCTTTTTTTTTAAGGTGGCTGTGAAAAAAAACAAATGAACCCTGGTTTTCTTTTTTTTTTTTTCAATTTTTTAATTTATTTCTGTATGTGTATGAATGTACTGTCTGCATGCAAGTTTGTGCACCCATGTCGTGCAAGGCCGCGGAGGTCAGAAGATGGTGTCGGATTCCCCTGGACCTGGAGTTCTCCTGGAATTGGAGTTTCAGACGGTTCTCGGCCACCATGTGGGTGCTGGGGATTGAACCCGGGTCCTCTGCAAGAGCAGTGGGCGCTCTTAACCGCTAGGCCATCTCTCCAGCCCCAGTTCCAGGCATTTTTTTTTCATTTTTTTTTTATTGATGCTTTGTGTATTTCATACATCATTTTCCAATTCAGTTCAGGCATATTTCCCCTTCCTTTCCCCCCATCCCACCCCCACCCCATCCCAGATCATGCATTCTGCCATAACTGTCCTGCATCTTTCTCTCAGTTTTTTTTCCCCATTTTTTAGCAATAAGTGATAATTTATGAGTACAAGCATCCTTCATGTAAAACCAATTTGCAAGCAGTTGTGTCCAAACCCACACAGCCCCTTGGTCCCACCATCCAGCAAGGAGGGCTTGTATGTTCAATCAAGTTGATCAAATGAGTGTCCAGGCTATATTGCTGTAGGTTCACCGTTCGCCCCAATCACAGCCCTTACATTCTACCACGCCCCCTCTTCCGCAGATTTTTCCCTAGGCTTAGACAAGGGGCACAGGTGGATGAGAAGCAAAACAGTCTACTTTCTCTGGAGCCGTTGTCTTGGATTCTGGTCACTTCTGGCTGTTTTCTTTCATGGGCTGACAGTTTGTCCAGGAATAGCCTTTTGATCCTACTAATGAAGCACAAGCAATTACATATATAGGTATTTAAACAGTATTAATTGTTATCATAGGTTACTTTGGTATAGACACAGATGTTTGGATGGTATGTTAATCCATGAATTACATTTTTTTCCTGTTGAATATGACAGGGTCTTACTGTGGCTTATAACATCTCCTGACCATTAGAGTGTGCAAGCTTGTGGCATTGGCCGTGGGTTATTCCTCCTAGGAGAGAGCCAATAGCCAATTAGATTTGGGATATAAAGGCATATGGCTGCCTCTGCTGCACAGTATTTCCAGGCAGGTGAGGTGTAGCTGGTGCTGATGGAGGAGTCTTGCTTGACTCAAGGAGATCCACATTTGCTTTATTAATATAGTGGCCTTTGGTAACACTCTCTGGTATTCCAGAGACCATCTGTACACTTGCATGTGTGGTCTTAATACATCTTTCCCATGTTAACATTAGGTCTTTGACAGCAGGGCCTTATCACCTCTCTTCTTGCAGGTATCCCAGTTTAGGGGCAAGGAGCCTTTACCTTTTGTGGGGTCTTGGATCCCCTGGCCAACATCTCCTCCTGGTTTTCTTTAGGAACTGTTGTACTCTCCTTTGAAACTGAGGTTCTAACGTTATGTTGAAGACATTGGAAGCTTTTTACTACAACTTTGTTGCATTCATCTTTCAATACTATTCCTGCTTCCATTTTGACTTTTCTCCAAATACTTCACTAACAGAGACACCAGGCGTATCTGAAAGGCTAACAACTTGGCACAGGCTTTCTTCCTGCTCCCAAACGCCTTCAGCCTTCTGAGAACCACTACAAAGACAGATATTTATTTAGATAAACTTCATGGAAGAAATTCTATTTCCCAATAACATGAAAAATACCTTATTTTCTTTAACGAGGTTTCAGCAGTCCTGCAGTACGGCACTGGAAACCAGTAGTTAGGACTGTTCTGTGCTGTCTCAGTGTGCCAGTCTGTTCAGAAGAGGAAAAGCAGTGCCTCGAAGATGTGTGAACAGGTACTTTGCATTCTTATGGTCAGGAACCTGATTAAAAAATGCAGGCTTTTCAAATTTTGTGTTTTAGCTTAAGAACATTTTAACAGTCTGTCATTGCCCTGGGTTTAAAAAAAAAGTATAGACTTAAGACAATGTTAAACACATGGTTTATATATTTATAAGAGTATTAAATTCTTTGTATTTCAAACTCAGGAAGGGCTCTTAGACATGTCCGTCACATTTCCTATTCTATAAATGAGAAACTGATGCCTCTGATTTACCTTGTGGCATGATGCCAGGCACTCCAGAACCCAGGATCCCACACTGCCCTTCTTACACCCTTCTTGGTAATTGTCTGTCTTGCAAGTTCTCATGTCTAATTTCTTAAAAAAGACAATTGCTTTGGTGCATTACTTTTATTGTTTTTTGAGGGAGTGTTTCAGTTCACTTCTAGATTACTAAGAGCTCCATGGGTTGGATCCCTGGATGTACTTAAATGTTTTTGAAACAGCTTTTTTTTTTTTTTTTTCCTGACAACCATTACCTATAAAGTCTCTCTGAGTCTGAGGCATAATAGGAAGCATTTTTCCTCATTTTCGGCATATACTAATTATACAAAATAATGGTTTTACAATGACATTTTCATCTATGAGTATTCCATAATAGGGCATATTTTGGAAACAATAGTATTTGGATGGGAAAAAGACTCTAGATTGCTGTGTTAGCTTATCTGATTCTGTCTTGAAGATGAATTAGTTCAGCTGGTGAGAAATGATACAAATGAGGCCAAGTTCATGGCCACAAGGTTAGCCACCAGGTGAGGCAGTCCATTTTGCATGCTATGATCTGCTCTCTGGGCCCCTGCCCCTGGCAGGTGTTTGTAAACCATCCTCCCAGGGCCTGGAAGCCAGTAGGGGAGCTCAGGCGATGCAAATGCACTCTCACCTTGTGCAGCCAGGGTACTGACAGGCTGCAGCCAGCCCTGCTATGTGCAGGTTCCCTTTCTGCTTGTGCAGCCACACAGACAGGAACCCTAGCTGTCTCTCACTGTGCTGCACATGCCACAGATTGAAAAGGTTTGTCCTTTACATGTCTTTTGGGAATAATCTTTGATGTGTACTTTTGAGTGTATCCCACAGAAAATGTTTTGTTTTATTATCTAAAATTGAAATGTACTTTAAGTATCATGATTACTACATTAAAAACTTACCCATAATTTATTTAAAAATGCTCTTTATGGTCACCAAACATTTTATGACAATAAGACTTATTTATGATTCAGTTTAATTTAGTTAATGTCAGAAAACACTTGTTTTCAATAAAGCAAGAGCTTAAAATATTACCAACAATACCAACAATAAGACTTTTTGGGAAAAATTCATATTTAATAACATGTTTTAATTTAAGGTTGTAATCAAGATAGGTTTTTTGTTGTTGTTTTTGTTTTAAAGACAGGTCTCTTTTTTTTGCCCCAGCTGGCCTGGAACTCACTATGTAGATCAGGCTAGCCTCCATCTTGAAAAGATCTGCCTGCCTCTGTGTCAAGCATACTGGGATTAAAGGCATGTGCTACCATGCCCTGCAGTCTTTTGTTTTCTTGCCTTTTTAATGGAGGTTTACAGACTTTTCCCCTGTGTCACTGTCCTTACTACTTTTTGATTTATTCCCCCAAAGACAACTGATACATAACCATCTCCAGGTGGCAGCTTGTGCACAGGGGAAGTGGACTAGCTAAAACCTTGGTCACTTTACAAATAGGGCTCTGTGGGATGGTCTTTACAGTATGGTGGCAAATTGCTTCAAAGAAAACTGGGGCTTTCAATCAGACACATTTTGTGATTATACATGTGGATCAAAAACATGGTTGTAAAATGTTTTAAATATGTATTTAACTCATAGTTTATTTTATTTTATTTTATTTTATTTTATTTTATTTTATTTTATTTTTTTGTCTTTTCTTTTTTTTTTTTTTTTTTTTTTTT
>VZQC01007230.1:360131-559154 GCA_009823505.1 Rhizomys pruinosus
ACTCCATTGTATACATGTACCACATTTTCTCTATCCACTCGTCAGTTGAGGGGCACCTGGGCTGGTTCCAGCTTTTTGCTATTGTGAACAGAGCTGCAATAAACATAGCTGTGCATGTATCTTTGCAGTAAGTTGTGTCTTGTGGGTATATACCCAGGAGTGGTATGACTGGGTCAAATGGAAGGCTCATTTTGAGTCTTTTAAGGGTTCTCCACACTGTTTTCCATAGTGGCTGTACTAGTTTACATTCCCACCAGCAATGGATGAGTGTTCCCCTTTCCCCGCAACCTCTCCAGCATTTGGTAACATTCGTGTTCCTGATCCTAGCCAGTCTTATTGGAGTAAGGTGATATCTCAAAGTGGTTTTAATTTGCATTTCCTTAATTATCAGAGATGTTGAACAGTTCTTAAGATGTTTCTCAGCCATCTCTAATTCCTCCTCTGTGAAGTCTCTATTCAGATCTTTGCTCCATCTTTTGAGTGATTCATTTGTTTTCTTTCTTCTTTGTTTTTTGAGTAGCTTGTATACTCTGGAAATTAATGCTTTGTCAGATGTATCTGCTGTGAAGGTTTCCTCCCACTCTGTGGGTCTTCTCCTCACTTCCTTTATTGCTTCCTTTGATGTACAGAAGCTTTTGAGTTTAATGAGGTCCCATTTGTCAATTGTCGATCTTATTTCTTGTGCAGCTGCTGTCTGATTTAGGAAGTCTTTTCCTACACCTATGTCTTGTAGTCTGCTGCCAAGCTTCTCTTCTATCACCTCCAGAGTTTGGGGTTTCACATTGAGGTCTTTGGTCCATCTGGAGTTGACCTTTGTACAAGGTGAGAGGTAGGGGTTTAATTTCATTCTTCTACAAGTGGTGATCCAGTTTTGCCAACACCACTTGCTGAAGATGCTGTCTTTCCTCCATTGTGTATTCTTGGCCCCCTTGTCAAATATGAGGTGGCTGAAATTGTATGAGCTCAGGTTTGGATCTTTTTTGTCTTTTCATGACAGGGTCTCCCTGTAGCCCCAGCTGGCCTGGAACTCGCTCTGTAGACCAGGCTGGCCTTGAACTCACAGAGATCCGCCTGCCTCTGCCTCCCAAGCGCTAGGATCAAAGGCATGCGCAACCACGCCAGCTAACTAATGGTTTTAAAAACATCTAAAAGTCCAGGGGGGCAGAGAAGCACTCTGATTAATCCTGTCACTAAAAGAAGAAAGTCTTAATGTTGAAATGAACTGCTTTCTCTTCAGTCACATAGATCTTACATTTTCAGGCATGATGGTCTATCATTACCACGATTAATAAGTTCTATCTTGATAGCTGGCTTTAAAGTACTGCAGATAGTCACGTTTTCAGAGGACATTTCTTATGTCTTTTGGTACTGTTTTAATGAGCATTGCTGTACACACCTGTGTTTCCCCTTCTGACAATTTCTCCCTTAATGTAGATGCTTGAAGAAGAATTACTTACATTTACCTACCTCTAAAAGCTTTGAAGTTGCTTTAAATCACAGAATTCACTATTTGTCCTGAGAGTTTCATTTCAAATTTTACAGAGCACTGAAATGTTTGCCATCAGGACAGGAAGAAAATCTGATCAGGTTGCCAGCCAACTAGGTACTGTTTTAAATCCGTGAATGTCTATTTTCTTCACGAAAATCCTCAATTTGAACGGTAAGTGAACTTAGAATACTAGAAAGGGAAGAAAAGGTGAAGGGAGGGTAGACAGATAAGTATGAGCGAACAGGTACAAAGCTAATCCACCAGTTTCTGGGTTAGTAAGTCATTTTCAAGACAGCTATGTCCTTTCGCCTGCATGCCCCTTTTATTTTAGATAATTTTATTTTTTAGATGATATGTGTGTATACTGATAGTTTAAATTCCATGCAAGTGATTTAGTTGTGTTGATCCTCTTGTTCATTTGCTTTAAAAATCTCAATGAGGCTTCATGAATAAACATTTGTTAAATGCTTTCTGTGTATCAGGCACTGTTGCTGGAACAGATTATTTATTTATTTATTTATTTATTTATTTATTTATTTATTTATTTATTTATGAGACAGGGTCTCCCTGTAGCCCCAGCTGGCCTAGAACTTGCTATGTAGACCATGCTGGCCATGAACTCACAGAGATCCACCTGCCTTTGCCTCCTCCGGAGTGCTGGGATTAAAGGCATGCACCGGCATGCCTGGCAGAACAGGTCTTTTAAACTTCACTTTCTTCTTTTTTTTTTTTTTTATCTTCCCCATATGTGACAATATTTACTCTCATTGTGGAGACCATCCTCCATCCACTTTCAAGCCTCAGCACACCACGGATCTCTAAACTTCACTTTATTCTAAATGAGTTTTTAGGCTGGGAGTGGTGGCATACACCTTTAATACCAGCACTTGAGAGGCAGGTGAATCTCTGTAAGTTCAAGGGCCCAGTCTGATCTACATAGTAAGTTCCGGGCCAGGCTGCAGAGTAAGACCTTGTCTAAAAAAAATAAAAGTTTCTAACATAAAGTTACTTGTTACCTACTAGTGAAGATAAATGATGACAACATTTTATTAATTGTTTCCTATAAGCAGATTCTCTGCAAAGCCCTTCACATATAAAGTTTCACTGTTTTTCATTTGAAGAGCAAATCGAGACTTATCGAGAAGAGATGATTTACTACCTTAAAAGTAAAAAAAAAAATCAGAGCTGGAATTTGAACTGCTGGATTTTGGGGAGGGTGAGGGTGGATATGTTTCTAGGACACATGCTCTGAAACCCTGAGCCTTAGGGACAGCACAGCAAGTAGTTTTGCCGTAGAGTGTTCCTGAAGATTTACATTGTAATATGGTTTCAAAGCTGGGAGAGATCTTTTCTGGCTGGGAGAATCTGGAAAAGGTTCATGGTGTGAGCTTTTAAGTTAACTTTGAAGTAGAGGCAACTTCAGAAGATGGATGGAAGAGAAAACTTAGGACAGAGGGGACAGTGTCGGCAAAGAGAATGCAGGCAATTGAACACCAAGTGTGTTCCAGAAGCAATACCGTTTGAAGCCCAATTCTTGCTTATTATGTATCGGAAGAAGGGCTGGAGTTTGAAACTTGTCAGAATGTAGACATCACAGATAGACCTGAACTTTTGCAACTCATCACCAATGTCCGATTGATGACTGAAATATGCCACATCACATTTAGTTGATTTAGAACTTATTTAAATAAGCCATGTTGAAATCTAAGAGGCCAGTGATAAAAGTACAATTGGCTGCTTTCTTTAAGGACCATGGTGTATATTTGTCTAGAGGTGAAATGGATACCTTGGCCACCTTCCAGAAGATCAGAAACTCAAAAGGGATTAACAAGTGTCTTGTTGAAAGCTTTGGTAAGTGCATACATGTGTGACCAGGGATAATATCCTGAGTCTCTTTGAGGCAAGAAATTCTCAATTTTGTACCCCAAAGAGCATATGCTAGAATAACCAGTAATTACTATTAGTGACTAACTGGTCAGATCATTGGTAATACCCCAAGAGTCTGTTCAAATATAAGCACTGAACTAATTTTTCAGACAAATATCTTAGGCCAAGATGGAGTTTGGCAATTGTGACTAGCCTTGGTCAGGGACAAACTGGTTAGGATTAGATGGCCACAGCTTACTAGAGTGTTTCATCATGTGACAGGATGGCCTGATATCAGCAAAGTGTATACACTGCCTTTTCTGAATACTTGGCTCATCCCCAGGGACCCCCTAGGTCGCCAGTGGGTATGGGAGAAGGATAACATCCTCTCACAACACTGCATCAGACAAGGGGTTGAGAACTAGTCCAGCCACTTCCTCCTGCAGGTTGCATATACCAGAAGGTCCAGGTTTGATTGCATTCTGTAAGTGCCATTTCCATGGTAACAAGGAGGTCTCCATAACCTACTGAGTCTGCAGAGAGCTGTTTTCATGGTCCGCAGCCCAAGGGACAGCTGGCTGTGGAGTCACAGGCTAATCCATGGGGGCCTTCATCTTCAGAATGGCCCACTATGCCGCAAGCACCAGATGTTTTAATGCTGTGTAGCATCAGCCAGAGAAAGACATTTCTTTTTCATCAGAAGCCCACAGGCAACTTGTGGCCACCATAGGTAGTCTAGAGATTGCAAGAGGTGGCCAAAGTGACCACAGTGAAGGAGCCTTTGGGGAATTTTAAGGGAATGCCAGGTATAGTGCAGTTTGGACACAATTTATTTTATTATTTTTATTTTATGTACATGAGTATATTGCCTGCATGTATGTAGGGGCATCTATTCCATTCAGTGCCCATGGAGGTCAGAAGAGGGTTTGACTGGAGTTAAAGACAGTAGTTAGCTGCTCTGTGGGTTTTGGGAATTGAACCCTGGTCCTCTGGAAGAGCAGCCAGTGCTCTTAACCACTAAGCCATCTCTTGAGCCCCAGTTGGTGTTTTTTTGTTTGTTTGTTTGTTTAAGTGCTAGGAGGTCAATCAGTAGTATCAGAGACCAAACATTCTTTGAGAAAATAATTCCCAGACATTTAATGAAGGTAGTATGACTGTACACTTTCTGCAGAGGCTTGTCTCCTGCCCTTTGGTGAGCCCTCATGAGTGTCTGAGTTTCTTGAATGAGTATGTCAGATGACTCTTGGAAGGTGAAGCTGTTGTTGATGTGATACACCTGTGTTTTCAATAACCACTGAGTTCGATGGCTTTCATTGGAGAGCCTTAGGACTACTACATCTGTGATAATCTGTATTAGACTCCATTTATTCTGTCAGGTTTCAACATAGGCCAAACTGAGCAATTAAAGGAGAACATAGGAGAACCAATTGCTCCTATTAAAATTCGGCTTTAAATGGTGACTTTCCATTCCTGTAGCTATTGTTTCAGTCTCTACTGCTGTGTGCTGTTTTATCTGTGGGATAAGGTCCACTGGGTCTCATTGTGTTTTGCTAATTTTGTGTCAAAGACATAATTTATTTCAATTGAGGACTTGCTGGGTCAGAGCCTCCCTGCCAGTTGTGGGATAATTTAGGTCATCAGCCACTGTGGCCATGGGGAATCTCCTTAAGGCCATAGTTCTGGTGTTAAGATGGAACTCATCTGTGGTCTGCAAGGGCCATGAGCAGGGAAAGAGCAAGAGAAGAGAGGCTTCCGTGGTCAGACAGCCACCAAGTAGACCACAGCCCTTGCCCACCACTTGCTTTCCTCAAGTATCAATTTTCCCCTCCAAAATTGGTTTGGATTTTAAAATTGATGGCAATATATACACACCACACATAGGAGCATCCCACGCTGCACCATACCCCTCCATACCACCCCAACACATACACACACACACACACACACACACACACACACACCACAAACACACCACAATCACACTCATACCCCAAGAAGGTATGAAAATCAAAGAATGGGACATTTGGCAGGCATGCAAACTGGCCCAGCATGGCTAGAGCAAAAGAGCGAAGAGGTTTGGATTGTGGTTGTGGTTAGGGCTTGGGCCCCAGTGAGAGTCTCCAGGTTTGTGTGGCTTGAATTTGCCCCTTCCCCCTGCCATATTGAGTGAAGGGTAGTCAGCAACTTTGTACTGGCTTGTTGAGATATGGGAGGAAGAAGGGAGGATATACTCAAAAGCATCAGAGGGCACACATGAGGAAAATGGAATCAGACCCTAATGCTGTTTGTCCCAGGAAGACACATGTCACCATGAGGGCCTGAGAGACTGCAGACACGAGGCTGAAGTGGCTCTTGCAGTGAGAAGGCAGGGTGGACCTAAAAACTAGTTTTTAACTGAAACTTATTTTAAATAAAAGCTTTCGAGGTCAGCTGTAAAGATGCTGCTGCTGTTTGGATGGTTACTTCCCAGGGCCAGTTGGTTGAGAGCTGGGAGCACACACGGGGGAACCAGCTGTAGCCAACAGCCAGAGGTTTCCACACTCTGTTCCATCTTCTCCTCACCATTATTTGATGGGTCTTCTAACGAGAAGTGAATTCACCAGAGTGTTTGCTTGAATGAATCTGCAGTCTAATAGTTTAATCAAGTTCAATATAAGGGGATGTTTTATGTTCTTAGAGTCCTGGAAATAAGCTGGTCAAACACAGGGGCATTAGTTTTTAAATTGGCTTTATACTACACACTGTATATGGATGCATAGCTTTTTATCCTGCATACAAAGCTTTATATTGTCTACATAACTGTCTATAAGTAGTAAGTTATTGTCCACATAATAGGAAAATATGTTGGGGACCATTCCATAGTGGGGGAAACAGACACACTGGGAGCTAAATAGTCTGGCTAAGTTTATACAGTTAAGTGACGGGGCTAAAATGTGAGCCTGGAGATGAAAACGTTGTCGGAGTCCATGCTCTTACCCACTGTGCTGTATCGTTTCTGGCATATATCTGGTGATAATGGAAGTGCTGTGTATGCTGAGAGAAATGAAATCACAGATTCATACTCAGCGAGGACAGCCCAAGGTTATGAGACTCAAATAATTAGTCTTTCAGTGTTGGCTTTGAGTCTTTTGTTTTTAAATTTTGTGTTGCGTTATTTATTTATTTATTGTTTATTTATTTATTGTGTATACATGTGCCACAGTGCATGTGGAGGTCAGAGGATAACTTTCAGGTTTTAATTTAATTATTTTCTCCTGCCATGTGCATTCCAGGGACTGAATTCAGTTATCAGGCTTGGTAGCAGCCACCTTTTCCTATTTCATTGGCTCCTTTTGGAAAAAAAAGCTATCTTAAATTATAAATAAAAAAAAAAAGTCACTAAATTTTGTTTTTTTAAATGCATAGAAACAATGACCATACCATAAGGCCCAAATAAGAAATGCATATTGAAGAGAGGACTAAAATATGCCATTTAAGGAATGGGGAGATGACTCACTCTGTAAAATACTCATGGTGTTAGCATAAGTTTGGACCCCCACAAAAAAGCGGGACATGGTGAGGCATCAGCACTGAAAGGTGGAATTAGGCTTCCCAGCTGAGCCAAACCAGCAAGTTCTTGGTTCAGTGAGAGGCTGTGTTTAAAAAAGAAAAAAAGGATAATGGTTGAAGATGTCCGTTGTTGTCCTCTGGCTTCCACACGCACCTGTGCTATTCACACTCAGGTACATGTGAATGTACGTACACGTGAACAGTTACATACAAGGCAGAGAGAGAGAGAGTGGGAGAGAGAGAGAGAGAGAGAGAGAGAGAGAGAGAGAGAGAGAGAGAGAGAGAGAGAGAATGAGAATACCATTTAGAAATTTAAAGCAGGAAGTTGGGGGAACAGTGTGGTCACTTAAAAAAAGAAATAGCAGCCCTTAGGTGGAAGCCTGATCCTGCTGCTTTGCTACAGGCATCTAGACTGGTTCAGTTAAATGAGCAGTTTCCAGTTGCAGTCAGGAGTGGCATCCATTTGCAGGCTGACATTCTGGGCTTTTCTTAGGTGTCTGGCCTTCCTGATCACCCTGCGTCTGCATCTATCACATGAGGCCAGGGCTGTGCAGGCCCCCACGTTTAGAAAGCTTCCCTGTGTCTTTGAAGCATCCTTCACTGGACGAAAGCCCTCTGATTGAAGTGGACACCGATGCCCCTTTGCTCTGCAGTGTCTGTCAGAATGTTAACCCTAAGTCCTCGCAGGTGCCCTCTCTCATGTGCAGTAAAATCAAGGTATTTTCAAATAACTTGCACCTTCCTGTACAAAGCAGCTTCTTAGTACTTTAACTGACGTCATTGGGCCTATCAGCAAAATACCTGCTTAGTGCAAAGAAACAACTGTTTCCAGTTAACCAACCTTTAGAATAAAATACAAAATGCATTTTCCTGTCGCCTTGGCTTTTTTTCCTGCACTGTCTGGACTGTTTTGCATTTTGGGTTTCATAGTGTCTGTCTGAGGCTCTTTAGTCAACTGTAGCAATACAAATAAAAATTTAACAACTATTGAGTCAACTGCCTCTTGGTTGGAGGTAAGTTGCTTTGGCTTTGGGGAAAACTGACTCAGTTCTGTGACTGTGCTAGAAAAAATAGCATTTAACTAAACACAATCAACAACAACGACCTTTAGGATATTTGACAAGCTCTTCTTTGTTTTCCTGGAGAAACTCACTTGACATGCGGCCAGCATTTTGCCAACAGAGTTTGAGTTCATAGAACTGTGGGACTTAACTAGATAGAACTGGATTTGTTCAGTCTTTTGGACTAGGGCTAAGTTCTGAGCTGGACTGAGGTGACTAGGGGGCTTTATTAGCACCAGTTTTGGGAGACAAACCCTGGTAGCATCATGACCTCCAGTGAGAAGGGTACCTGAGTGGAATAGTTCAGCATCGAGGGGCAGAAATCCTAGGGCTGAGGCAAATGTATTTCACTCTCTTGTGAAGAGAAGTTTGAAGTCCCAAAATAGTACAGCAACTTTGCACCACCAACTTCTCAGGAACTAGGGCTGTTTCTAGCTGGTGGCTTCTCTGTGTCTGTCAGCTAGATGCTTTTGACCGAAACTGGCTTGATCCCAGAATCCCTCTAGAATAAGTCTTTGGGAGACTGTTTTCTTCCTCTAGTAAGAGGTGAAATGGTCTTACCAGGATTCTTTGTGTGTATGGAGGGGGGCGCAGTGAAACTCAACCTCCCTTTAACTTTCATTGTATATTTTTCTTACCTGTGTATTTTGCATGTTAGAAAGCAAAATGTATTTTTTGGTGGCATAATACAGGATCTCACTCCGAAGCTCAGATTGGGCTTGAATTCCTAGTGATCTGTAGGAATGATTTTTACAGTATGGACAATCAAAATGCAATCTTGTTTTAGCTTGTTTATAATGTAGTCAAGCTTACTAAGCCCTGAGCTTCTCTTGTGACCGGGCATATGACCTTACTCTCTCATAACTCTTCCTTGCTCTCTACCCAAAGCAAAGTATGAATGTGGGTATGTATGTATGTATATATGTATGTATGTATATTTTACATGTTCATTAGACACAACAAAAATTATCTGTGTTGCAAACAATAGGGATTATTGAATTGATAACATAACATGTGTTTGTGGTTGCAAGTATGATAGAGATCAGAAGGGACATAATCCTCAGGTAAGAGTCCAGCTTATCCTTTTTCATTTCATGATAGACATGCTTTTTCAATAAGAATGAGCCCTTATGCAGGAATACAGTTCTGAGAGAATTCTGAAGGAGCAGGTTCTCAACAGTTTGGATCTGCTTTTGGCTCAAATGGATGCTAAGAGACAGCCTGTTTTTATTCAGATATAGAATTAAGGTGGTGTTGCATATTAAACATTGCAGTGATCCTCCTGCCTCAGCCTCCTAAGTGCTGCAGAATGTATATTGAGTGCAAGTGTGCTGCAAACCTTACGTTTCCTTTGGGATTAGATATCTTATTTTCCCACATAGCTAAAATGAAACATCCAGCTGTGGTTCAAATTAGTGAAGTTACTAGTTCAGGAAATATGTATTCAAGACTTTCCAAGGGTCAGTGAGCATGCTGGGACACAGGGAGAGTAAAAGGTGAACCAGAGAGGAGATTCATTCCTACAGAGGAAACCAGGCCAGTAGACAGATTGCCTAAGTATGAAGCACAATGAATAGAAAGGTACACAGCACCCTGCAGACCGGAATGGGGGGTTGCTTCCTTACCTGGAATAGCCAGAGAAGACTTCCTGGAGTCAAGGAAACTCTTGACTGCCATCAGAACAGCCATCCTACCCTATCCTACCTCCTAGATAGTACAGAGGCCATCCATTTTAAAGGCCAAGAGTGCTGAATGCTTACATGCTGTGTCTCCTTTGAAAACTAAAGAATGAATGTGAGTAGTTCCTTCTCATTAGCAGCTTAGCAGAGGTCTGCTGATGGCTTGCTGGGAATAATTCCTTTCCCTATGCGTTGGGCTTGGTGCCGCACTCCTTTAACCCCAGCATTCGGGAGGCAGAGGCAGGTGGATCTCTGTGAGTTCAAGGCCAGCCTGGTCTACAGAGTGAGCTCCAGGTCAGCTGGGACTAAAGGGAGACCCTATCTTAAAAATACCCCCAAAAATGTGTGAGAGACACTTCCATCCCTTTCTTTTTCTATGCAGGTCTGTGGGGATGCAGTGTCTGGTGCAGTGGCACCCATCTTGTGACTATGAATGGAACATACCTGCAAACAGTGGGCAACATGGTAAATATAGTGGCTTAGAATGATGAAAGCTCATGAATCCTTCTATCTCAGAACTTCTTGTTAACAAGTTTTTTCACCTTAACAAGGTGAAAGATACTGTTTGAAGTACAGTTAGTTGAAAGTGTTAGGTTATAGGAAGCAAGAAGCTCCCTGCATTACTGCTCTAGTTTCATTTCAGTTTCAGTGACAGATACCTTGAGACAAGCAATGCAAGGGAGGAAAGGATTTATCTGCCTTACAATTCCAGGTTACAGACCATCATTACAGGGAAGTCAAGCCAGAAATTCAAGCAGCCAGCCACATTGCATCCAGTCCAGAGCAGAGAGAACATAGGCATGCTTGCCTGCTGCTCTTAGCCAGCTTTCTTCTCTTATACAGTCCAAGACCTTCTGCCTAGGGAATGGTGCTGCCCAGCTGGACTAGGTCTGCACACAACAATAACCGATCAAGGCAGTCCCCTACAGACACACCCACAGGGCAATTTGATCTAGATAAGTCCTCATTAAGACTCCTTTTCCAGGCCATTATACACCGTGTCAAGTTGACAGTTAAAACTTGCCTGCATGCAAAGTAGGCAGTTTTTTTTTTTCTTTTCCGGATAGTTTAAGGTAACAACGGGGACTAGGGCCAGCAATGCAGTGCTGCAGTCAACATGAACATTGTCAGCCACACTGTAGAACAGCATTATGTGTTCCACAGCTGATGGACTCATTTACTTGGATCCATAAAAAGAACAAGATGACAGGTAGTGGGTGTAACAGAGAAGATTCTCGAGAAGATTGTGGTGTTCTCTATCATGTTTAAGAGTTTAGAATTTATTCAATAGGAGATAGTAAGAAAGTTGAAGGCTCTTAGGGTGGAGAAAAGTCTAATCAAAACTGAATTTGCCAAAAATACCAAAAAAAAAAAAAATCTAAATCTAGGCATGGTGGCTCATGCCTTTAATCCTAGCACTTGGAAGTCAGAGGCAGTGGGATCTCTGTGAGTTCAAGGCCAGCCTGCTCTACAGAGTGAGCTCCAAGACAGCTGGGACTAAAGGGTGACCCTGTTTCAAAAATACCAAAAAAGAAAGAAAGAAAGAAAGAAAACTGTATTTGCTTTTTTGGTTCTGGGGATATTTACAGCAGTGAGCTGCCATAATACAGTGATGTCTGGTTCTTAACATCCATTTAAACATTGTAGAGGCCAAAGAGAACTTGATCCTTCAGATTTCTCCTGGAACTGTGTTCTGGGATAAAGGTCTTCTTCTCTCTTTATCTAAACCGTATATCCAGCATGAAATGGGAAGGAAAAGCATAACTTATCTATCAGAGAGGTATGTGTCCGCCCTTTCTGAAAAGCATAACCATATCTATCAGAGAGGTATGTGTCTGCCCTTTCTGAGCCCTACTGACTTAGAACAGCATACACAAGCACAAGGAGATGTTTATCACTAATCCCACCTGTTGTCTGCAACAAAAGTGTGATATTTCTCAGTGCTTACAATGAAATTTACTGCTTACAGAGCTTGCTTGATATTCAGAACATACATATATACATTTTTATGGGTCAAGGGCAAGAAAGAGTCATGAGAAATTAAAGCTCTTTGTTTAGGTTACAAGAGAAACCTAAGGCATGGTAAATTTATTTACATTTTTGCTGAGGTAGTCACTCCCTTAGGGATTAAACTTAAGGCCTTGCTCCTATTAGGCAAATACTCTTAACACAGAGACACATCTGCAGCCTGTATTTTCTTCTATGAAGAGCATCTTTATATATTTTCTCATCTATATCCTTACTTCCTTAAATTTTCCCCATTCAGTCAACAACATACTTTGCAGTCATAAAGAGGGATAGAATCCTCTGAGTTCTTTTGTCTTGTCTTTTTGTTTTACTTTGTCTTGTTCTGTTTTGTTTTGTTTTTTTGTTTTAAACAATTTTGGTTAAGTTTTAGGTAACTGATAAGTGATTATAATTGCTTGAGATATCTTCCTTTGATTAACTCTGCCAGTTAAGAAACTCTAGAATCAAGTGGTTTTATAGATAGTATGCAGACAAGAAAAAAACCAACAACAGAGATGCTCCTTCTGGTTTTATATGTAATTGTTTCTGTACTTTTACTAAGAATGAAAGCATTTTTTGTTCCTTTTAAAGTTTATTTTTATTACGAGGTAATAAATTATTCATTGTGAAACATTTGAGTAATTCGACAAAATAAGAAGTAACACAACCAAGTTCTTTTCCTCTCAGACCACTATTTTCCTTTGTGTTCTTTTTCCCCTGCAACTAATTAACTTTAAAGTATTAAAGATGGTGCATTAAATATTTAGATTACATGGCACATGTAGTTGGACCAGGTAACTGATTTCTCCATGTCACAGGAGAGCACAGGGGCCCTGGATCAGCTTGTGCTTAGCAGGTGTGATCAACAGGGTTCAGGGCTGTAATTCCTTACCAACTTTAGTTTACCTCCCCAACAAAGGCAGATGTTACGGTGTGTGCAGAGCAGTGCCAGTCCTCTAACTAAGGGACCTCAGTCTCACTTTGGGTATTTAGAAAGGTATCCACAGACCAGCAGAGGTTACTCTCGTTCTGAACATAGCTCTGTTGTTGTTGTTACAAATTTTCAGAGGTTTTTATAGCATAAATCTGTTAATCCAAATTCTGGATAAGACTGCACTTGACATATCAATGATTTGAGAAATGAGGACACAGTAATTACCTTAACCCACTAAAAAATACTATGTTGGACAAGACTAGGGCTTGATCTTCTATTTGTTGTCAATAATTCTTTTATGATTTGTTTATTACCCATTAGTGGGGCTATTATCATGAACATCCAGCTGTGTGGGGGATTTCTAAAAGGCATTTAATTCAGGTCAAGATAAAAGTCTGTTCCACTTATTATATTTATTTAAACAGGAAAAGATCTTGGGAATTTTCTACATGTGTGCATGTATAGGTTCATGTGTGTTCATGCATGTGGAAACCCTAAATTGATAGTGGACGTCACTGTCTACTTTATTTGTTGATGGTCTCTTGTTGATCCTGGAGCTTGCCATTTTCAGCCAGTCTAGCTACTCAGCTTGGCCTGGGGAGCCTCATCTGTCTCCTAAGCACAGAGATTACAGGTAGTTGCTATTTCTGCCCGGCTTTTACCTGGGTTCTCAGGATCCAAATTGCAGTATCTCTCTAACCCTCCATCATATTTTGTTGAGACAGAGTCTCTCCCTGAATCAAGAGCTAACTTATTTTACTATACTGGCCAAGAGAGCCCGAGGAGTGCCCCTATCTCTACTCCTTGGTGCTGGGATTATAGGCATAGGCCACCACACTGCCTGGCTGCTTTATGTGGGTGCTAGGGATTGAATTTGGATGTGCCCAGATTTTAGAATTTTTAAAAATAATATTTGGCTTAATATCAATAATAGCCTGTCCCTTTGAAGAAGTATGCATAGCAATGCTTTAGAATGACACTCCCCAGGTAATAGTGAGCCCACAGAATCCCCAGAGTCCTTGTTAAAATGCTGGTTCTGATTGAGACGGTCCAGGATGGATCTTGAGATTCTGCAAGGCTCTAATAAAGTCAGCAGCAAAGCCACTGGCCCAGGAACTATGCTTTCAATAACAAGATTCTAGAGGAAGAAGAAAAGAAAAAAAAATTGCTCTTTTTTTTTTTTTTTTTAAATTTTGTTTATTATTTATTTTTGTATGTGTATGAATGTATCGTCTGCATGCAGGTCTGTGCACCCGTGTCGTGCAATGCTGCGGAGGTCAGAAGAGGGTGTCAGATTCCCCTGGACCTGGAGTTCTGGAATTGGAGTTACCGACGGTTCTTAGCCGCCATGTGGGTGCTGGGGATTAACCGCTAGGCTATCTCTCCAGCCCCCCCCCCCCCAAAAAAATTGCTCTTTTACAAAACAAAACAAAAACATGTTCTAGGGGCTAGGGAGATGGCGCATTAGGTAAAACACTTGCCAGGTGGGTGCAAGGACTGGAATTCATCCCCAGAACCCATGTTAAAAAAAAAAAAAGAGGTGCCCTGACCTTCCTGTAATCTCAGCATTGCAGAGGCAGAGACAATGGACCCAGAAGCAAGCTGGCTAGCTCACTGAGAACACACCCAATGACCAGCCTCAGGCATCCACACAGATGTGAGTGCTTCCAGGTGACTTCATGAGCCAGACACCCCAGGGTGGGACTGCTGCCTCTTAATTCTCACTATTTTACAAAGAGGACTATTGTAGATGCAGGATAGTGTTGACCATTCCACTTGCACAATAGAATCAGCATTTCTCAATAACATCTAAAAAGAAACTGAGGCCTTCATCTTGAGGCATCAGAAAGGCCTCCAGAGCCTGCTGAACTGCACAGCACTTTGAGAGTGGGCTTTCCGCTCAGCAGGGTTAGGGAGCATCTGGGAACTAGATCCTCACCTCTGGGGGGCCCGGGAGCACCACGGAACCAGACTACTATGGTGGTCTCAGAGGTCAGGATCCCTGGAGAGACTGGGGTTTGTCTCAAGTGGTCTCTTCTGGGCAGAGTGGAGGTAGGGTTTAGGCTTTTGGGATTTGGGTAGTCACTGCAGGCCTGGCAGTCTATACTGCTGTGGTCCTGGGGGGTATCTCAGGATTGTTTGTTGACTGCAGCCCCCAGATGGTGCATAGACTTTGGTGGGTCTGACATTAGGGGTCCTGTCCATGGTAAGTTCACTGAGTCTGGGGGTGACCACTTAGTGGTTTTGTGTGGTTGCCTGGGAGCTTGGTATGTGACCCCACCACCAAGGGTCCTTTTGGTGCTGAGCCATGACATGATTGTTTCAGTGGTTTGCTGGACAATCCACACCAAATTCTTACATCTCCAGAAGGCTAAGCCTCATGCAGATATCCCTATAGGAAGGCTCAGAGAAGACAGATGTGGGAACTATGGAAATCTATCCAAGACCTTGTCTTCAAAGTGAAAGATACAGTCAATGAACTGAAGGCAAAAGTCCAAGACATGGAGAAAAAATTTAGCAAGAAGATTAAAATACTGAAAAGGTATCAAACAGAAGTACTTGACATGAAGGAGATAGTCACTCAAATAAAAATGACAATGTATACAGTCATTAACACACAAGAAGGGGGCAAAAGGACACATTATAGGGATAGAGGATAAAGTCCAGATGGTAGGACAAGGAGCACACACACATGTATACACACATGCATATGCACCTCCACACACAAGTGCACCCATGCACAAATGGACGCCCACACATACATTAAAAAGAAAGGAAGAAAATATGTTTGCTAAACTGTCAGATTAATTTAATTTCATGAAATCGATGTGGAAAATATTTAACTATTTGCATTTGCAAAATAATATGAAGCATTACTTCACACTTTCCAAAATATTTTTCCCTTTGTGTACTTCGCTCCTGAACTCCTTTCTGACTCATTCAGACTAGAGTCTAGACTGCAGACATCAGGCATAAAATACATGCTCGTTTGGGATTTATGTTTGGAAGGAAACTTGGGATGGATTGTTTCCAAGTCTTTGAAGGTATTTAGATGCAGTCGTTCATTTTCATTAATTGCTTTTAACAAGTAATTAATACTGTTTGGAGTTTCGCAGGAACTTAGGTCTTTCAGACGGACTCTGGGTTTTTGAGCATTTTGCAGCTCACCAGGCTCCACGGTTGCTTGCCTTTCACAGAGGCAGTGAAGTCAGAGCAGAAAAGTTTTAGCAGAACTGAGCCTGTGTTGCAACAGATGATGGAGGGTGTGGAGAGGGCTGTTGTGGAGTTTCCTTGTTGCCTTTTCTGTGGATATTGTTGGCCATTGGGCATGTAACAGAAAACTTCAGGATACTTCTGCAAAGAGGAATTTTTTTCCTTCCCTTGAGAAAAATCATCTAACAAAAGTAAAGGTTACAGGAAGTAAATATTTATCTCAGTGGTTACAAACAGTGCATTTTAACAAGTTAGCAGCAGACTCCACTGCCCTTCGTGTGGCTCCAGCTAGATGGCTGTCCTGTCTACAGGCAAGCATAGCCACACAGGCCTCGCCCCTTCCGCCCCCTCCAACAGGCCTCAGGACTCTTACCACACCTTGCCCCACACCTGCGCCCTGCAGGCCTCCCTGCATGAACTGGAGCCCAGCTGTCCAGGAGCTCAAATGCAAAATCATTTTCTTGAGAACTGGCCACTTTATCTCTTTACCTGAGGATGTCAGCAAACCAGTCACCAAAGAACTTCTGCCAAGTTTCCTTTGTCATAGTCAAGTTCTTAAGGATCAAGCCTGAGGTCTCAAACCTTAACTGGAAGAGATTCCTTTCTCATACGCTACTAGGGCATCAATTTCTAGTTAGTCTACTAGTGACCTAGACAGATTTGCCCTTTAATTCAAATTCTCAATGTCTATATCAGTAGAAAAAAATAAATCCTTAGTGACAGAGTAAAAGTAATTAAAAATAAGCTTTCAAAACAGAAATGCATGTATGCAGTGCACTGCACTGCTACACAATGTGTTGGGTTCATTTTGAGGGGAGACTCCGGCGAAAATGAAGTCGGATTTATTTCACGCTTGGCGGCTGGCCTGCCTGTGTGGGGATTAGGATGACCAGACTTAGAATGTCCCCAGAGTGGCAGTTTTGTACCCTGGCACACAAGGAAGTGAGTTTACAAGGAGGTGGGGGCGAGGAGATGAGGGATTAGGGTGTAGGTGGATCTGTGGCTGGGATCAGTAGAAGCATCTTGAGATAGACTGAGGCTTGCAACCAGTATCAGTAGGAGACTGATTGCAGGTTATTGCAGCAACTTCTGCCTCAGTTGGCTTCCTGGAAAATCCCTGACTCAGGTGGGCTTCCGACCTCACACAGCGATGCTCTATTTCAGTTATACAGATCAAATTCAGTTGACTGTCCCTTCAATAACAACTGAGCAGCTTGGATGGCTGAGACCTCGGCATCTTAAATCCACCTCCACCTTTTTTCAGTCTCTCCTTTCTGCTATTAGGCAGGCATTCCCAAACCTTCCTTCCAGCCGTGGTTCACAGGAAGTCTTCAGCAAGCTCTTAGTGACTGTGCCTGGTGCATATGGAGGGATGCTCTCCAGCCAGGGGACTTTAGTCATCCTTTAAAATGTTTGTCCTGACTCTGCTCCATAATAAATATCCTCTGAATGCCCAGAGCCAGGGGACCTGTGCCAAGTTCCGATGACGCCTGTGCAGCTGGCTGAGCAAAGAGGTAACCGATATTTTTTTATTTGTTTGAAACTGTTTATAAAATTGCCTCCAGATAAAAGCACAGAACTTAAAAACATTAATTAGAGACTGGAGATGGCTCAGTGGGTAAGAATGCTTGGCTTGGTGCAACAGGATAAGGAACTGAGTTCAATACCCATTCCCGGGTAAAAAGCTGCAGATGGCTGCTTATACCTGTAACTCCAGCAGTAGGAGTTGAAATGGGCAGGTTCTGGAAGCTTGCTCAGCCAACTTAGCAAACAGTGAGCTTCTGGTTCAGTGAGGTACCTTGTCTTAAAGGAATAAGGTGCAGAATAGAAGAAGATACCCAACTATCCAACATCCTCCTTTGGTCGCTACAGGAGGCTTATACACTCATGTGGACACACACACACACACACACACACTCAGAGATAGAGAAAGAGAGAAACAACAACAAAACCCCATTAATTAGAAAGTGTACAGTAGCATAAGACAGCATTGAAACCCCCTTAGAGAAGCTGGGATGAAAGTCGGTGATTAGGGATATCGAAATATGGGTATGTTTTACTTGTTAGAAATCTGTACTTAGGTGTGACGATGATATGGTGAAGGATTGCCCTAGAGTTTGCATTTATTTTTCTTTCATCCTGTCTGGGATAGATGAAGGGTTCAAGATTGTACTGATATGGTCCTGATTTTTTGAGTATTTAATTCCTCTTTGTGTCCCATCTTTGTGTCCCCTGCCCAGGTGACTGTAATCAGATGTACAGTCCAGGTACGTGCTGTATGGAATTGGAGTGAGGCTTGGGACTGTTATGAACCCCATTTTGAAGAGGAGAAAGGTATTCACAGATTCCAAAGGTTAGGGGATATGCTCCCTAGGCACGAGTGGGCAACAGGACCTCTATGTACCTGCCCATTAATGACACACCAGGGTTACAGCTGGCTTCAAACCTGGGCTTCTTCCAGGAAGGACACTGGCCTGCAGTGTGGCATTGGGGTCTGTGCAGCCACTGTATCGGACACTCAGGGCTTCTACATCACACTGTGTACTGCACACATATATCCATGTATGCAAGCACGTCTTTGCACATGAATGTGTGGTGAGGTGGTAATAGGTGTGCACATCTGTGTTCATACATGCATGGCTCTCCCTGCTTTCACCTCTAACTTTCCTACTCCTGAGCTTCAGGAAGCCCTGGAACTGGGAACTCCAGGTTGGGTAGCTCCCTCCCGAGCTACCAGATTCTCAGTCTCATTCTTGATCTTGATGAACTCTTTCAGGGGTCACTTAGAAAGAACTGGATAGGATTAACATGATATTTTCTCTTTTTTTGTGCTATCAGTTACAAATTGGACTAGAATAGATTAACATAAATTAGATTATTAGAAAACAATCTTGTATTAATCAAGGTTCTCCAAAGGAACAGAAATGATAGAATGAATATATACATAGCATATATATGTATATACGGGATTTATTAGGTTGACTTGCACAATATGGTTGAGATAGTCCAACAATGGCGGTCTCACACTGGAGAGACTGAGAATCAAGTAGTTGCTCAGTCTACAAGGCTGGATGTCTTAGCAGTATCAGTCTGACACTGAAGGCCTAGAAGATTCCTAGTGAGCTGCTGGCCTTCAGTTTATATTGGAACCTGAAGGAGTCAGTTCTAATATTGGGGAAGGAAGGCCACAACAACAGGATGGATAAACTGGCCAGGAAGAGTGAAGGCAAGTAGGCAACTAAAAGCCCCTTTCTTCATGTGCTTTTATCTGGGCTGCCACCAGAAGATTTTGCCCACATTTAGGGTGGGGTTTTTCTGCTTCATATAATTTGATCAATAAAGTACCTCATTGGAGTGCCTAGCGATTCATATTGACCACCAAGATTAGCCATCACAAACTTTGTCTCTTGAAATGTAATTTTAGTTAACAGATGCCAAGTGCAAACATTAGCACATTTTTTTCTTTTATGCAAAGAATAATACTCATATGAATGAGGCGAGAAGACTTAACACACTTCCGTTGCTCAGCGTCATTGATGTATCACAACTCTCAACTTATAATTACACAGGAAAACAACTGGCAAACTAGAAAATAGTTCTTTCTGAAGACTAGCTGTATAAAACTTTATATGGAATAGTTTTTTTGTGTGTGTTCCAGGGTTTTTGGAAAATGATACAACAGTGGGGCATGGTGGCAATGCCTTTAATCCCAGCACTCTGGAGGCAGAGGCAGGTGGATCTCTGTGAGTTCCAGACCAGCCTGGTCTACATAGCAATCTCCAAGTCAGCTGGGACTAAAGGGAGACCCTGTCTCAAAAAGACCAGAAAAAAAAAAAGAGAGATACAACAAATGGAAATTGAACATAGTAGGGTTTTTTTTCCCCATAGGAAGAATAGCTGTGCATTTTTGTGTTCCTAGAGAGCACTGGGAAAATTATGTCTTCTGGGGCTAGAACACCAGTAACAAGGGTAAGTGCCTCTCAGTAGAAGTTCATTGACATTAGTACAAATCCTCTTTAGCTGGTACTTCAGGCTAATTGGTCTGTCTCTGGATCCCTCTTTCCTGCTTACTTGGCTTTCCACTCTGCACTCCTCCAGCAGATCCAAAGGCAAGCTGAGCTGGCTAGGACATTTGTTGTTTACAGGTGTACATCCTTAAGAGAAATAAGCATATTTCAAAAATGCAAAACTGAACTATTCTGTTCCAGAAAGTACAAACATTTCAATATAATTTTGTTTTGGGAAAATACTGTTGTTTTTGAGCTGTAAGGCATAGCAATTTATACTGTTACAAAACTTTAAAATTTCTTTTTTTTTTTTTTTTTTTTTTTTTTTTTTGACAGTTTGTCCAGGAATAAACAAAATACATTTCGATCCTACTAATGAAGAACAAGCAATTAGATATATAGGTATTTAAGCAGGAACTAATGGTTATGGTAGTTACTTTAGCATAGACACATGTTTGGATATGTTAATCCATGAATTACAATTTTCCCCCCTGTTAAATATGACAGGGGTCTTACTGTGGCTTTTAACATCTAACCTGTAGAGGAGGTAAGCTTGTGGCATCAGCCATGGGTTATTTCTCCAAGGGGAAGCCAATAGCCAATTAGATTTGGGATATACAGCACATGCTGCCTCTGCTGCACAGTATTTTCACGGCAGGGAGGTGGATCTGGTGTGACGGTGGAAGTCTTGCTTGACGTTCATGGAGACCCATATTTGCTTTATTGGTTTAGTGGCCTTTGGTAACACTCTCTCGGCATTCCAGAGGCCATCTGTACACTTGCATGTGTGTGTCTCAATACATCCCTCCCATGTAACGTCAGGTCTTCGGCAGCAGGGTCTATTGCCTCTCCTCCTGTAGATCCCAACTTAGAGGCAAGGAGCCTCTACCTTTTGTGGGCCTGGGATCCCCTGGCCAACATCCACCTTGAGAACAATCCATTGCTGATGTCAGAGCTCCTGTATTAATATATTTTGCTGAAGTGCATAGCACACAGGATTTAGTATTATATGTTGGTTCTGAACAGAGAGTAGTCCCTTCCACAGTTCCCATGTCTAGCAGTCCAATTAAAGAAAGCGTTTTAACCGGTTTTATAAGAGATCACCTCTACAATAGTTGTCTCCAATTTTACAGTTGGGGAGCGACCTCATCATTGTCATATTTCTCTCTTGTTCTATGGGTGGGAAGGCAAGGAAGTCTCTCATATCAGAACCTTTGTGGCACCTAGAAGGTTAGTTTCATTAGGACTCATTATAACTAGTGGTTACATGATAGGATCCACAGGGGGTTCGATGTTTATGGCAATCTGAGGCTTTTCTTCCTTTAGAATGTTCAGACGGGTCAGCCTTTCCTTGCCACTTTTTGGTACATCCTACTCACGGCAAAACCTGTATCTTTCTTTCTCAGCCGTTAAGTTGGTGACGTGTTTGTCCTGTTGGAACAAACAAATCGTTTCCCATAGTTTGTTTTAAGATTGAATTGCAGGGGTTTGATGAAAAGGTTTCATGTCTTTCTGTATCCCCCCCCTTTTTTTTTTAGCGTAGGAGTCTCCAGAAGATAGTTGTATTATACATGACTATAGGGTGGAGATCAAGGCAGAGATTTCATCAAATCACCCATGTGTGTTGGGTGACTATATATGAATAACTTGGGAAGCAAACTTAATTTTTACATTAAACATCTTAAAGGTGAAGAGGATGCTACAAGGTTGATACTGTACAACAGAGAAATTATAGAGTACATTTGTATGTGTCAATCCCAAGTTTTGCTCGACAGAGTTATGTAAAGGCAAATGTGGGCAACAGCGAATTATTATCTCCATTTAATTGCAGATGCATGACCATTTTTATCAGATTCTGTAAACCAATGTTTTATATACACATGTTTACTTTTACTTTACTAGAGTCCCTAAGACACCATGTTTTCGTAGAACAGTGTCTAGGCGAAACTGGGTACTTGCTGAGCTCAGTCAATTAAGTATGCCGTAATCGAATATACAACCCGTGTCACCTCGTCCCACCCAATCCCCCCTTCCAAATTCACCATTTCAGTCGTATTTCTGATGCAGTCTTTCGGTGTCTTTTACAGTGCCTGCCTCTCATGAGAAATATTTATATCTGGGTTGTTGGTAAGGCATCCACATAGAGGGACACCATTTGTTCGGTTGTTTTCTGGGACTGTGTTACTTCACTTTACATAATGTCGTTCCAGCTCCACCATTTACCTGCAAATTTCATGATGTGTCCCTCTTTACTGCTGCATAGTTATCCATTGAATATACATGTAACCACATTTTCTCTATCCACGTCCTGTCAGTTGAAGGCAACCTGGGCGGTTCAGCTTTGGGGTTTTTGTCTTTGTTGGTATGAACAGAGCTGCAATAAACATAGCTGTGCATTATCTTTGCAGTAAGTTTGTGTCTTGTGGGTATATACCTCAGGAGGGGTATGATGGGTCAAATGGAAGGCTCATTTTGAGTCTGTCTAAGGTTTCTCCACACTGGCTTTCCCATAGTGGGCGGTACAAGTTTACATTCCAACCAGCAATGGATGAGTGTGCCCCTTTCCCCACAACCTCTCCAGCACTTGTTTTTGTTGCTTTCTTGTTCTCCATAGCCAGTCTTATGAGTATGGGATGTATCTAGAGTGGTTTTAATTTCATTTCTTAATTATCAGAGATGTGTTGAACAACTTCTTAAGAGGTTTTCTTCTGGCCACTCTAAACGCCTCTCTGTGAAGTCTCTATTCAGATCTTTGCTCCATCTTTTTGATATTGCATTTGTTTTTCTTGCTTCTGTGTTTTGTGAGTAGCTTGTACACTTGAAATTAATGCTTTGTCAGATGTGATTGCTTAGTGGTGAAAGGTTTCCTCCACTCTGTGGGTCTGTCTCCCTCACTTCCTTTATTGCTTCCTTTGATGTACAGAAGCTTTTGAGTTTTAATGAGCCCATTTGTCAATTGTCGATCTTATTTCTTGTGCAGCTGCTGTCTGGTTTAGGAAGTCTCTTTTCCTACACCTATGTCTGTAGTCTGCTGCCAACGGCTCTCTTCTATCACTCGCCAGAGTTTGGGGTTCAACGTTGAGGTCTTTGGTCCATCTCGTAGAGTTGACCTTTTGTACAAGTGATAGGGGGGGGTTTATTTCATTCTTCTACAGTGGTATCCAGTGTTGCAGCACCACTTGCTGAAGAATTCTGTCTTTGCTCCATTGTGTCCTTCTTGGCCCCCCTTGTCACATCTGCAGGTGGCTGAAATTGTAGCGAGCTCAGGTGGCGTCAGTTTAGTCCTTGGTCACACTGGTCTGTTTTTGTGGGCCAGTCCAGGCGTCTTTTATGACTATAGCCCATAGTATAGTTTGATGTCGGGTATAGCGATCCCCCCGTATTGGCTCTTTTCACTCAGGGTTGTCTTTGCTATCGGGTCTTTTGTTTTCCAAAAAATGAAATTGAGGATGTTTGTTGTTCCATGCCTGGGAAGAACATGGGAGCTCGTGGGTGGGTTCTTGATTGGGATCAGCATTAGAATCTGTACACGAGTTTGGGTAGGATGACAATTTTATTATTTATTTTCCTTTTCCGTAATCCATGAGCATATTTGGGAGGTTTGTCCTCTCTGATGTCTTCTTCAGTTTCTTTTTCAGGGGTTGATAAAATTTTTGTTGTAGAAGATCCTTGGTGTCTTTGGTTAGGTTTTTCCTAGGTAGTTTTTTGTTTTTGAGGCTATTGTTGAGTGGAAGGCCTCCTTGTAGGTCCTCTTACAAATTGGCTTAGGTGTTGTGTACAGAAAGCTAACTGATTTTTCTAGGTTTATTTTGTATCCTGCCACTTGTACCAAAGCTCCTATCGTTCTAGGAGTTTTCTGGTGGGTTCTTAGCATCCCTTAGGTAGACAATCATATCATCAGCAAAAGGGATAGCTTAACTTCTCTTTTTTTTGTCCCAATAGAACTCCTTTTATTTCTTTTCTTGCCTTATTTGCCCTAGATAGGGTTTCTAGCACTATATTGAAGAGGATGGTGACAGGGGGCAGCCTTGCCCCGGTTCCTACCTTTATGGGGAAGTGCTTGGGTCATTTTCCCCATTTATAGGATGATAGTTGGCTGTAGGTTTTATCCTGTATATGGGCTTGATTACATTGAGGAATGATCCTCCAGACCAATTCCTCCAGGACTTTAACGGAAAGGGTGCTGGATTTTGTCAAAGGCTTCGTCTCTCCGCATCAGTTGAGTATGATGGCGTGGTTTTGTCCTTCAGTCCATTGCTATTTGGATGAGTTTTTGATTTTCGTATGTTGAACCATCCCTGCATGCTGGTATGAATTCCAACTTGGTCATGGTGGATGATTTTTCTTGATTGAGTCTGTATGCGATTTGCCAGAATCCTGTTTAGAATGTTTGGCATTTGAGTTCATTAGGGAGAGGGTCTATAGTTCTCACTTTTTGGTTGTATGCTTTCCCTGGTT
The DNA here is from genome assembly GCA_009823505.1 of Rhizomys pruinosus. Classification (NCBI taxonomy): domain Eukaryota; kingdom Metazoa; phylum Chordata; class Mammalia; order Rodentia; family Spalacidae; genus Rhizomys; species Rhizomys pruinosus. The sequence continues at coordinate 384,395 of VZQC01007230.1, forward strand.
TTTGGTAGTAGCGTAGGCTGGCTTCATAGAGGAAGTGTGGGAGAAGTCACTCCATTTGTATCATTCTAAAACAATTTAAGTAGTAAGGTTGTAAGTCTTTACGAATAGTTTTATAGAATTCTGGCGTGAACCACGCCGGGCCTGGGCATTTTTTGGTTGGGAGGCTACTATTCATCTGCGATTTTTCCTGTACGAATTGGTCTGTTTGTTAGGCTGTCGATCTCTTCTTGGTTGAGCTTTGTGATTCGCAGGATTTTCAGATAGATCATTCCTTCATTCTAGGTTTTCAAACTGTAGTAGAAAAATAAGTTTTTTTGAAGTAGTCCGTAGTGATTTCCGGATCTTTTCAAATTGTCTGTTGTGATATTTCCATCCCCTTTCATCACAGATTCTATTGATTTGAGAGTGTTCCCGTCTTGCTTTGGTAACACGGGCTAGAGTTCTGTCTATTCTGTTTATCTCACTCAAAGAACCAGACTTTTGGATTCATTGATTTTTTGTTGGTTTTCTCTTGTTTTCTATTTCATTGAATCTCTGCTCTGATTTTTGTTTATTTCTTCTTGTCTGCTTCCTTTTAGAGGTTCATTGGTTGTTGTCTCTCAAGGATTTTTGGCTGGCAGTGTTAGATCGGGGTTCACTTGTGCTCTTTCTGTTTTTTAATATGTGGGCACGTAGAAGCTATAACGTCCCTCTTAATGATTGCTTTAAGGGGTGTCCCAATAGATTTTGCCTGTGTGGTTTTAATCATTGGTCCATTTCAGTTCCAGAATGTTTTTTATTTATTTTTTTATTCTTCCTTGACCCACTCATTAGTCAGGAGGTGTTGTTTAGTCTCCATGTGTTCCGGTAAGTTGTAGGGTTTATTCTGGTGTTTGATATCGAGTTTTATTGCACTGTGGTCTGATAGAAGCATGAGATTATTTCAACCTTTTTTATATTTGTTGAGTTTTTTCCCTGTGTCCCAGTAGAATGGTCTATTTTGGAGAAGTTCCATGAGGTGCTGATAGAAAGTGTATTCTCTGGGTGTTTGGGTGAATATTCGGTAGATGTCTGGTGAGGTCCATTTGGGGTATTGGGTTTCATTTAGAATTCAAGATGTACTCGCATGTTTTATTTTTTGTCCTTTTGATCTGTCTAGGGGATTTATTGGGGTATTGAAGTCCACTATTATAGTGTGCTTGGGGTTAATCTGTGCCCTTGGATCCGAAGAATTGTCTTTATAAAGTGTGTGTGGCACCAGTGTGTGGGTGCATATATATATTCATAATTTTGAGATCTTCATCGTCAATTTGTTCCTTTAATAAAGATACAATGACCCTCTTTGTCTCTGTTGATTTATTTTACTTCGAAGTCTACTTTGTCTGATAGTTAGAATACACTACCCCGCTTTCTTTTTGAAACCATTTGCTTGGAATACTTCCTTCCAACCCTACCTTAAGTTTGGTGCCTGTCCTTGAAATTGGATGGGTTTCTTGTAGAACACAATAGATGGTTTTGTTTTCCTATCCATTCTCTACCAGTCTATTCCGTTTGATTGGGGAGTTTAGCCCATTAATATTTTAGGTTACAATTGAAGATGGATGTTGCTTCCTTTCACTTTATTATCCATTTGGACTTCTAGCGTCTGATTTATTTTGGCTCCTATGGGTTTGTTTTTGTTAGTTTTTTTTCCTAGGTGTTTGAGGATTTTGCTCCTCTCTTCTGCCGTTGAATTGCTTTTCAGTATTTTTATGAAGAGTTTGGTTTTCCAGACATGCATAATTCCACCATCTTGTTTATGTCAGGAAGATTTTTCCCTCTCCTTCAAGTATAGTCGACATTGTTTTGCTGGGTAAAGTATTCTGGGTTGGCCATCCATAGTCCTTTAACACAGGAAATAGCTTTGCTCTATGTTGTTCTTGCTTTCATGTTTTGAGGCGAGAAGTCATTTGTAATCTGATGGTTTTCCCTTTGTATGTGACTTGTTTTTTCTTTTGTGGCCCTCAGAATTTTGTCCTTTGTTTTGGGCACTAGCATGTTTAACTATGATATGAGCGTGGGGTGTTTCTTTTTCTGATCTTTTTCTAATTTGGGGATCCCTATGTGCTTCTTGTATTTGTATGGGCTTGTCCTATTTTTAGTTTGGGGAAATTTCATCTATTGTTCTGTTGAAGATCTGATCAATACCTATTTCTTGGTATTCTTGTCCTTCCTCTATCACTATGATGCGGAGGTTTGGTCTTTGTTCAATAGTGTCCCCATATTTCCATTCCTGGGGTTGTTCCACTTTTGTGTATTTTTAAATTTTCATAATCTTTATTTAGCTTTTTAATTGCTCTTGTTATCTTCCAGGTCTGATATTCTTTGTTCTCTGCTTCCTCCATTCTACGTCTGAGGCTTTTTCCTTTTCTTTCTTCTGGATTGACTGAGTGTTCTAATTCCTTTTTTGTTTCCTCCTGTGTTTTCTTGAGTACCTCCATTTCCTTTTTCAGCTCCTCAATCTCTTCTTTGTGCTGTCTCAATCTCTTTTTTGTGCTCCTTACTTCGTTTGTTGCTTCCTTTTTCAGTGTTTCTACTTCCATTCGGAGTTTGTTATTTTTCTCCCTCTAGTTCTTTCTGGGGTTTATCATGCTGTTTCTTTAGTTCTTTCGAAGTTTTCATTGTATCCCTCTAGTTCCTTTTTGAGTTTTTCATTCTCTCGCTTTAGTTCCATGACTTCTTCGTATTTCTTTAATTTCTCTGCGTATGTCCGCAATTATTCGTCTAAGCTCGGTTACTTGGTCTCCTCAAAGGGGATCCCATTGTGGCTATCTCTTCCAGTTTTGGTAGGGCCTGGTGTGGGGAGTATCCTGTGCCTTTTCCATGTTTTCCCTTCGGCTGGTCTTGGCATGTGGGTTTTCCTTTTGTGGTTCAAGTCACAAACTACTTTTCACTATATTAGTGGATGGTTTTGTCTTGCCTCTTTTCCGATGCTTTTGTTTTTTTTTTTTTTTTTTTCTTTTTTTTATGTGGTGTATTGACGTGCTTAGGTTTCAGGTTGTGTCAGTTTTTTGTATATATTGGGTGTTGGATGCCTAAGTTAGTCTTCTCTTCTGTTCTGAAGGTTCTCAAAGTTTGACCACTTGGATTCTTAAGCATTCACTTGGCGCAGAGGCCCGGGGGGGGGGGGGGGGGGGGGGAGGGGGGGGGAGGGGGGGGGGGGGGGGGAGGGGGGGGGGGGGGGGGGGGGGGGGGTGTGTGTGCCGGATCTAGCCCGCGCCCCGTCCCCTCGGGGCCGGGGACCCCGTAGACGGTTCACAGCGAGACACTCTCCCAGCTGCCCCCCGCCAGAAACCCCGCCTAGAGCTCAGGAGCTGTTTACCTGCCCTCGCGCGTTATGCGTCTCCCCTGCGACCGCCGTTCCCGCCCACAAGTCCCAGCCCCGGGACCAGGAAGCAGATGGAAACGCGACCCTGCGCACCGAGCGCGGTCCCTCTGGGCCGGGGACCCCTAGACGGGTTCACACAGGCGAGACCATCGCCCAGCGGCCCGCACCCGCCAGAGCCCCCCCGCCTAGAAGCTCAGGAGCTGTTGTTACTGCCTGGCCGCGTTAATGGCGTATCCCCTTGCGACCCCGGTTCCCGCCGTCAAGTCCAGCCGGGACCAGCCAGAGGGAAACGCGACCCTTCTCACCCGATCGCGGTCCCTCTGGCCGGGACCCCGTAGACGGGTTCCAGGCGAGAACCTCTCCCAGCTGACCCCCGAAACCCCGCCTAGATCTCAGGAGCTGTTTACCCTGTCCTTGCGCGTTATGGCGTCTTCCCTGCAACCCCTGTCTCCCCTGCAACCCCGGTTCCGCCCACAAGTCCAGCCGGGACCAGAGCAGATGGAAACGCGCCCCTGCCTCACCCGAGCTCGGTCCCTCTGGTCCGGGGAACCCGTAGACGGTTTTCGCAATCTAGACCCCTCTCCGCTAGCCCTATCCCGCCAGACCCCGCCTGGTGCTGTAGAGCTGTGTGCCCGGCCGGGCGCGTTATGGCGTCTCCCCTGCGACCTCGGTTCCTGCCCACAAGTCCTGCCGGGACCAGTGCAGAGGGCAACGCGACCCTTCTCACCCGAGCGCGGTCCTTATGGGCCGGGGACCCCGTACACAGGTTCACAGCGAGACCCACTCCCAACTGCCCCCCGCCAAACCCCACCGCCTAGACTTCAGGAGCTGTTTTACACCTTCTGGGCCTGGCGCGGTAATGGGTCGTCTCCCCTCCCTGGCGACCCCGGTTCCCGCTCACTTGTCCAGCCGGGACCAGAGCCAAGGGAAACGCGACCCTGCTCACCCGAGGCGGTCCCCTCTGGGCCGGGGACCCCCGTAGACGGGTCACAGCGAGACCCTCCCAGCTTGCGGCCCCCCGCCAGACCCCGACGAGAGCTTCAGAGCTGTGACCCTGGCCTGGCGCGTTATGGCGTTCTCCCTGCGACCACCGGTTTCCCCGCCCACAAGTTCAGCCAGGACCAGAGCAGAGTGATACGCGACCCTGCTCACCTGATTGCGGTCCCTCTGGGCCGGGCCCCCCGTAGACGGGTTCACACAGCGAGACCACTCTCCCCAGCTGCCCCCCGCCAGACCCCGCTTAGAGCTCAGGAGCTGTTTACCTGGCCTGGCCGCGTTATGGCGTCTCCCATGCGAACACCGGTTCCCGCCCCCAATTCCAGCCGGGACCAGAGGACAGGAGTGAACGCGACCACTGCTCACCCGAGCGGCGGTCCCTCTGGCTGGGCCGGGGACCACCACACCGTAGACGGGTCAACAGCGAGACCCTCTCCCATCTGACCCCCCGCCAGCCCCGCCTAGAGCTGTAGACATGAGCTGTTTACTGGCTGGCGCGTTATGGCGTCTCCCCTGCGACCCAGGGTCCCGCCCCACAAGTCCAGCCGGGCCCAGACAGAGGGAAACGCGACCCGGCTCACCCGACCGCGGTCCCACTGGGCCGGGCACCCCGTAGAAGGGTTCACAACGAGACCCTCTCCCAGGCTGCCTGCCCACCCGCCAGACCCCGCCTAGATCTCAGGAGCTGTTTACCTGGCCTGGCGGCCGTATGGCGTCGCCCCTGCGACCGCCGGTTCCCGCCCCACAAGTCCCAGCCGGGACCAGAGCAGAGGGAAACGCGACCCTGCCTCACCCGAGCGCGGTCCCCTGGGCCGGGACCCCATTATACTGGTTCACAGCGAGACCCTCTCCCAGCTGCACCCCGCCAGACCCCGCCTAGAGCTCAGGACTTGTGTACCTGGCCTGGAGCGCTATGGCGTCTCCCCTGCCGACCAGACCCCGGTTTTCCCGCCCACAAGTCCATCCGGGACCAGAGCAGAGGGAAACGCGACCCTGCGCACCGAGCGCGGTCCCTCTGGGCGGGACCCCGTGACGGGTTATCAGCGAGAACCCTCTCCCAGCTGCCCCCCAGCAGACCCCGCCTAGGCGCTCCAGAGAGCCTGTGTTACCCTGGCCTGGCGTGTTATGGGGCGTCTCCCCCGACCCCGGTTCCCGCCCACAATCCAGCCGTGACCAGAGCAGAGGGAAAGCCGACCCTGCTCACACCCGAGGCGGCCCTCTGGGCCGGGGACCCCGTAGACGGGTTCACGCGAGACCCTATCCCAGGCTGCCCCCCGCCAGACCCGCCTAGAGGCTCAGGCGCGTTTACTACCTGCCTGGCCTTTAGGCGTCTCCCCTGTCACCCCCGTTTCCCGCCCACACCAGTCCGCCGGACTCAGAGCAGCGGAGATACACGCGACCCTGTTCACCCGAGCGCGGTCCCTCTGGGCCCCGGTGACCCCCGTAACGGGTTCACATCAGACCCTCTCCCAGCTGCCCCCCGACCCAACCCCGTCCTAAGCTCGATGAGTCTTTTTACCTGGCCTGTTCGCGTTATGCGGTTCTCCCCTGCGACCCCGGTTGTTCCCCCCATCCACGGAAGTCCCCGCCGGACCAGAGGTCAGTAGGGAAACCCGACCCTGCTCACCGCGTTCTCGGGCCCTCTGTGCTCGGGGACCACGTATGACGTGGTTTCACAGCGAGACCCGTCTCCCTCTGCCCCCGCCCAGACCCCGCCTAGAGCTCAGGAGCGGTTACTGGCCTGCGGCGTTATGGCGTCTCCCCCTGACCCCGGTTCCCGCCCACAGAGTCCCGCCGGGAACCAGAGCAGAGGGAAAACCGACCTGCTCACCCGAGCGCAGGTCCCATCTGGGCCGTGGTACCCCGTAGAGTGGTTCACGCGAGACCACTCTCCCGGCTGCCCCCCGCCAGACCCCCTAGAGCTAGGTAGAACTGTTTACCTGGCCTGGCCGTTAATGGCGTCTCCCCCTGCGACCCCGGTTCCCGCCCACAAGTCCAGCCGGGATCGCAGAGCAGAGGGAAACGCGACCCGCCACACGACGCGCGGTCCCTCTGGGCCTGGGACCCCTTCGACGGTTCAACACGCGAGACCCTCTCCCAGCTGCCCCCGCCCGACCCCGCCTAGAGCTCGAGGACTGTTTACCTGGCCTGCCGTTATTAGGCGTCTCCCCTGCGACCCCGGTTCCCGCCCAACAAGTCAGCGGGAACATAGCAGAGGAAAAGCGACCCACTCACCCGAGCAGGCGGTCCCCTGGGCCGGGGACCCCGTAGACGGTTGCACAGCGAGCACCCTCTCCCAGTCTGCCCCCCGCCCGACCCCGCCTAGAGCTCAGGAGCTAGGCTTTATTGGCCTGCGCGTTATGGGTCTCTCCCCTGCGACCCCGGTCCGCCCACAAGTCCCAGCCGGGCCGAGCAGCAGAGGGAAAACGCGAGCCCTGCTCACCGAGCGCGGTCCCTCTGGGCCGGGGGACCCCGTAGACGGGTTCACAGCGAGACCCTCTCCACCGCTGCCGCCCGCCAGACCCCCGCCTAGAGCTCAGGAGCTGTTTCACCTGGCCTGTCGCGTTATGGCGTCTCTCCCTGCGGGACACCGGTTCCCGCCCAAAGTCCAGCCGGGACCAGAAGAGGGGGGAAACGCGACCCTGCTCACCGAGCGTGTCCCTCTGGGCCCGGGACCACGTCGACCGGTTCATCAGCATGACCCTCTCCCAGTTCCCCCCAGCCAGACCCCGCCTAGAGCTCAGGAGCTGTTACCTGGCCTGGTCGCGTTATGGCGTCTTCCCTGCACCCTGCGCGTTTCCCGCCCACAAGTCCCAGCCGGGACACAAGCAGAGGGAAACGCGACCCTGTTCCACCCGAGTCGCGGTCCCTCTGGGCGCGGGCCCCGTAGACGGGTTCACCGCGAGTACCCCTCTCCCAGCTGGCCCCCCGCCAGACCCCGCCTAGAGCTCAGGGAGCCTGTTTACCTGGCCTGGCGCGTTATGGCGTCTCCCCTGCGACCCCCGCGGTTTCCACGCCCATCAAGTCCAGCCCGGGACCAGAGGCAGAGGAGAAACCGACCCTGGCTCACCCCGAGACACCGGCGGTCCCCTCTGGCCGTGGGACCCAACCGAGAGCGGGTTCACAGGCGACCCCTCCCAGTGCCCGCCCCGCAGACCCCGCCTAGAGCTTCCCCACGGATCCCCCCGCCCCCTGCTTTTACCTGGCACTGGCGGCGTTTGGACGTCTCCCCTGCGACCCCGGTTACCCCACGCCAACACAGAGAGGTCCAGCCCAGGAGCCCTACCCCCCAACCGCACACCCAAAGCGTCACCGAGCGACCCCCCGCTTCCCCCCTCACCCACCTCCCGCGCCGCTGGGCCCCCCCCGTGGTGGACACACGTACGGGTTCACAGCGTAGACCCTCCCAAGCCCCCTGCCCACCCACCCCCGCCAGACCCAACAGACCCTAAGAGTTCTCAGGAGTGTTAACCTGGCCCTGGCGCGTTGTGGCGTCTCCCCTGTCGGACCCCCGTTCCCGCCCACAATCCAGCCGGGACCGGATGCAGAGGCTAACGCGAACCGCTCACCCGAGCGGGGTCACTCGAAGGACGTAGGGTCAACTGGAAAAGACCGGAGAAGAATAACCCCCCCCAGGTTAGGAGGGTTCGGACAGGCGCCTAGCCACCCCTCGCACCGCAGTCCCCCCCTCCCGCCACCCCGCCAGACCCCCTAGCCATGGGCGTACCCGCCATTCGCGTTAAGGCCAGCTCCCCGCCGGCACACCCCCGTTTCCCGCCCACAAGTCCCCTAGCCGACTCCTCCATCCCACCCGGGAACGACGCTACTGACCTGCTCAACCCCGACGGCCGCGGTGCTTTCGGGAACGGGCGAACCCCGTGGACTGTTCAACAGCGAGAAACTCTCACCCAGCTGCCCCCCCCCAGCCACCCCGCCTAGAGCCTCACGGAGCTGTGTACCTGGCTGTGCGCGTTAGGGCGTCTCCCCTCTGGACCCCCGTTCCCGCCCAACCCAAAACTTTAAAATTTCTAACCCTGTTCAGTAACCACAATATGTAGTCTTCCTTTAAGAAACTAAATATTTAAAATTTGACCATCATTTGTCATTCATTCCTTTTATGGCGTTGTCTTAGTCACTTTCTGTCTGCTGTGATAGAACCACCATGCAATGGAACGTATAAAAGGAAGCAGTTCGCCGGCGTTGGTGGCGAATGCCTTTAATCCTAGCACTGTGAAGCAGAGGCAGGCGGATGCTCTTATGAGTTCAGGCAGCCCCCCCCCCCCCCCCCCCCCCCCCCCCCCCTGTTACACAGTGAGCTCCAGGCCAGCTGAGACTAAAGGGAGACCTGTCTCAAAAAATACCAAAAAAACGAAAAACAGAAGAGTTCATTTGAGGCTATGGTCCAGGGAATTGGAGTCCATCACGGTGGGACCGTCGTTGGTGCAGATTGGCTGCTGGAGCAGGAGCAGAAAGCGAGGTTTCAGCCGTACAAGCAGGGCACAGGCAAAGCGAGTGAGTGACTGGAGATTGGCAAGCTTTTGAACTCTCTAAGCTTCTCCCCCAGTGACATTGTTTTCCATCCAGCATGGCCACACCTTCTTCGGAGACTTCCCAAAAACAGCACCAACCAACTGGGGGACGAATGTCAAAATACTTTGAGCCTATGGGGACTTCTCATTCAAACCACCACGTGGGGTATATTTGTTTCATTTTTTTTAAAATAAATATTATTAAAAAAAAAAAATAAAAATAAATTTATGGAAAATCTATCCAAGTTAAAGTATTTCATCGTAGAAAAGTAGGCGTCAGTCTGCCTTCTTATGCCTCCGTTCCCGAGTTAAGATTATTTTTTTAAGGCATTTTTTTAAATTTTTTATTTATTTTGTATGTGATAATGAGTGTTGGGCATGCAGGTCTGTGCACCCGATGTCGTGCAATGCCGCGGAGGTCAGAGGAGGGGTTCGGATTCCCCGGGAACGGAGTTCTCCTGGAATTGGAGTTTCAGATGGTTCTCCGCCATAGCGCCATGTGGGTGCTTGGGGATTGGAACCGGGTCCCTCTGTAAGAGCAGTCGGGCTCTTAACTGCTAGGCCACTCTGCCAGCCCCCGAGTAGATTATTTCTAGTCCTTATAATCTAATGGGTAATTTTCCTGGACTATTTTTTTTTCTGGAAGAGGTTTTGGGGAAAAAAAAAATGTTTATGTAAGTCCTAATGAAAAAGCAAGCAAAGCAACCAATAGTAATATTTATTATTATGTTTGGTTGTTTGCTTTCTTGACTTTAAGACAGCGGACTCCATGCTAGCCCCCATCCTGGCCTGGGAACCCTATGTAGACCAGGCTGGCCTTGATCTCTGACATCTGCCCANTTTTAATTAATGTTTAGGATGCTTTTGCATTTCATACATTTTTTCCATTCTTCAGGCTTATTCCCTTTCCCTACCCCCCCACCCCCACCCCATCCAAGACATGCATTCTGCCATGACTGTCCTGCCTTCCTCATTTTTTTTTTTTTTTTCATTTTTTAGCTATAAGTGATATCCATGAGTACAAGCATCCTTCATGCAAAACCATTGCAGGCTGTTGTGCCCAACACTCAGCCCCCACCATCCAGTGGGGGGTGACAGGTTGTTTGTTCAATCAAGTTGATCAAATAGTTGCCCAGACTACATTGCCTGTAGTTTCACCATTCACCCAATCCAGCCCTTACATTCTACCACCCCCCTCTTCCGCAGGTTGTCCCTAGGCTTAGAAAAGGGGCACAGGTGGATGAGAGGTAAAACAGTCCACTCTCTCTGTGAGCTGTTGACTTGGACTCTGGTCATCTGCGCTGTCCTTTCATGGGCTGACAGTTTGTCCAGGAATAAACTTTCGATCCTACTAATTAAGAACAAGCAATTAGATATATAGGTATTATAAGCAGACTAATGCTTATGGTAGGTTACTTTAGCATAGACACATTTTTGGATATGTTAATCCATGATTACAATTTTCCCCCCTGTTAAATATGACAGGGTCTTATGTGCTTTATAAATCTATACTCTAACTGTAGAGGATGTAAGCTTGTGGCATCAGCCATGGGTTATTTCTCCAAGGGGAAGCCAATAGCCAATTAGATTTGGGATAACAGGCACATGGCTGCCTCTGCTGCACAGTATTCCAGGCAGGTGAGGTGTATCTGGTGCTGACGGTGGAGTCTTGCTGAGACTCAGTGAGACCCATATTTGCTTTATTGGTTTAGTGGCCTTTGGTAACACTCTCTGGCATTCCAGAGGCCATCTGTAACACTTGCATGTGTGTGTCTCAATACATCCCTCCCATGTTAACGTCGGTCTTCGGCAGCAGGGTCTATTGCCTCTCCTCCTGTAGGGATCCCAACTTAGAGGCAAGGAGCCCATTACCTTTTGGGGCCTTGGGATCCCCTGGCCAACATCCACCTGTAGAACAATCCATTGCTGATGTCAGAGCTCCTGTATTAATATATTGGCTGAGGTGCATAGCCCTAGGACTTTAGTAGTATATTTGGTTCGGAACAGAGAGTAGTCCCTTCACACAGTTCCCATGTCTAGCAGTCCAATTAAAGAAAGCAGTTTTTACCGGTTTTATAAGAGATCACCTCTACATTAGTTGTCTCAAATTTACAGTTGGGGAGCGACCTCATCATGTCATATTTCCTCTTGTTCTATGGGTGGGAAGGCAAGGAAGTCCTCTCATATCAGAACCTTTGTGGCACCTAGAAGGGAAGTTTCATTAGGACTCATTATAACTAGTTGTTACATGTAGGATCCACAGGGGGTTCGATGTTTATGGCAATCTGAGGCTTTTCTTCCTTTGAATGTTCAGACGGGTCAGCCTTTCCGTTGCCACTTTTTGGTGCATCCTACTCAATGCAAACCTGTATCTTTTTTTCAGCCGTTAAGTTGGTGACGTTTGTCCTGTTGGAACAAACAAATCGCTTTCCCATAGTTAGTTTTAAGATTTGAATTGCAGGGGTGTTGATGAAAAGGTTTCATGTCTTTTCTGTATCCCCACCCCTTTTTTTTTTAGCGTAGGAGTCTCCAGAAGATAGTTGTATTATACATGAACTATAGGGGAGGATCAAGGCAGAGATTTCATCAAATCCACCCATGTTGTGTTGGGTGACTATATATGAATAACTTGGAAGCAAACTTAATTTTTACATTAAACATCTTAAATGTCTGCCTCATTTGCCTCCTGAGTGCTGGGACTAAAGGAGTAAGGTGTGACCATGCTGGTTTTTTTAAATGGATATTTGCGGGCTGGAGAGATGGCCTAGCGGTTAAGAGCGCCGACCGCTCTTACAGAGGACCCGGGTTCGATCCCCAGCACCCACATGGTGGCCGAGAACCATCTGAAACTCCAATTCCAGGAGAACTCCAGTTCCAGGGGAATCCAACGCCGTCTTCTGACCTCCGCGGCATTGCACGACATGGGTGCACAAACCTGCATGCAGACAGTACATTCATACACATATAGAAATAAAAAAATAAATAAATAAAAATTAATGGATATTTGCATAAATGTTTTCCTTGGCATTCATTTGAAATACTTGAGCTTGTCTCTAAAGAATATGAATGTTCATACCAGGCTCACACAATTCAAAAAACAGGAGAAATGTTTTTTAAATTTCCTATTTATTAGTACACATGAGAGAATTCCCCTAAATTTATGTTTATTTGGATGACAAAGGGCACGTGGGCATGCATTTCAGTAAAAACTTACAAATGGAACATGAACTCAGAAACCATATATTATGTTTTGAGATAGTGATTCAGGCAACATTTTGAAGTCTTGCTTGTCTGAATGAGGAAGCTGGAGTCAAAAACACTATGGCTATATCTTGGCCTCCCCTACCTCCCAGGTACATGAATTTAGGCAAGATGCATGTAAGTCCCAACTTTCCCATTTATAAAATGCACCCCATAGTATTTACTGGGAAGTGTCATGATAGTTCAGCCGTCATAGAGTGGTGGGTAGATAGAAAATGTTCAATAAATATATCTGTTGCTCTCTCAGTCCTTTCTTCGGCCCTCCTGATAAATCCAGGGATGCAATAGATTATATGCTTGCATTTCATTTGTTCACAAAATATGCTACTTAAATTTTTGCATGAGGGTTAATACCTTTGTTTTATGGAACACCATTATCACATTCTACAAAGTAGTTTACTTATCCAGACTTTAAGGCAACCATACAAAGTCTGGTGAAAAGGTAGAACTGTGTCATGATTCTTGTTTTTCACCTGGGAAACCAAATCAAAGAAAAATTAATGGGCCTGGTGAGAGTTACATAATCTATAACACAGAAGGAATTTAGGCATTGAAAGGAAAGTTCCAAGGATTCATGACTTTCATTTTAACAGAAGAAAATAAAGTTATATCACGAAGCAGCTGATGGAATTGATTCTGTAAGAGAACACTTACGGCATTGATCTGGAAAGCACAGGTTTTTCTTTGCAATTAATTTTTATTGCAATAATGGTAGAAAAATATCCACCCCACTCTTATATATATTTATTGCATTTGAACTTATTTCTGGAGGACTGGCAAAAAAAAAAGACAATTTATTTTTGAGTGATGAAAATGTTTCAAAATATGTCAAAGGGAAAACGTAGAATATTTTTCCCTGGCAATGGCAAGCTAATGCTCAGCCTCTGGTTGGACACTGGCGTTTCCTGAGGCAGTTGCCACAACTTCCTCTGCTGTAGAAATCCTGTTCTTCTGCTGTACCCAAATCATTACTTTTCTCCTCATGCTTTCACTATATAGGCTGCTCATGTTTGGTTTCACCAAAGTGTGTATTTATTCACCAATTCATTAAAATACATCCTGCATCACAAAGTGTTCTCAGTGTTAATAAGTATCAGACAGATTAAAGCAATCAATAGGATGACCCAAGTTCCTGGTCGAATTGGAAGATCTTTCCACCCGATTAACTACCCTATGTATGCAAGATAAAAAAAAAACCCAAAACAAAAACGTCTTTCTCTAATTTTATTCCATGTTCTCTTCAGATAGAGAAATTGATGTCTGTGGAACTTGCTTGATCATTTTTTTTTTAAGATTTTAGGTATTTTACCTTGAACCAACCATTAATTTTCTAAATTTGATTAAGGCCATTTTTCCAGTCTTTAAGTTTTCTGTACTGATTACTGCCTTTCCACACATCTAAGTCATAGAGTATTAGGAAAAAGAAACTTTTACGTTATTAAAATGGTGTAGCATCTATGAAATAAACAATGTACTCTTCCCCAACTGAGCACTTCTTTGCCTTCTCTGGGTCCCCAGTGAACAGCAACTCATTAAACCCAGACACATTGGGACATGAGGCCCCCTCTCTAACAAGCAATGGGGTCACCACAAGGAGAAACGCCAAACTGCCAGTCGGACGGTCTCCCTGCTTTAATGAGCATGTTCTGGCTTCCAAGGGCAGTCCTCGTCTCTTGCTTTCCATTGAGTGAGAACACCTGGGACTCTGCAGCCTTGCGATGTGCAGAGAAGAGCCCCAAAAATAGGCCCGCTAAGACTTCCAAGATGGATTGCTAAACATTGTGAGTCACCTCTGGAACCAAATGCGCTGGGCTTTGTGCTTTTCATTTGCATCATTAGGAAGAGTTTCAGCAAAGCTAAGGGTGGTTACCAGTGGTGAACTTAGATCCCAAAGCAAGGATTTTCTCTTTCAAATATGCATAAGCATAGAGTGCAAATAAAGCCTGAGGTTAGATAATCCTTTACAATCATTCTCCTTAACAGGATTTGCATGTACCAAGCTTCTCCAGTACACATATGGTATTCTATTAAGAATGGGAAATATATTTCTCAACTTGGTACAACGTTCTGAATTTATTTTTCCATAGAATGTTTGTAATGAATAATTAGGTCTTCTATGTTATTCATAGAGATATCACATTGGATTCTTCACAACGGGGAAATAAATCAGTCAGGTGCTGAAGGACCATTGGGTAGGTTGGCATTCTCATCACAGGCAAGCCTGAGCCAGAACGGCCTTCACAGAACACACAGGATGAGATTTAACACACAGAAGCTCTGCTGTACACATCTCTATCTTTCTTGTGTCTAATCAAAAGCTCCATCAACACTGCCTTTTTGCTGACATGCACCTACAATAAGGTCAGAGGTAGAACGTGGAAATAGAAAAAGGATGACATTATGTAATGGACTGGTAAATGCAGATATAAGAATTAGAATTCTTATATTAGAATTATAATTAGAATCTACACTGCTTCTGTTTGAAGGAAAGCCACATACATTTTCATATAACTTTAGACTGGTTCACGGGCTACAATAGGCTCAAGTGTTCAGTGGGACCCAACCAACTGACAAGCAAGAGTAATGTGTAAATTAAGGAAAAGCTGGGGAGCAGAGCAGGAAAGGAAGGAAGAAGGGAAGACACAGAAACTGTGGCATTACAGCCAGACCCCCAGGATGCCCAAAGAAGAAAAGTCATAATAAATGAGGCCTTTCCCTTTAGCTGTTCACAGTGTGGAGAGAGGGAGGGTATGGCTGATTCCAGCTGGTCATTCCAATTCGCCTTAACAACCTCAGTACATTTGTCAACGCTTCAAGTGTTTATGTCAGGTTCACAGAATTACAATCTTTAATGCCTCTCCTTCACGTCCAGATGATGAATGATGACCTACATTTCTAACACCCTGTTAGCCAGTGTTCTCAAACCACTGCGGCAGCATCAGTCCTCATGGACCTGAAAAGTACTGAATGTCATTGCAACCCTAAGTTTGTAGCAGGGAGAGAATTGAGACTTAAGTAGAAAAGTGAAATCAGTTGTGCAGGTTTCATAGTTTATATGGGGCCAAGTTAAAATGCACCCCCCTACACACACAGGTGCCGTCTTACAGCAAAGCCTCCCCACCACCCCAGCCCCACCTGAGTACCCCCAACCGCTCACAGGTGCTGTTTCACATGTTTCTACTCAAGTTCTTGGTTCCCACATTGGAGAATGCTATAATTTTAGAAGCTTCTAAAGAGAACTCAAATTTGTTTAAACTAAAGGTGACTCACAATCCAATCACAGGAATTAGTTGTTTAAGTTCTGAACTTGCATCTGAGCTGATGCAAGTTCGGTCATAAATTTAATTGCCTTAGGGCTGAGCTGCCTGAACAAGAGAGATATTTTTATAGAGATTGTGAGGAAGATGAGGCAGGAGATGTTTTCGTAAAAATTAAGTTGTGAGGAAATAGAATAGATGCCAAGAAACCATGTTTCTGACTGGCTTCTTTGAGAAGAGAACCTTTTCTTTTGCTGTTTAGTTTTTGGTCTGGATCTTACTCCATTACTGAGGCTGGCCCGCACTTTGCTATGTAGCTCAGGCTGGCCTGGAATTTGTAGTACTTCTCTTGCCTGGGCCTCCTGAGTGCTGTGATCACAAGCTTGAGCCACAATGCCTAAACTGAGAATATATTCTTTTTTGGAATTTTAAAGGCTCATTAGAATATATTAATTATACATAATGGTTTTTTATGACATTTTCATGCATGTATATAAACTTTTTCAATGATTTGGATACACAAACCCCATTACCCCTTCTTGTCCCTCTCCCACTCCCCCTGAATCTCCCCTCCTCCCAACTGGCTCTCCTACTTTAATTTCTTTTTCTTTGGTGACCAATGAGCTTCATTAAGGATTTTTACTGGGGCACAGGCACCTTATCAGTGGCCATGCTACTGAAGAAAATGTCTCTTCCTCTCCCATCAGTCCTTAACTGCTATAAATCTTCAGATGGAGGTGAGGCCTCAGGAGCACTTCCCTTCTCCATGAAAGGATGTTGACTTGTCCAACTTTATGGAGACCTAATGCAGGTAAAAGCTACTGCTATGAGTTCAAGAGTGCAAAAGTTGTGTCACACCTGGAGGACAGTGTTCTATAGCTCAGCCTCCCCCTCCCAGCTCTTACATTCTTTTCCACTCCTTCTGAATGTTGGAAAGGCTGCAAGGGCAGGATTTGGGTAATGTTCTAGTTTGCTTTCAACTGTTGTGGTAAAACACTCTGACCAATACCAACTTGGGGAGGAAAGGGTTTATTTGGCTAACATCTGCCGGGTCACAGTTCATCACTTAGGGAGCCCAAGGTAGAATTCAGGGCAGGTGTAGGAAGTGCCTTCAGCTATGAGCAGATACAGGCCAGTCCTGCTAAGGGAAGGAGGGAAGTGGCCACTCTGGTCACTTGGGGGGGGGCTGACCCCTTGGTGCAGAGGTCAACTGGCTACTTTTGTAGCCCAACCTGAGTGATACTTCCAAATCTCAGGTCCTTAGCCTGGGAAGTGGAGCGCTCCCTGTCTGGCCACGTCCACTCACCTACCCAGAAACTGCTGGCCTCTGGATAGGAATTTTAGGCTGATGGCTGATGGCCGAACTTCAGCCTATACCACTAGCAACTCACTCTCCATAGCTGGTGACGTGATTAGTCTCTGTCCAGCCCCCATGCTAGCATACCAGGTTAGTGGTCTGATGGATCCCCGTCTAGCCCACGAGCCCTTGACATTTGAGATTTAGGCCTGCTCCTGCCTGTATACATGAAAAAGTAACTGATCTGGGAACTCTGTCTGATGGTAATGGAGAATTCACTTTATTGCATGTTGTGGGCCCTTTTATAGGTAGAATGATGTCACATCTCAGGGCCAGTCCCAGACCCCAGTCTCTTGCCCCTGTATGGTGCTCCCCTGCCTAGCATCATGTGCCTGGGCCACGAGTTGCCCCCTTAGTGGGCAGTGTTAGAGGAACCTCATGACTTCCACGTTATGCCCTGAGGGATGTTAGCTGAAAAACTAGTCCCTCACTCAACTGGATCTTCCAACTGGCAGGAAACTTGAGATAGGAGCGAAAGCATAGGCCATGGAGGAATGCTGCTTATTGGCTTGCTCCCCTGGCCCATGCACAGCCTGCTTTCTTATACAACACAGAACAACCTGCCCAACCACAGTGGGCTGAGCCTCCCACATCACTCAAACAAGACAATACCCCACAAATATGGCTACAGGCCAGTCCGATGGAGGCAGTTCTCCAATTGAGGCTCCTCAACCCAGGTGTGTCAAGTTGACACTAAAGCTATCTAGCAAAGGGAGGCAGAAGTAGGAGCTGGGGTGTGGAGCTCCCCATGCTGGCTGTGAGAGCCAGTTTGGAAATTCTCAGGAATATTATCCAGTTTTTAATTTTAGCCATTAATAAACATTGAATTATATTAACTTAAAATTCAGTATTTTATATGATACAAAAGTATTACTCAGAATTTATTACTTCCTAATTATTTATTATTTGTGTCATTGAGATGATATCTATTTGCATCTATGAGACATTGTAAGTAGCATTTCTTCCTGACTCCACGTCCAGTAATGTCTTACACTGGCAATTGGAGTATTTATACAGCAGACATTAGCAAGCAACAGGGCTTGACTTAAAAAAAAAATTAGTTATCCAGGTGTAGTGGCACATGCCTTTAATCCCAGCACTTGGGAGGCAGAGGCAGGTGGATCTCTGTAAGTTCAAGGCCAGCCTGGTCTCACAATGAGTTCCAGGCCAGTTGGGACTAAAAAAGGGAGACCCTGTCTCAAAAAGACAAAAAAAAAAAAATTCGTTGAGCTGGGTATGGTGGTGCATGCTTTTAATCCCAGCACTCCAGAGGCAGAGGCAGGCAGATCTCTGTGAGTTCAAGGCCAGCCTGGTCTACATAGTGAGTTCCAGGACAGTTGGGGCTACAGGGAGATCCTGTCTCAAAAAGACATACAAAATTTTTTGTTGTCTATACCAGGGATCAGCAAACTGCGGCCCACCTGCCATCTGTTATGAATAAAGTTTTGTTGTCACTCATCCATGACCATGCATTTATGCATTGTCTGTGCTCGCTGGCAAGCCCAGGTGGTTTTGACAGAGGTATTATGTATGACCCATAAACTCTAAAATATTTACTGTCTGGTCTGTTTTAGAAAAGCTTTCTTATTCTTCATCCAGACTTAAAAATGTAACTAAGAAAGTGTTAAAAATGTAAATTAAATTTAAATTACATGTGGTGTTAGTAGCTGTTACAGTGTGGACAGTGGCAAAATGCAAGGAGATATTGGAAGCTACTGTCCGGTTCACCAACCATTCACATTGATAAATGAAATTTTAACATTAAATTTAGCTTTTAGTTTAATGAACATAATCTGCATGAGGAAGAACAGCAGGTTAATAGATTACATGTCAGACCCCAGTGACAATTTTAGTTGTTGTTTTGTTAAAAAGCTATTGAATCATTTTACATCATTGGAATGTGTATTATCAAAACAGGAAAATAACACCTATTCCATCAACAGATGAATGGATCCACAGGTGGGATATATAGATGGAGTGGCTTATTGTCTATACTCAAAAATGAAAAAAACAATTCTATGGTATGCTACCACAGGGAGTCTTGAGTATACTATATAAGTAAACCCCTCACAAAGAGACAAATACTTTTTTATTTCATTCACATGAAGTATTAAGGGGGGTCAAAATCATAGACATAGAAATCAGAATGGTCTCAAGGGGCTGAGAGGAAAAAAGAATTATTGTTTCATGGGCACAGTTTTAGGTTTTATAAGTTAAAAACCTTCTGTGGGGGGAGGGGCTGGAGAGATGGCCTAGTGGTTAAGAGCACTGATTGCTCTTGCAGAGGACCCGGGTTCGATCCCCAGCAGCCACATGGTGGCTGAGAACTGTCTGTAACTCCAATTCCAGGAGAACTCCAGTTCCAGGGGAATCCGACGCCCTCTTCTGACTTCTGCAGCATTGCACGACACGGGTGCATACGTTCATACAAATAAATAAATAAATTATTAGTTAATTAATTCATTAAAAAAACCTTCTGTGGATTGGTTACATAACTGTGAACACAGTTGACCATCTAGTATGGACTAGATGTTTAAAGTGGTCCAAGTCCTTCCTATACACTGTGTACTTAATAATCACCCTGACTTGTGGGACAGCAATCCTGGACTCAGACATATCTTCAGTACATGCAGGCCACCAATCTGCTTAGCACACTAGGTGGAGCAAAAGATGCAGGACACACCCTGTTTTCAGCTAGCATGTGCTCAGAAGTCCAGAGCAGGCTTGCTTCTCAGCACGCCCCTTTTCTGAAGATGCCCTAGTTGGTATGACGTGTGATGGTCTGGAGGTCTAAAATTGTCGACTGGAAGGTGATGTCATGCAATGTAGAGGCTGCATGGACCCAGACCTATTTAAACTACTGACTGTGAATAAATGGATTTCACTGATTTTCACCACCGGATGTGATTCCTGGGCTGTTACTGTGCTCCACATGCTTGACTGTAGGGCCATTAACCCCACAGCTGGCTCTTCTGCTCATATGGTCACAGGAACCAGGAGCCTTCTGACCCTATGTTTGGCCTTGTGTGTGAAAGTGCCCTCTTCAGCCTGTCCAACTGCAGGGTCAGCAGCCCCACACTGACTCTTAGTATTAAGTTTTAATAGACAAGAATGGACCTGAACCCGGAGAGTTGATCCTTCAGATCACTCACGGAACTATGGTCTGCAGCCAGGCCTCACCCATACTCTTTTTTTCATAACCCTTTCTCCACCATCATCTGGGAAACTACAAGCTTGGATCCACCCTTATCAGAGAATCTGATCCCTAGGACTAAAGTATCTCTCACACACACAATGTCAAGCGTTCTTCTCAGTTCTCACTGTTTACAATGAGGATTCGAGTATGAATACACTGTTTTCAGTGCTTGAGTGGAGGGCAAAGTGGGGTTCCCAGGTATCAAGGTCCTATCCACAGGTTACAAGTGGAGTACTTGGCTCTGAGCTTATTTACATTATAAAGAGTAGCTAGTTTTCTGGTGCAATGTTAAGTAAATGTCTTTAGACCGGAAGTCATCCCTACAACTTTCAAATATTTTAAACAACAACCAAAAGTTAAGAAAACATTTTATATTGTGACCCCTCATTACATATGTGTACCCACAAAAGTGAGGGTACAATTTTCCATGACAGTTTCCCTCTCCTTTTTTTTATTTATTTATTTTTTTAATATATATTTTGTACAAGATTATCAAATCTAGACCCGTGTTCCCCCCCATCCCCCCACCCCACCAGAGCTCATGCATTCTGCCAAACTTGCTTTTCATCTCTTTCTCAGTCTTTCTCGATATTCTCCATGGACAGTTTCCCTCTCTAATGTAGCCTGTTCTGTCCTTTCTTTTAAAAAAATACTGGTGAGGATTCATACATTGATTTTATGTTCAACTGATGGGTCACACCCTGCAGTGTATAAAATATTGATTTTAGAAGATTTATACTTGTGTGTTTTTTTTTCTTTCTGATTTGAAAGTTTCCCTATCAGGGAAACAAAATTTCACCTGCTATATTTATACATTTGTCAGCTCAGTGAACATGTTCTTGGACTCTCTTTTCCCAATGTGAAGGGATAAAGGGTTTTTGTTTGTTTACTTGTTTATGGTGTGAAGACTGAGCTAAAGAGCAAATGCCCCCCACTGAGCTGTATCCTTAGACCCCTTTTTAATTGTTTTATAAAAAATACTTTATTGAGCTTTTATGCATTTCATATAGTATATCTTAATCAAATTTAGACCCGTTCCCTTTCTGCGCCCTCCATAGTCCCCTTCACTGGATGTTATGCCTTCTATCATATATCTAAAGTCCTATCCAGTCAGGCTTCTGTATCCAGATGTCCCTCTGTACAAGTTTCATCTACTGGAGTCTAGTCAGCCTATCTGGAGTCTCCCTAAAGATCAACTCTCCCTCACCCAGCAGTAATCAGTTGCCAATAGTCGTAGGCTGGGACCTGCTGCCTTTTCCCCTGTGTTGTGCTGGGTTTTTGTCTGATTGAGTTGGCATGGCTCTTGTGCATGCTGTCAACAATATTGCAAGTTCATATGAGCAAGTTCCCAGTGGCTTTTTATAAGTGTTTTTGATAGCTCCATTTAACTAGTCATTTCCACCAGACCTACCACCCCACCAGACGTCAGCCACTCACGCTCTCTTAGCCTTTCCCTTCTTCAGTCTTTAGGGTACAGAGCTCATATTCTTCCCAAGCCACACAAGATTCTTCCAGCCTTTGGCCTAAAGGTAGCTCCACTGTGAGTTTCTTGTCATTCTTATGGATGTAAATGACTGCTATAGAACTTCTTCTTGTTTCTGAGATTATCTATTAAGGGGCATTTATTGATATTTTTTCATTTAGATAACGAGTTTTCCCACCATTGCTGAAACCAATTCATTTACCTTCATTACACCAAGTCCTTTATGTTTCACCCAGGATTTAAGATAAAGAAGAAGCTCATTTTGAAGCTACTTTTATGGAATGAATATATAAATAAAAATAGGAAGTAGAAGGCCTACAAAATGATGCAGCAGGCTTGCCACAGTCTGATGATGTGACTTCAGTCCCCAGATCCCATAGTGGAAGGAGAGAACTGACTCCTCCAAGTTGTTCTCTGACTTCCACGTGGGTACTATATCACATGTACACACACACACACACACACACACACACACACACACAAGAATTAAATATATATATTAAAATTTTTAATTTTATTTTTCTTTTGAGACAGGGTTTTATCACGTAGCCCTGGCTGACTTGGAATTTGCTATTTAGACCACACTGGTCTAGAAATCATAGAGTTCTACCTACCTCTGCCTCTACAGTGCTTAGATTGAAGGTGTGTACCACCATGCCCAGCAAATAAAATGGAAGAAACTTGGAAGTAGTGGTTATGGATAGCCATATCCATTATGGCAGTGACCACACTTGATAGTAGGAATGAAGAACCCCTGTGTCCTTCCAACAAGAACAGACATGGAAATCTACTTCACTTGATAAGGGGCATTTAAAAAAATGCTTCTTGGGTTCTGTTATTTCTAGTATTTATAAGTATAAAGAGTTTTTATAAGTGTAAGAGATTAATCAGAAAAATTACATGAATTTATTCATGATCAGAAAGCAAAAGAGACCAAACCAAAGTCTCCTAATTACAATGCTAAAAAGGATTTATGCACCAACACAAGAAACATGTGGATAGAAAGATGATTCAATAATTTAAAAGCAAAATGTAAAATTTATCAACAAAATATGGTTTTCTTATCATTTCCTCTCAAATTACATAATCAAGTTAGAATAACTTCCCTTGTAATAAAGTAATTTGTAGACTACCTTCTAGAATGAATTATTGTGTAAAAAATAACTGTGGGGGGTAGGGTGGGGGACACAGGTCTAGATTTGATAAAAATATATATACAAATAAAAGAAATAACTGAATGTTAACTTATTTATTCTTTATATTTTCCAGATTCCATCTTCAAATATCTAATTTACAGTGTGTCTCCCAAACATTGCGATTTGCATTTTATATTCTTTTTTTCTGGTCTTTTTGAGACAGGGTCTTTCCAAAGCCCCAGGTGGGCTGGAAGTCTCTACACAGACCAGGCTGCCCTCATTCTCACACAGATCTGCCTGCCTTTGCCTCCTGACTGCTGGGATTAAAGGTGTGCACCACCATACCCAGCTTCGTTTTATTTATTTATATATACTTTTTGAGGTTGGCATGCAGAGCCTGCCTTTTGAACAGATTCATCTGCTTACCTCCAAGTGTAAAAAGGTTTAGTTGCAAGCAGATGCTCTAATGTAGAGGTTCATTAGAGCTTTTAAAACATCCCTAAGAAGAAAGAAATACTGTAACTAATAGCCAACAGATACACACAGAGCTCCCTCATTCCTACTGTATGATTTCTTTCCCTTGGGATAAGTAGCCCATTCTTTATGACTAACGTAGTCTTAAGAAGAAATACTGCAGGAGTTGAACTTGGACTTCAACATTTATGTCATGTGAAGCTCAGTTTTAGGCTGTCTTTCACAGTCACAAAGCACGTTAATGTTCCCATTAATCAGCCACTGCATAAATGCACAGCATAAGGAACAGACACACGAGCCCTGTGATCTAATTTACAAGTAGAGATAGCAAAGTATGCTTTATAATTAGAATGAAAGACTGAATTATGCTTGAGGCCATTGAAGCACTTACTTCCCCAAACACACCCTTGCTTATGTTTATAATAATTTATTTCATATCTGTTTAAATACAAGGTCCAATCACCTCTCATAGCTAGTCATCAGGACCACCTGCCCCCAGCCTATAGTCAACATATGACTGTTTATTGATGGTTACATAGAACCAAGGCCATCCATTCTTTTTTTTTTTTTGCCATCCATTCTTATTGCACAATATTTCAACATGAGATTTATGAGAGTATTAGAAGCTTAAACTTAGAGAGAATCTCCAAAGTTGTCCACATGAGCAGAGTGTCTTTCCATTTCAAAGTCAGCTGGGTATATAGAGCACTGATCAAAGTTTTGTGAAGCATTTGACCATTCCTGTGGTGTGACTATCCCAGCATGGTGAATGTCAAGCTTCTAAGATGGAGCCTTTGTTGTTTTCTTGGAATTTCTACCACATAGGTAAAATATATGTAAATAACCTAAAAATAAATTTAATTTATTATTTAATTAGTATTATTTAGTATTAATAAATTTATTTAATAATAAGTACTCAACTCTGCCCAAGCTTTATCCACAAAGTATAGGATATTTTAAGGCTTAGTGAATTGTTTAGATTAGTTAAATTTAGGTGTAGGTTTTGCTGGAAATGCTTAAACAATTGAACTAATTGGGAATATAAAATGTTAATTGTTTTATTTATAATTTGTATTGGGTTAAGGTACACAAATGGCCTCTATATTTTTCTGAATTATACAACATCACATTATAACACTTTCTTTTACTCATAGGACAATTTAAAGGAACTAAGCTTAAATTTCCTTCCCAAATAAGTAGCACACAGTCAGTGAGAAACAGTTTGGGTAAATTTAATGAAAGCTTATGCCTTGGCTCCTGTTTATGGGTATGTGTAATACAACTTAGGCATCTATAGGTCAAAACATAAACACCTAAAAAAAAAAAAAGAGAGGTGGGGAGGTGGGGTAGTATCCTTTCTGGGCATACAAATGGAAAACTCTGGGTTTCCAATCCTATTTGATAAATTTTTCATTTTTCTGATCTTGAAATAACAATGGGAGGAGAATTTTCTGTTCCCACAGGAAAAATCACCAAGCTAAAGTCCTGAAAACATTTACAACTTATGGCGATCAGGATGAGCTGGGAAATGCCAGCAGAGCAGGTTGACCCATCGAACATTAAGAATAAGCGAACCTCAGACTGCCCTGAGTCCCAGACCCTGAGGCATCTCTCCTTGATACTATTGGGGGTTTTGTGGGTAACTTGTTTTTATTAAGGGCCCTAATTGAAGTTTCACCTTCCAGTACTGAAACCTTTCCCTCTCCCCTTCATAGGAAAAAAGAAAACATATTGGTAATGAAACAAATCCCTAAGTGTAAAATAGAGCCAATTGTTAAGGTGGTAATTTCCTATAAAAAAGGCATAACTACCCCTTTTTTAATTGACTGAGAGGCATAGAAACGGTGAAAGGATAATTGTCTCTATCTAGGCCAAATTCAGTAGTAAAGTGCTCATAAGCTGTGTAATTAAGCAAAAAAATATTAGTACCAACCCACGTCGGAAGCTCTAACATCAGCAATTCAGATCGGCCTAGGATATGTTGGCTAGTGGATTCAAACCCACCCACCCAAATTATAAAGGCCTTTTTGCCTATAAGTGGGATATATGCAAGGAGAAAGCAGTAAGTCCCTGTTGTCAATGACCTCGTGTGAGCATGAAAAAAATGCTATGAGACATCACTTGCTTAGTGATACAACTGGCCTCTGAGATGCTAGAGAGCATTACCAAAGGCCACTAAAGCAATACAGCAAAATATTGGTCTCCCTGAGACAAGCAAGACTCCTCCGTCAATATCAGCTACACCTCAACAGCCTGGAGATACTGTGCAACAGTGGCAGCCAAGTGTCTATATATATCCCAAATCTAATTGGCTATTAGCTCTCTCCTTGGAGGAATAACTCACAGTGGATGCCACAAGCTTATGTCCTCTAGTGGTTAGGAGATGTTATAAACCACAATAAGAACTTGTCACCCTTTATAGAGAAACCACAGTTTGTGGATTAGCATACCATCCAAGCATCTGTGTCTATGCTCACAGCTTAGCTTGACATAATAATTAGTACTGCTTAAATGCCTATACATCCAATAGCTTGTGCTTTGTTAGTATGACTAAAAAGGGTATCACTGGAAAACCTGTCAACCCATGAAGAGAAACAACCTGAACAGACTAAAGTCCAAAATGACAACTCCAAAGAAATTAGACTGTTTTCTTCTCACCCACTTGTGCCCCTTTCCCAAAGCCCAGGAAACAAACTGTGGAAGAGGAGGCATGGTAGATTGTAAGGGCTGCAGAGACATAGGGGTGAATCATGAGACTACAGGAATATAGTCTGGACTCCTAACTGATCAACATGCCTGTGCATACAAGCTTTTCCAACTGGACTATGGGAACCTTGAGTTGTTCAAAATTTGGACATAGATACTTGCAAAATGCACCAATTACCTAATTGTATGACATACTGAGTAACATCAATGTTATCTGCAAACAACTGTGTCATTATATTGAAGAATCCCTTAAAAATACATAGTAAAAACAATTAGGAAGTGATAAATTTAAAATATTTATTGACGGGCTGGAGAGATGGCCTAGTGGTTAAGAGCACTGACTGCTCTTGCAGAGGATCCAGGTTTGATCCCCAGCACCCACATGGCGACTGAGAACCGTCTTTGACTCCAATACCAGGGGAATCCCACACCCTCTTCTGACCTCTATGGCATTGTATGACATGGGTGCACAGACCTACATGCAGACAGTACATTCATACACATAAAAAATTAAAAAATAAAATAAAAAACAAAAATTATTGACAATGGTCTTAATAGTTTAATTCTAAATTTATATAATTTACTTTTTATTAACTGTGTTTTGAAATAGACTCACAGAGTTTCTAAAAATTTAAGAATAAACTCTCAAGGAGCTGGTTCAAACCAGTTCCAGTGTATCACTGGACTACATAATTTAATTATTCCTGATTTCTTACACTATATGGATGAGAAACAATAATACTATGGGAACTCAAAAGAGGGAAGAGAAACAATGATTCATTTGACCACCTACTTAATGTTATGCATTATGTTGAATACTTAATAAGTCATAATTCTTAGAATCTTTAGAAAAACTCACTGAGACAAGAAGTAGTTCAGCTTTATGGATGTGAAACCAGAAGCTTCCAAATGGCATGAGCTGTTAAGTGACAAAGTCAGAATCAGAACTCAGGTCCCTGTCTCTTGGGATCCTTACTTCTGTTTAGATCAATATTTCTATGTTGTTATTTAAATGAACCAGTAGAACACAGATAATCAAACCAGACACTTATGGACCTAGCCACAGACTGCGTATCATTTAACACATGGCTATTGTCTATAAAGAATATGGCTATGAGCTGGGCATGGTGGCACACGCTTTTAATCCCAGTACTCAGGAGGACGAGGCAGGAGGATCTCTGTGAATTCAAGGCCAGCCTGGTCTACCTAGTGAGTTCTAGGACAGCTGGGGCTACAGGGAGACCTTGTCTCAAAAAGACCAAAAAAAAAAAAAAAAAAAGAATATGGCTATGGAGTAAAAAATTTATGATTGTAAACATGGTGTTCTAGTTGTCTTCCATTGCTGTGACAAAAACTCTGACTGACACCAACTGGGGAAGAAGGGTTGTATTTGGATCTTACATCTCCCTGGTCACAGTTCATCCTCTAGGTAGCCACCAAGGCAGGAACTCAGGGCAGGAACCTAGAGGCAGAAGCTGAAGCACAGGCCATGGAGAAATGCTGTTCACTGGCTTGCTCCCCTGGCCCATGCCCAGCCTGCCCTCTTATACAATAACACACAACCTGCCCAGGTGTCACCACTCATTGTGGCTGGCCCTCCCACATTGCTCGACAGTCAAGACAATACTCCCAGAGTGGGCCACAGGCTAGTTCAATGGAGCCATTTCCCAACTGAGGCTCCCTCAACCAGGTGTGTCAATTGACACTAAAGCTATCCAGAACCATTGACCCCTTGTCAACTTGGCACACAAAAACACATCACTATTAAACCACCATCTTCCAGTTCTTACCTCAAAGGATGATGTTAACAATCATAACCTAAGACAGTAAACACCTTAAAAGCCCCACAGTCCTTAAAATGTCCAAGCACTTAAAAGTTCACAGTCATTAAAAGTCTCTTAACTATGGGCTGCTGTAAAATTCAAAACAAGTACTGTCTTATTTCCAAAGGGAAGAACAGGCACACTCAAACAAAACCTAAGTCCAGCAAAGTAGCTCAAGGCTGGACTCTGGGATTCACTCACATCTCTTCTGGGCTCCAAAGGGTTTCGGCAGCTCCCCCTTCTCTGACTCTGCTTCCATGGCACACAAGCTCATCTCGAAGGCCCAGTTCTGACTCCATTTCACACCTGCGTGCTCTTGGTGGTCATCCCACGGGTCCGGGCATCTCCAAAAAGCTGGGGTCGCCACTGAAACTGAGGCAGCACCTTCACCAATGGTCTCTTCTGACCTCTCCTGGTGCAAAGCCTCAGCTTCTCTCCATGACCCCTGCAATCCTGGGGTCTTCACTGCAACCGAGGTGCACTTCCACCAGTGGTCTTTCCTGACCTCTCATAGTGCCAAGCCTCTGCTCCTCTCTGTGACCCCTTCAAATTTCAACACCAGAACCATATAGGAGACTCTTACACGTTACCAAGTCCTGCTTCTGGCTCAAGATGGAGGCTCAGGCCTCTTCTGGAACACAGCTTCTGTGTGCTGACCCTGAAGAAATTCTTCCCAGAAGATTTCACCACAGTGATGCTGGTCTCTTGTTACTTACAGCTGATTTTTCAGCCCCAGCTAGCCAGCATTAATTGTCCCAGTACAACAAAGATTTCACTTCAGGTTCTGGTCTCTTGTTACAGCTGACTCTTCAGTCCCAGCTGACCAGAACCCACAGATTAAACAGACCTGATGATCTCTTCCTTTGAAACTAGAAACTTCACAAGCCAGGCCTCCATCATCTACAACTCTTTCAGCAAAACTGTTCCAAGTTCCACAGCCATGATCTTTAGGCATTCAATGATTTTTCTTGCCCAAAGTTCCAACCGCTTCCACAAGCCTTCCTCAAAACACCAAGTTCAGGTCTGTCACAGCAATACCCCACTCTCGGTACCAATTTCTGTTCTAGTTTGTCTTCCGTTGCTATGACAAAACACTCTGGCCAACACCAACTTGGGGAGGAAAGAGTTTATTCAGCTTACATCTCCTGGGTCACAGTTCATCACTTAGGGAGCCCAAGGCAGGAACTCAGGGCAGGAACCTGGAAGCAGGAGCTGAAGCACAGGCCATGGAGGAATGCTGTTTACTGGCTTGCTCCCCTGGCCCATGCCCAGCCTGCCCTCTTATACAATACACAACAACCTGCCCAGGGTGGCACCACCCATAGTGGCCTGGGGATTTGCTCGACAATCAAGACAATACTCCACAGATGTGGTCACAGGCTAGTCCAATGGAGCCAATTCCCCAATTGAGGCTCCCTCAACCCAGGTGTGTCAAGTTGACACTAAAGCTATCCAGCACACATAGATAACCACAACTATTGATTAGTCACTGCTTTTTAAAATATTTTATTTATTATTTTATGTGTATTGTGTGCATGTGTGTAAGTGCATCCATGACATGCAATGCCCATGGAGTCAGAAGAGAGCATTTGATTCCCCTGGAACTGGAGTTATGGATGGTTGTCAGCAGCCATGTGGGTGCTAGGAATCGAACCTGGGTCCTCTGCAAGAGCAGCCAATGCTCTTAACCACTAAGCCAGCCCCTAGTGACTGTTTTCAAGTTTAAAAGATTAGCTAAAATCAGACTATACAGGAACAATATTCTTCTAATAGAGAGGTCTAGCATAGGGTTAATATCAGCATTCTGTGTGTGTGTGTGTGTGTGTGTGTGTGTGTGTGTGTGTGTGTGTGTGTCTGCACCTGTGCCACAGCACGGGTGTGGAGGTTAGAAGACAACTTCCTGTAGTAGGTTCTCTTCTTTCACCATATTGGTCCTCAGGATCAAATACAGGTTATCAGGCTTGGCTGCAAACACCTTTACCTGCTGAGCCATCTAGCTGGCCCAGTGTCAGCATTTTTAATGTAGTATAGCATTATGATTTTGAATAGTAAGATACAGTGATCAGTGCGTGACACAAAGCTATAGAAGTTAAAATTAATTACTTGTTGAGAAATCAGTACTGTTGGGACTAATGGCTCCACATAAAGATAAGACAGAAAGACAGATTTTTAGTAAAACAGTGTCTAACGATAATAATTAATTTGAGAACAACTTCCACCTTCAAAGTTGAGCATTGTTTTCAGTTGGACACCAACAATCAAAGGGAGTCAATCAAGAATAAACTTAACCTCCATCATCACTATCAGGTGTGCTGCAGTCACTTTGAAGATTAATGCCATATTATTACACAGTACTACACAGAGAGGTCTTGTGCATGTGCTCAAAGAGTCTAATTATAATCAGTGCATCTCATAAGCGTGAAAAAAAAAACAGATTTAAAAGTGAAATTATCCACCTTGCAGTAAGCTTATTGCAAGCATATCATTAATTCAAGTTGTTCTTTAAAAATGTTTCCAAGCAACATAAGGTTTATGAAAACTTTCTCTTTAAATATTGTGGTGTTTTCAAATGAATTTTGAAATAATTTATATATTTATACATATATATGTTATGAATGGATTTTGGAATAATGTATATATATATATATATATATATATATATATATATATATATATATATATATATATATATATATATATATATACATTTATTTATAGGTTAAAAAATCAAATGCTATGTATTTCATTTAGTATGGTCCAGATCAAGAAGTCCAGTCCTGACACAGAAAGTCTCCTTTTTTGGTGAATAGGAATTGTGCTCATTTCAGGACTGAACAGTGCTTTCCATTCTGAAGATTGGAGGTGTTTCATAAATGTAATGATTACGCCTCTTTATGGTTTCCTGTCTTCGTACTAAGTTATTGCACTCCCATAAGAATGGAATTTCTTTCTTCAAAATTATGTTATCAAAAGTGACATATAGAACAAAGACAGAATTGAAACAGAGATTTCTTTGTTTCCCGTCCACACTCATCGTGGAAACCTTGGGGAGAAGGGTAGCTTTTGAGTGATCCACAGAGGTGTCTCTGAAGGGGGTGGAAGGAGATCCCTACCTTCCTTGGGGCTCCGGCAGCACTCGCACGCAACACTATCTAAAACTCTTGTTGCTTGTCTCACCACCCGGTGGCTTAAAAAGCAGGATGAAGATAGGTGAAAGTAATTATAATTGTTTGAATGAAAAATATGTCCCACAGGCTTCTGAATTTGAACACTTGGTCCCCAGTGGTGATGCTGCTTGGAGTGGTCATGGAACCTGCAGAAGGTGGAGCCTTGCTGGAAGAAGTATGGCATTGGGGGAGGGCTCTGGGGGTTCATAGCCACACTCTACTTCCTGTTCTTTCTATGCTTCCTGTGTGTGGATAAAATGTGACCAGCCAGCTTCCTGCTCCTGCCGCCATGCCATGCCTTCCCTGTCTTGATGGACTCTGTCCCTCCAGAACATTAAGCCAAAATGAACAGTTTCTTCCTTAAGTTGCTTTTGGCCATGGTAATTGATCATAGCAACAAAAAAGGCAACTAATACAGTGACCAGTGGCTGGCCATTCCTGACAGTCCTAGAGATCTTCCATCGAGACACTCTGAACATGGAGTGGAACCCGATACCATTGTACCCTTCACTTGAAGGAAATAGAACTCAACAAACTAAAATTGTCTCATTAAATTATCTGCCAGTAAATAAACCAGACTAGGAATGCATTAAAAACATGAGCACATAGCATGAGGTTTTACCCTCTTCACTTATCTTAACATGATTCTAATATCTTTATACATGGCATTTTTGTTTTACTGATAATTTATTCTAATAACATCTAATGTATAAACAACTCAGCTTATTGCTCAAAGCAGTAAGTGCTCTAATTATTCTATATTGAGGGATTTATTACAAGGCAGACTCCTTTTGTCTCTTATCCAATGACAGCTATTACTGCAAGTAAAGTAAAGCTATTTAAAACACTCAGGCAGGTCGTGGTGGCGCACGCCTTTAATCCTAGCACTCAGGAGGCAGAGGCAGGCGGATCTTTGTGAGTTCAAGGCCAGCCTGGTCCACAGAGTGAGTTCCAGGACAGCTGGGGCTACAGGGAGACCCTGTCTCGAAAAGACCAAAAAAAAAAAAAAAATTTAAAACACAACTCAGTGAAGTTGAGTCCATGTGTGACTTGGACTAGACAGTGTCAATTGCCCAGTCTGTGCTCCTTTCAACTCCATGATACAATTACTTCTCTAACTTTAACTTTTTGGTCCATGATGTAGCAACCGGGGCCAGGATAGCCAGACTGAATTATTGTCTGCTGATTCAACCATAAAACATCCAAGAAACTTCTTCCCACAGTTCCTTGTCTTGCTCCATTATCAGAGCTCTGCATTATTCTTCACACTATTAAAATGTAATAGAGGAAATTTCATCCTTCTTTTTAGCATGCCTCATATTTATTTATCCAAGTATGCAGGCTTTATATTGATAGACATTTCCAAAGACAAGATGGAAGGGGACATTCATATCAAAGTCTAATACCCCAGAACTATCGTCACTTAGGGTGAGAGAGGGGGTGATTGTCATTTCAAACATTTGGTTTTGGATTTTATTTTATTTATTTATTTGTTTTATTTATTTATTTATTTTGGTCTTTTCCAGACAGAGTCTCCCTGTAGCCCCAGCTGTCCTGGAACTCACTCTGTAGACCAGGCTGGCCTTGAACTCACAAAGATCCGCCTGCCTCTGCCTCCCCGGTGCTAGAATTAAAGGTGTGCGCCACCACGCCCAGCATGTTTTTGGATTTTAAAATGGGAGAAGAGGAGCTGGGGAGATGGCTCGGTGGATAAAGGGCTTTCACATAAGCATAAGGACCTAGCTCGAATCCCAAATACTCATGTGAAGCTGGGTGCCATAGCACTTCTCTGGAATCCCTGCTTGTATGGCAAGATGAGAAGTAGGGAAGTGACTCCATGGATGCTCATAGCCAGCTAGCCAGGCTTAGGCCATGCTGAACAGTAAAGGAAACAACTTGCTTAAAACATGGTGGAAAGCAAGGACCAACATCTGAGGTTATCCATCACACACACACACACACACACACACACACACACACATACACACACACACAAGAGACAGAAGCAAATGATTTTGAGGAGATTGGTGTCATGCCAGAGTTTGCAGGGCCAATAGCAGGACCCTGAACCCAACACTGTGTTCACGTCTTTGCTCTGACTATCTCTTCCTGTTATCACTGTGCCATCTTGGAGGAGTTGTTAACTCTCTGTGTGTCAGTTTCCTCATCTTTACAATGGGGATAATAAGACTCACCCAGTTGCTTTATTAAGACAAAATGAATTGATACAAGTAAACTGCCTTATTAAATATTCAGTAAGTATTTGCAGTTATTGTACAATATACCACAGTGAAAATTCTTTTTGGCCAATTGTGTAGAACAAAGGGATATGAGTGTCTAATAAACCATCATGAACTGTAAGCAGATATTTGATAATGTGATGAAGAGGATATCCACCCAGATGACTGTGACATTTGGTAGCTATGGTTGCTAATGACATTGGCTCATTAGCTTTTACATGGATTGCTGTGATGGACATATAGGAAGTTGAGGACTTTTATTAATTTAATTTATAATTGATTCCCTGCCATGAATGCCAAAATTTCTTTTATTATATTTGTTATATTTCACTATAAAAGCAGGCAAGTATGCATATTGAAACATATAAAATATACTTCACTCCTGAAACCAGCTTTATGTAAAAGATTTTACTTGGAATAATTTTTAGTATAAATTGTTTAAGTCTCTTTAGTCTCCATTGGCTAAAATCTGAGAGTTACATGCTTAAATTCCAACAAAACAAAACAAAAAGCCACTTATTAAAACTGTTCAGCAAGATGATGGCAGTATAATTTTATTTTCTAATTTTGAAACAAATTAACTATCTGAAGTAACATTTCACATTTTCTAGCAGATCAAATATTTGATACATTATCTTTTTGATTTTTAAAATTAATTTATTTTTATCTTATGATTGTTTTGCCTGCAAGTAGGTAAGCTTACCATATGGGTGCAATGCTCATGGAGGCTAGAAGAAAGCTTCAGATACCCAGGAACTGAAGTCGGGGACAGTTGTGAGAGTCCATGGGGTGCCAGTCCCTCTGCAAGAACAGCCAATGTTCTTAATCACTGGGCCGTTTCTCCAGACCCCTTGATGCATTTCCGTTACATTTATTTATTTGTTTTTATATGAGCATGTGTGTATGTGTAGGTACACACATGACAAGGCATGCACACGAAGGTCAGAGGACAATATGCAGGAGTTGGTTCTCTCCTTCTACCATATGGGTCCTGGGGATGGAACTCAGCTCATTAGGCTTAGTAGCAAAGAACCCTACCTGCTGAGCCATCTCACCAGCTTGGTATTTGATACATCTTAAAAAAAACAAATGAAAATATGCACAAAGAGAATAATTTTAGTCCTTATTCTAAAATTTAACTTATATGTTACAGAACTTTGAACTTTAAAAAAAATAAAAATTTTGGTTTATTTTTTAGTATGTAATGTTAATCATGAATATAGAGAATGCCAATAACATAAAATAGCACTGGATCCCTCTTTTAGAAACTGTAGTAAGATTCTAAGCCTTATGAGCAGAGATGGTCTAATGAGCAGAGTGCTCACCACAGTTCTTTTCCTAACCCTACAGAACCACTGAACTTTTACTAAGACTATTTTCACCCAAGATTTAAGACTGATTAGTCATAATTTGGATTGCTTTAAGACTTTGGCTTCTTTTTGCTTTAAGAAAGAAATCAAGATCATAACAAATACAGCAACTGCTCACCTGAAATTGCCTGAGTGATTCCACACACAATGCCAGGCTCTGTCCTAAGTGGTTCCTGTGTAGTGACCTATTTAGTTGTCAGAGCAATGGTGGAAGTAGGCTAAAGCGTTCTCTATTGTAGACGTGGAGATGGGCAGAGAGCTTGGATGAGTTGCTTAGGTTCACACAAGTGCCAAAGCTATGCTGTGAGCCTACGCAAGCTGTCTTCAGCTCCCATTATCTGAGCCTTTACATTTGATTTATGTCATGAATTATATATGAATTTTATACATGGTATAGGATTAGCACTTCAATTAATCATTATTTAAAGAATGTTTTAAAAGTTCTCCCTTGAGGAAGTAGAATCACAAATAATGTTGCCAAGAATTCAAGGAAGAATTTTACATAATTTGTTTCTTGTTTTGGGCATGGAAACAGAAACTGGTTAAATATTTTAATTTTTTAAGTTTACTTTATGTGTATGAGTGTTTTCCCTGCATGTATGTAGGTACAGCTGTGAGTACAAATAGCCATGGAGGGAGAAGAGGGATCAGATCTTCTGGAACTAGAGTTATGGACAGCTGTTAGCTGCCACGTGGGAACTGGGAACCAAACCTGGGCCATCTCTCCAGTCCTACCTCCTAGCTCTTAGATATTGCAAACAGAGAATACATAGTACAGTGAATTGATGACAACATGTTGGAAAGGCTGGAGAGGCAAAAAAAAAAAAAAAGTGGTGCTGTAAACTCACTACCTTGTGAGCTGGAGAATTGAGGGGAAGATGCTGTTTAATTTAGAATCCATGTTCACTGTAAGTGGTATAAGCTCACATTCACTGTATGTGGAGTGAGCCTACGTGGGATAGGTGAGATTAGTCCACACTGAATAGGTGGGAACAGTCCACATGTGGGGGAGGTCCTGGAGCAGCCGCTACCATGAGGCCATTGGACCACAGCAGATAACTGGAAGGCAACCAGGGGCCCAGAGACATCCTGTGCAGCTAGTACTAAGGATGTCAGAGTGAGTACACTCCCCACCACCTCTGAAGCTGACTCACACATATCTACAGCTGTTGCTGCTGCTGAGAACACCGTAGAAACAGAAATGTAATATATAGCCCTCCTGCTACTGAGAGCCGCCAGTAGGACTGACCTACAGCCACCTGGCCAAGGGGTCTGAAAAATAAAAGTTGGTAGAGTTCCAGCTCTCAGTACTGCACAGATTAGAGCCCTCAGGCAACTTTGTGTTTAAAAGGGAACAGACATTGTCGTAACTATTACTAAGCAATAAAACAGCAGCAGTGTTATACACCTCACCTTATTTAATCAGAAAAGCAAGGCATTACAACATATTCTGGATCACTCTCGGAGTATCTGAGAAGGCTGGGAAGGCTGGGAAGGCAGGCCCTCAGGTTATCCAGCCAGTGAAAATGCCAAGATTATCTGTGGGGCTGGCACAGCCAAACCCCTACTGTCACCTAAGGACATAGACACCACTCTGCATTGTTGGGTACCAGCTTCTCCTTTGGTGATTCAACCCCAGTGTCTTACACTGTCTGTACTGTCAAAACAGACTGCACAGCGCTGTGCCCTGCCATTGGTCTCTTTAGTATTAAAGACTGGCTGTGTATTGCTCTCATGCCCATCTTCAAGGGAGGCCACCAGAAACAAGGTTCTGAATCCTCTTTTAAGGATGTGGCTAATGACACACAATTCTGGCTTTGAGCCATTGTTTGAAAACTATTGGATAAGGATCACATAGCCTTTAATTCTTATTAACTGGTACACACTATCTCCACTCTCGTCACTTTGAAGATGTTTGTCACATACTATGAGGTAATTTCATCACTTCTACTTTGCAAATGAAGAAGCAAAGAGATCCATCTCAAGAACTCATGGTCCTGTGGTGAGGAAGGGCCAGATCCATGGTTTAACCTTGCACTTCCTGGCTTCCAAGTCAGGTCTTAATTTAACCCAATACTGTACATGGTAAATGTTGTGCTCTTGTGCATCCTCTTTCTTATTTGATTTTGTTGTTTTCTTGAGACAGGGTCTCCCTGTGGCTCCACCTGGCCTGGAACTTGCTCACAGAGATCTCACAGAGATCCACCTGCCTCTGCTTTCTAGGTGCTGGGATTAAAGAGACGTACCACCATGTCTGGCTTACTCTTGTTTTTCTAAGATTTATTTTTAATTTTTATTCATGTGTGAGTGTATGCCACAAATAAGTGGTTACCCATGAAGGCCAGAAAAGAGCATCATATCCTTGGAACTGGATTACAGGTAGTTGTGAGCTGCTCCACATGGGTGCTGGGAACCAAACTCAGATCCTCTGGAAGAGCATTAAGCTGATTCATGTCTCCAGCTCTTCATTTTTTCCCTTTCTTTTCTGGGCTCTTAGAGAATAAAGAGGGGAGGAGTCAGAGGATGCTAGAGAGCCCCCAGAGGCCAGTTGAGATGGAGTGAGGTTAGGGGTTATTCAAGTCAATCGTTACACTGGGATCACATAGTTGGGAGCAGTGGTGGTGGGCATCAGATCATGACCGAGGGACCTGGTCAGTGTGCAAAGAGGGAGAAGAGAACAAAAAAAATTCTTCCCTCTTACTGTTTTATTTTTCATTTTATTTTTTGTCTTTAGTTGATTCATAATAATCACACATTTATTGAGTGCAAGCTGATGGTTCAAAGGATATACCTGTGGTATGATAATCATGATAAGGCATTTAGTGCATTTTACACTTAACATTTCTTTGTGGCGAGAATATCCAAAATCTATTTTGAAATATCCAGTATAATTTTGTTGACCATAGTCACCCTACATGAAGTAGAACATCAGGTCTTTCTCCTCCTTTCTAACTTTGTACCCTCTGACTAACCTCTCCCTCTCATCTTTTCCTCCTCAGGCTCTGGTAACCATCTTTATACTTCCATGAGATAAGTATCTTTAGATTCTATATGCTATCTTCTTTCTGTGCCATGCTCATTTCACTTACACTGTTCTGTTTTTAGGGAATTTTTAGCATCGAGGGGAAGAAGACCAACAGAATCAATCTACAAAGAGCATCAGAGAAATGAGAGTAGAGTCAAGGAAGAATGCTGCTCTAGAGTCCAGGACAGGGCATGTGCAGAGGGTAGGAGTGGTCAGGGGCACCACCTGCCTCAGAGAGATTACAGAATCAGACTTCAAATGTACAAGCTTGGAGATCTTTGAAGTCATGTTAATAGTAATTTCAGCAGTATTACTTAGTCAACGCAAAGAGGAAACAATCAGGGATAAACAGGAGGCAGTAAGGACGGGAAGCATACACCACTTAATGGGGTTTGTGATTGAGAAGCAGAAGACTAAGGAGAAGTCAAGAACAGGTTTTGTTCAAAATCAAGGAAACTTGAAAGTACACAAAGCAGAGAGATTCTCTTGAGAAGCCGAAAATGCAGGAAAGAAAAGACATCACTGATGAATTACAGCCTTGAGAAACTAAGGGCAGATAGGATCTATAGAACAGGAGAGACCACCCTCCAGTAGATGGTTCTTCTGTGGAATAGATGGCACAGTTAAGAGATAAATCTGCTTCCATGGGGGAATGAAGTGTGAGAAAGATCCTCCTCGAAGACACTTTGTAATCTTTCTGTGACGTATGAGAAAGCTTTATCTGCTGAGCAAGAAGCTGTGACACAGTTAGGCACAGTCATGGAAGGAAGATGTGTACATCGGTAGAAGCAGCTTTCCGCACTAGTGGGTCTTCAGAAGTCACCACAGCAGAATTGTGTGCAAAGCAGGCATGGGAAGTTTAGGAAACCCCCCCCCCCAAGTCAGCAGAATTGGAAGAGGCAAGGGAATTCATTCTAACAAGAAATTTGTTGAAATAGTCTGCCATATGTTTACAAAGTACTTGTCCTGGGACATATTCAAAGCTTGAGTTGGGGACTAGGTGTTGGCTTGTGAGTTCAAAGACAAGGTGAATCTGGAGCAATGGATGAGAATTTTGGAAGAATCAGGGTGGGATATTGAAGTGATGATACCCCTGGGTCCTGAAGCTGGAGGTATCTTAGCGTATGACCCTGGGCAGGGGGTAACTAAAGAGAGCTAAGGGGAAGATGCTGGAGAGAAGCAGGTTGGGGTAAGGATGTCTGGGAAATATTTAAATCTGTCACTAAGTCAAAACTAGTTTCTAAGTGGATTTTCACTTACTCAGATTCACAAGGGCATGTTTCTTCCCACACTCAGGAAAGTGATAGTGGGGTTGGTTATTCGTAATCAGTGATGTTGCTACTCGGTAAGGCTTCTGTTCTCAGTTGGGCAGCCTGACTCGTAAAGCACTTATGAAGATGTGTCATAATCCAATCAGGACAAGAGAAATGGTGTAGACTATTGTGGAATCCTAGAACTAGGCAGGTATCTGATTAAAGCTTTCTTTAAAAAAGAACAAATTCAAAAAAAAAATGAATAAATTACATATAAATAAATAAGCTACTTTCCCTTGTTTTTCACATTTTAGTTTATGATATAGAAGAAAAATACATAACCATACATTCGATATCATTTGGTGTACCTTTAATATTGTTTTGTAATTACTTCATAGTTTATTTACCTTATGGTTTTTTTAAGTGCTTGCTAAGAGTTGTACTGGGGCTGGAGAGATGGCTCAGCAGTTAAGAGCACCAACTGCTCTTGCAGAGGATCCGGGTTTGATTCCCAGCACCCACATGGTGGCTAAAAACCATCTTTAACTCCAGTTCCAGGGGAATCTGATGCTCTTTTCTGACCTCTGCGGCACTGTATGACATGGGGACACCAACCTACATGCAGACAATGCACTCATACACATAAAAAATAATAATGCCAGGTGTAGTGGCGCACACCTTTAATCCTAGCACTGGGGAGGCAGAGACAGGCGGATTCTTGTGCGTTCAAGGCCAGCCTGGTCTACAGAGTGAGTTCCAGGACAGCTGGGGCTACAGGGAGACCCTGCCTCAAAAAAGATAAAATAATAATAATAATAATAATAATAATGATAATAATAATAATAATAATGTTGTACTGAAAGAGGAAGTAAAAACTAAAATGGAGAAGACAAGAGGTCAGGAACAAATACTGCAGCCATCTAATGAGACAACTGCGCCCAGTTGTCCTGGTTAATATGGTGTGTATTGCCATGTCCATTGTCAAGAATGTTTCAACCCTGCCCACGGTAACTGCCTCTGTAAACAGGCTTGCTTAACTGAAGGAATTTCCTCCCAGTGGTCTCAGTGCACATAAACATCTGTGTTGGAACCCATGGAGTCACAGTTTAAACCTACCATTAGTATAGCTGGTAAGAAATGACATGATCTGAGTGGGTGGCACACACCAGCATTTGAGAGGCAGAGGCAAGTGGATCTCCATGAGATTGAGGACAGCCTGGTCTACATAGTGAGTTCCAGGCCAGCTGGGGCTACAGGAAAATTCCACCTCAAAAAGAAAAAAAAAGAAAAAGAAAAGAAATAACTGAAGAAAACCTATAAGAACTGTGAATCTCTGTCACTCAGGGCCCAAACATTTAGAGTGTAAGGTCCTCTGGGACTACAGGCTCAAATAAAACACGAGTTCTCCACCTCTCTGAGTGAATGCTTGCTCTCTCAACTGCTTCATTTTTCCATCACACTGGCACAGCATTTCCAAAAGGTTCTCATACTTAGAAATGCAGGCAGGATCACTCAGTGATGGGCTAAACACAAGTCAGATGCAGATATGAAGGGATTGTAGCTAAGGATAGATAGCAGCAGATAGAAAGTCTCAAAAGGAGAGAAGAGGATGCCCACTGACACAAGAGGCTGCTGGTCTCAGGACCAATAACACCAAAGAGGGCTGTACTGTCTTCCTCTCAGAAGAAACTCTCCTGATTTTCTAGTAACTGCTAACAGACCCCTGTTCTTGTACTCTGCTGGATTTAGACACTGGTCATCATTTCCTTTTATGTTTCTGACATCTTCATAAATTCTGCACACATCTCAAATGTCACCAAGGCCTGTTGATTAATCCTCTAGCTCATCTCCAGTGCCCTGAAAAATAGCTTGCCCAGTGCATGGGACCCTGATGCTGGCAGTTACAAAGGAAGAGGTCACAGGGCCATTCCCCCTTAGTTGTCCTGCTGGATGGGTAACCCTGGGGTTTCCTTGGACACCTCTGGGCTTGCTCTGGAAGCACTGCCGAGGACCGGGATAAGAATTTCTACTCACAAGAATATGCCTCTGTCAACCCTGATAAAATTATGTGAAATGTAGTCAAAATGTATGCCGTTTCTAAAGGCCGATCAGTAATACAATCATTTGCTTTATAAATTAAAAGCAGGAACTTGTAATGGTTCTAGGGCCTAAAACACACACACACACACACACACACACACACACACACACATACACACACACACACACACAGCACATTCACACACAAACTATTATTTAAAATGAGTGTATGGCTGGGTGTGGTCGTGCACTTCTGTAGTCCAGGACTGGGGAGGCAGAGGCAAGAAGATCATAAGTACAAGGCTGTGGTGCTTATAATTCCACATTATGTCAGTGACTATATATAAACAGCCTGAGAACTGGTTTCCTCAGAATTCTCTCAGAAGTATGCTCTGGAACAAGGTCCTCTCTTATTGAAACAGTATATCCAGCATGAAATAGATGAGTAAAAGAGGAACTGCTTTGTCAGAGGATTTTGTCCCTTCCAACCCCTGTTGACCTAGGACACCAACTCACAGCCACAAACTGATGTTATCAATTTAATCCCTGTTGTTTGCAACACAGTTGGGATAGATACCGTCTTGCTGCCAGTCCATATCGACTGTTTGTAGCCCATGATATGCTAAACACACACTCACTTATACGTTCTTTTAGGTCAAGGGCAAGGAAGGTCCATGAGGGTTAAGGCAGTATGCTTTAGGTTACAAGGGAACCCCCAGGAGGGAAGTTGAGGGCTCAGTAAGCTTATCTACATTATAAACAAGTTAAGATCAGATTAACTCTGAGGGGGGCTGAGAGTTGGCTGAGTGGTAAGAACACTGGCTGCACTTGCAGAGGAGCCGGGGTTTGATTCCCAGCACCCACATGGTGGGTAATGGCTAACAATAATCCATAACTCCAGTTCCAGGGGAATCTGACACCCTATTCTGATTTCAGTGGGGATTTCATGACATGGATGCCCTTTTATATATGCAAATAATACGCCCATACACATAAAATTAAGATAATAAAATATTTTTTAAAAGATTAACTTTTGGGCTTTGAGGTAAGTAAAAGTCTTCTATCTAGACCATGTCCATATTTTAAGTCATTCCCATATACGGCCATTCCCAGCTGATAAGTTCAAGGCCAGCCTGGACTTCACAGTGAGACACTTTCAAAAAAATAAATAAATGGCTATATGTTGCTCCATGCTGGGGTGCTTGTCTAGAGTTCAAAAGGACTTAGACTTGATCCACAGAACTACAAAATGCGTTTTAAATGAGTGCCTTTAATTCTGCTATCTAGCAAAACCACAATACCAAGTACTTAATTAGCAAGTTTCTTAGGGAGATATTCAGGCTATATTATTATTCTATGCTAACTGATAAAACATACACCCTCAAACATGTCCTGAAACACTTAAGACAGAAGCTAATTTCTTGCTCACATCAAAATGGATTTTTGTTGGCAGTTGGCTCCCTTCCCACCAGTGATTCAAGAACCTAGGTTCTTTCTGCATTCTTGGACATGTGGCTTCAAAGGGCTGCTTGAAGCCAGTGAAAAGAAAACAAATATAAAGGATCAATTGCACACTCATGACTTTTTCAGGCCTGGAAATGACAAGTATCATTTTCATTCCAATGGGCCTTTGGGAAATAGATCTCTAATTGTGTAAGGGAATCAAGGAACGCCCTCTATACAAGGGCGATGTAGGGATGATGTAAGGATATGAGAGAGACTGACAGGAATAGTTCAGATCTGGAAATGAACTACAAAGCCAGTGGGTTACATTTAAGGGAAAATGTCTACACTAGAAACTCTAGCAAAGTCTTTTAACTGTGTAAAATATTCTGAAAGGAACACATTATTCAGTAAGATGAAGTTGCCAAGTTGACATTGGGATGTGGGCAGCAACGGTGGGTAGGGACTAGGCATGAAGCCCAGACAGAGAGAGAAGAGAGCCCCAGCAAAACTGCAGCATGCCTGAGCAATACCCACACAAGAGATCAGATAAGGGCACCGAAGTCAAGAAGCCACTGCGATCCCGAAGTGAAGGAAACCAGACCAAAACCCGATACAGGAACTGGTTGACCTTGGCACCTGCTTGTTGACACAGGGGCCACCTAGCTCCTCTGAGCCTGTCCTTTAGTTTTCAATTTTCCGTAATAATGTCTACTCCACAATAATTGGCCAAAGAATCAAGTGAAATGTGTGTGAAGACTCGTAGACTGGCAAATGAGAAATAGGTTAATTTTGAATCCTTTTATTTTCTCAAGCTTAGAGATAAGGATGGAAACTGCTGTTAGGTAGGAGAGAATTTGGAATTTGTTTTATTTCAGAAAATGTGCTGGGTCCTGAACCGGAAAAGGATGTTGTCAAGAACTACTTTGTATAAACTCTAGCACTCAGACAGGAGAAACTTCAGATTATAACTACTTTGTATAAACTCTAGCATTCGGACAGGGGAAACTGCAGATTCAGTGTCCTTCGTAAAAACGCATCCTTCCTTTCTCCCTCCCTCCTTTTCTTGCTGCTCTTGTTCTTCCCTTGCCTTCTTTCCTTCCCTCTTTCTTTCCCCTTACTCTTCTCCCCTTCCTTCCTTCCTTCCTTCCTTCCTTCCTTCCTTCCTTCTTCCCTTCCTTCCTTCCTTCCTTCCTTCCTTCCTTCTTCCCTTCCTTCCTTCCTTCCTTCCTTCCTTCCTTCCTTCCTTCCACACTCCCTCCTTAATTTTTCTTCCTTCTGTATTTTCTCTGTTGTCTTTATTAGATTTCCAGTGTGAGGAAGGTATGTATACATTTCTAGACAGGTTTGTGGTGGTTAATATTGTCAGCTTGGTAGGATCTGGAATCACGTAGGTGAAAAGCCTTCGGTCATGCCTATGAAGGAGTTTCTAGAATGGGTTACTAGAGGAGGGAGAGAATCACCCTTAGTATGGGTAATGTCATTCCATGGACCAGGGTTCTGGACGGCATAAAAAGGAGAAAGGGGGTGAACACCAGCATTCGCCTTTCTCTGCTTCCAGCCTGCAGATGTTATGTGACCAGGCTCAAGCTCTGTCACCAAGCCTTCTGCATCATGATGGACTGTACCCTTGAATTGAGAGTTAAACTTTTTCTCAAGTTTTGTGATGTGATTTTTTCTCAATGAGAATGATAACAATCACAGGACCAAGGAATCCTGTATAGACAAGTAAAGGATGTATTGGTCACCCTTGTGTCCTCTGATGTAGTTTTTTGGCTAAAAAAACGATAGTATATACTCTTAAAAATGATCACTGCAGTGTCTCTCCAAGAATCCTCCAAACTTTCAGTGCCAGATGGGGACTGCTGAGACTTGGGTTTCTGCCTCTTCAGAGTATAGACTGCCATTGTTGGACTACCCAAGCTGTATCACAGAGACCAATACAGGAAGATCAAGACAAGACTCGTTGCTTACTGGACCTCATTTGGTGACCAGAGGAAGGGAAAACCCCAGTGTGGAGCACAAGGGCAGAACTCATGGTTGTTTGACCTTGCCAAGGAGGAGGCTTCGAACATGACATCTTTCAACCTAATAAAAAGAAAAGAAAAAAAGAAATCATAAGCTGAAGATTTTAAAAGATATATGTGGCAATCATATATGCATATTTTGGAGTGATGCAGATTGGAAGGAACAACAACAACAACAACAAAAGACTGGGTCAAAGAACTGACTGAAACAGTGAACTTCTGCTCAAAACAGTAGACTTCTGCATTGAAAATTTTAAAGAGACTGAGAAAAAGATGAAAAACATGTTTGTCAGAATGCATGAGCTCTGGTGGGGTGGGGGGCAAGGAAGGGGGAATGGGGCTAGACTTGATTGGAAATTTTCTATGAAATGCACAAAGCTTCAATAAAAATTGGCTTTGAAAAAAATGATCACTGCATTTGATTTGTATTAATTTTTCATGCTATCCACCCTAAGGAAATAACCATGTAGAATAAGTCTTACGAACAAAAATGTTCATCTCAGTTTTACCTATAGTAGCAAAAATTAAAAAATAAATTCATTGCTCAAAGTTAAGCAAATGGGAAATTCAACTCTGATAGCAACACAATAAAACCTTATTAGAAACTGTTTTTATGAA
This sequence comes from Rhizomys pruinosus, assembly GCA_009823505.1. NCBI lineage: Eukaryota > Metazoa > Chordata > Mammalia > Rodentia > Spalacidae > Rhizomys > Rhizomys pruinosus. Next base: position 429,142 of record VZQC01007230.1, read on the forward strand.
GTGCTTTAGCAAAATGGAGTTTATTTTCATAGAGTTATGATTAAGTCAGCAGTTTATGATGGCAAGTTCATCACAATTGCAAAGAGGAAAAGCCTAGAAAGAAGTGCATCACAGTGGCACTGAGTGCCGTCCATGTGTGAGTGAGTCAGACATCAGTTTATGATTTAAAAATATTTTTATAATGCACCTGTATTCTTATATTTGAAAATAAGAAGTCAGCTGTACTTTCTGGGAAAGTCATTGATGTTGACTTTACTCCTCTTAGTTTTATGCTATCACACAAACAATGTGGTATAGCAAAGCAAGTTTGTTTTGAGTGTCATAATGTAAATTATGCTTTGGAGAAGGGGAAGAATTGTTATATTAACATGTAGGTGCTTCATACATACATGTGATATGAGTTTTAGCATTAGCAATTTCACATGAATGTGCTTTAGCTTATAAGATTCAATGGGAAAGGATTAAATATACATTGTTGATACAAAATTTTCAGTCCTTGCCAGTATGACAGAACAATCCAATGGCTTGACTTGTGGTGTTTGTCTGGATCAAAGTGATTTTGTTGGAATGAACTTTTTTTGTAATGATTTGAGGGTTCTTAACTCTGTCCACTGATGCCCATGAAAGTTGACTTTGCTATGGTGATGGGACTCTGTTTAATTAAAATAATTTGGTAATTATTTTTTAGCCAACAAATGCCATGATCACCATTATGCCTGAGTGTGCCTAGATCCATTACAACTCACAGTAGAAGATGGAAGAGACTGAAAATAGGTTTTTAAAAGTCCACTTAATTAGAGGACTATTGATGTGACATTTCAGGGAAGACATCAATGCACCAAGTAGTCACTGGTAATTAGAAAGAGATAAATAGATTATCTAGTAAATAAATCTTACTGTTGGTCAGGTAGATTAAAAAGGACCTTTGAAAGGGACTTAAAGAATAATATGGAATTACATGATGATGCTAAAGAGATAGAGAAAGACGGGCAAGGTGGAGCCCAATATTATTATATTATCCAAACAAGAATAAAAATTTAAAACTTAAAATGGATATGAAGAGTTCTGTTTTAGTTACAGCCTTATTTGGAATCTTTAAAAAGTGGCACATTTGTAATCCCAGCACTCGGGGGGCAGGCAAGAGGCAGGCAGATCTCTGTGAGTTCAAGGCCAGCCTGGTCTACATAGTGAGTTCCAGGATAGCTGAGGCTACAGGGAGACTCTATCTCAAAAAAAAAAAAAAAAAAAAAAAAAAAAAAAAAAAAAAAAAAAAAAAAAAAGGTGTACTACCAAATGCAGATTTGGGAGGCATACTTGCAAAATAAACAATTCCTTAAGTACTGTCTCCAAGGTTATACACTTGGGGCTTTTTGGCCAGAATGAACTTGTCTATCAAATAGGAAGCACATGTAGAAACAACAGACCGAGTCTCCTACAACCTGGGAAGGCTGCAGTCTATATTAAAATGACAGTACAGTAAACCATAAAGCTTATTCATGAGGGTAAAAATGACAGATTTTGAATTTGTTAGGAAAACATAACAGAAAAAAAAGACTTGAATGTGATTTTTTTTGCCCATGCAAATGAAGGTACGTTGCGAGTCCAGAATGTTTGGCCATCTGTTTATAACAGGGATTCCTAAGTGTCTGGCTTCAGACATTCAGCCTCCATATTTGTCCAGACTCAAAGGTGGTATTTTATTTTCTAGCAGGGGGTCTCACATTGAATTCAAAGTGCTACTTTGGAACCATCACAGTGTAGATGAATACATACACATGAATTTCATGTGTTTTATTTAAATGACCTAGATCAAAGATTTCTTTTTTTTGGGGGGTGGGTCTTTTCGAGACAGGGTCTCCCTGTAGCCCCAGCTGTCCTGGAGCTCACTCTGTAGACCAGGCTGGCCTTGAACTCACAAAGATTCGCCTTCCTCTGCCTCCCGTGTGCTAGGATTAAAGGCATGCGCCACCACGCCCGGCGCAAAGATTTCTTTTTTTAATTACATGTATGTTTTAATGTAATTTTTTGAAGGTTCTATAAGAATTTAGTATAAATTTTACAATCAGTTTACAATGTAAACTATACATTCTTGTGATATTTCAATAACTCGGATTATACTGAAATTATTCTATAAAGCTATCAATACTTTTTTAAATTTTATATTATTCCAAAATATGCATATATACACTCCACACATAAGTCAAAATTAAAAATTCTGAAAATAAACTGGAGTAAAGAGATGAACAGAGACCTCACCAGTAAGGAAGTAAAGATGGCTGAGAAACATCTTAAAAAGTGTTCAACATGCCGGGCGTGGTGGTGCATGCCTTTAATCCTAGCTCTCGGGAGGCAGAGGCAGGTGGATCTCTGTGAGTTCAAGGCCAGCCTGGTCTACAGAGTGAGTTCCAGGCCAGCTGGGACTACAGGGAAACCCTGTCTTAAAAAGACCAAAAAAAAAAAAAAGTGTTCAACATCATTAATAATTAAGGAAATGCAAATTAAAACCACAGTAAGGTATCATCTCACTTCAATAAGACTAGCCAAGATCAAGAAAACAAAAGACACTAAAAGATTCAGACTTCGCTTTAGCAGAATGGGAGTATTTTCATACCAACTTATTTCACTTAATCCCCTTCATGTGGTTCACAGGACTCTTCAGCAGCTTCAATCGCCCCAGGATTTGATTTCTTGCAGACATGAGCTTATGTTCAGCCCTGGAGGATGTGGTGTGGGTAATTCTTGCTGGCAACACTGTCCTCCAGCCTGTCACGCATCTCATCCACTGCTGGTGGGAATGTAAACTGGTACAACCACTGTGGAAAGCAGTGTGGAGAACCCTTAAAAAACTAAAAATAAGCCTACCACCTGACCCAGCCATGCCACTCCTGGGTATATACCCACAAGACACATCCTACCACAAAGATCAAAGATTTCTATTTTGCCTTATGTTTAGAACTTCAGATTAGTGGTTATCCAACTTCAGTGTACTTAAGGATCCCTTGGAGTCATTATTTTTTAATGCAGATTCAAGCAGAAACAAAGTCTTTTATGAAGGCATTAGAATAGTATATCTTTGTAGGGCTAGTAGCTGGGATGGACGTCGAAGAATTTACTAGACTATGTCTAATGTAATGCATCTCTACAATGCATTGCACAGCGCACAAATGATTCTACATCTTACTAAATATATGTTATACCACAGCTGCAATTTTAACAAAAAATAAAATGCAGATTTGAGATTCATTCTTGGAAAATCCCCCCACAAAACTCCAGTCCCTTAAGTACTGAGCCCAAGGTCCCAAGCTTGGGGCTTATTGGTTGGAATGAACTTGTCTATCAGATACTAGGTTTGAATAGAGAAGCAACAGACTGAATGGAACCTTGCTTCTGATGATTGCGGGAGCCTGTCCCCTGTGCCTATTTTTCCAGCAAGCACAGGCTTTTCTCAGAAATGGGTCTCCAGAAGGCCCCCTCACCAGTGAACCCTGAATGTTTTGCCTTTGCAATAATTGAGCTGAGTGGTAATTGTAAGAATTGCATAGTTACCATGCTGGGGAACTGGCCCTTCAGGGGCACCCTTCCTCTTACCTCCTTTCAAAGTCTGTTGCAAAACCAAACCTGCTCTCAGTCACATTCTGACTAAAAGATTCAGACTTCGCTTTAGCAGAATGGGAGTATTTTCATACCAAGTTATTTCACTTAATCCCCTTCATGTGGTTCACAGGACTCTTCAGCAGCTTCAATCGCCCCAGGATTTGATTTCTTGCAGACATGAGCTTATGTTCAGCCCTGGAGGATGTGGTGTGGGTAATTCTTGCTGGCAACACTGTCCTCCAGCCTGTCACGCATCTCATTATTCCATCTGCACAACACACTCAAAGAGGAAAGCCACCAAAAGAAACTGCAAGTGACAAATGGAAACTTCTCCTAAGCTAAATGGAAAAATTATCAATCATACCCCGCTGTTGTTGGGTTGTACACAGCGGAAATCATGTATGGTGTCAGGTTTAGCTTGATAAATTCCACTTGTTAACCCACAAGAGCACCTCCAGCAATGAATGGGGGAGGTAAAGGAGGAAAAGTGACCCTGGACTCATTTAAAAGACATTTCTCCTGGTTAAGAAGTCTTTTACCTTTAGATGTTAATGGTTGCTAATTTCTTCTTGTCTCTAACATAGTTTGGCTCCAAGTTCTAAAATAAAAATAGGAGATGCAATTTGAGGTTTTATGGCTGCAGATAAAAACCCTTCTGTACACAGTGAACACACACAGTTTTGTGTAAACTACAACCAGCTTCAGATGCCTGAGAAATAGCCTGGGCTGAACTGAGTCAGGGAGAAGTAATTGGTTTTCAGTTGTCCAGCCAAGCCTTCATTTGCCTGGTTGGTTGCTTGCTCTTTGCCAATGTAGAAACATCAAAGTAGCAAGATACCAGAGGACAGCACTGCCTTAAAAGAAGACACTGGCATTGATTTGGCCATTTATTCCACAAATGTTTATGGCATGCCTACCACATGTCAACCTTGTTCTAGGCACAGAAGATACAAGCCAGCAAGTAAACAACAAAAAAGGGAACTGTTCTCATCCTGTTGAAATGTTTTGTGATTTGGAACATGACATCAATGGTAGAATAAACATACTTTAATAGAAGAGGGATTATGACCAGAAAAACTTTCCTCAAGTTCTAACAGAGACCTTACCTCCCAACTTCTAAGTCAAAGGAAAGAAACTTTAAGTGTGTCGAATTTTGTTTTTATCCAGTTTTGAATTGAGTTAAATATATATAATATAAAAATTTACCATCTTAGCTACTTTTGAGCTACCCTTCAGAGATTTAAAATACATTCATAATGTTTGACCATCACTTTTATCCATTTATGTAGCTCTTTTCATCTTGAAAAATGGACACTTTACTTAGGAATCAATTCCTTGTTTCCTCTTCCCTGCAATGCCTGGTTCCCACTAGTCTATTGTCTGTACCTAGTCATTTCAACCACTTTAATATCTCATATAAGTGGAATTTATGTTTGTCTTTGTGTGATTGGCTTCTCTTACACAGTGTAACATCCTCCAGATTCACCCATTTGTAGGATACTACAGAATTCCCTTCCTTTTTTCTTTTGGTCTTTTTGAGACAGGGTCTCCCTGTAGCCCCGGCTGTCCTGGAACTCGCTCTGTAGACCAGGCTGGCCTTGAACTCACAAAGATCCGCCTGCCTCTGCCTCCCAAGTGCTGGGATTAAAGGCGTGCGCCACCACGCCCGGCTTCCTTTTAAAGGTGAGTACCATTCTGTCGGATGCATAACCTACATTTTCCTTATCTGTCTGTGCGTACTGGGACCTGGGCTACGTCCATACATGAACTAGTATGCGCAAAGCTGCTGTGAACATATATGTGGAAATAACTCTCTGAAGCCCTATTTTCAATTCTTTTTATAAATACCCAGAATTTCCATTGCTGGATTATATGGTAATACTATTTATTTTTTATTCTTTATTTTTTGGTCTTTTTGAGACAGGGTCTCCCTATAGCCCCAGTTGGCCTGGAACTCACTCTGTAGACCAGGCTGGCCTTGAACTCACAAAGATTCGCCTGCCTCTGCCTCCTGAGTGCTAGGATTAAAGGCGTGTGCCACCACACCTGGCTTTTTTTATTTTTTTTTATTTTTTGAAGGTTCAGCCCACTGGATCCACAGTGGGTGTTCATTTTAACCATCAATGCAAAGAGTTCCAATTTCTCTGCACTGTCACAATATTTATTTATTTATTATTTATTTATTTGATAGTATTCATCTTAATGGGTGTGCAATAATACCTCATTATCATGCGAACTGAGGTTCTCCTAAGAGGCCACTTATCTATTTAAGAGTGCAGGGACTTGAGCTTCTATAACTGGAGCCTTGAGATGATAGAGACAGGGAATGTTGCAAATCATGGACTCGAGGTTATCTTAGGATATCTTTAGTCTCTTTTAGTAGTCATGTACTATTGACTTTTGTATTTGACGTAGCACTTGTTCTTTTTTGACTACTAGTTAAAACTCTTGGAACACATACCAGTCTTCATAGTCCTCTGGTCTCTACTGACTCTTAAGCTAATAATGTGTTAACATCGAAATCCTGTGTGAATCCTACAGAGATTTCCCTGCTGTTCTGTAGCTCATCTTCACTCTGGTCCACCTACTCTCTTGTGTGACTAAAATAAGATTATGTAATCTTTTTAAAGAAGAACCATGATACTCTGGGTAACTTGGATTTATGTACCTGGGGTACAGTCACTCATATTTGGCTGTGAATAAACTACTTTTTATTTCAGAGTTATTTTAAACACGGAATTCAAACTGTATTTTTATCATTATAGTTATTGTACAGAGAAGAAAGCAGATATGACTTCCAAATATTGAGGATAAATGGGCATGGGTGCAGATATAAGGTATGTAAGATGTAGTCTTTCACACCTATTGAACTTTCAGACCTCCTAGGTAAACTCTTCTAGTTAACACTGTCAGCTTGACACAACCTAGAATCATCTGAAAAGAGAGTAATGGAGCAATAGTCTGTATCAAGTTGGTCTCTGGGCATGTCTGTGGGGGATTGTCTTTACCGATAATTGATGTAGGAGAGAGAGCCCAGTCCATTGTGGGTGCCACTCTTCCCTGGGCAAATGGTCCTGGGCTGTGTAAGGAAGCTAGTTCAGTGTGAGCCAATGAGAGAACCAGCCATCAAACAGCATCCCCATAATTCCTGCTGTACTTCCTGTGGCTGTGAGTTCCCTGGTCCAAGGCGGTACTGCCTGGAATAGCAAGCAATCCTGCTTTCAGATTCAAGCCTTGAGCTCCTGCCCTGACTTCCCTCTAGAAGGGTAAGCCAATTAAACCCCTTCCTCCCCTGTGTTGTTTTATCACAGCAACAGAAAGGAAACTAGAGCAATAAACTAACAGAAATGTAGAAACCTGTCATCATTTCCCTTATTGCTGCCCATGCTTCCTGTTCAGAGAGACTAAAGTCAGGCAGAATTACTCACTGATGGTATAATATACTTTACTACCTAGAGCATAATATTCCCAACACACAGGTTTAATATGAAAGTGAGCGACAGGACAGCCAGCTGTAGACTAGGAATTCCAGATCAGACCAGTTGTCTCACTACCTAGCCACCAGGAATTCCAGATCAGACCAGTTGTCTCACTACCTAGCCACCAGGGTCTATTTGTAGATTGCAAATGTCTACAAAATAAGTAAAAATTTTTTAATGGAAACGAAATGTTTCATAAAGAAGCATATGAGTGTTTCCATAAAGAAGCATATGAGTGTTTTGCCTGCATGTATGTGTACCCATGTATACAAAGGCCAGGGAGGCCAGAAGAAGGCGTCAGATTCCCTGGAACTGGAGTTATGGGCGATTATTAGCTGTCATTTGGGTCCTAGGAACTGAACCCAGGTCCTTAGCAAGAGCAGCCAGTGCTCTTAACTGCTGAGCCATCTCTCCAGCTCCAGCATTTTTCATTTGCCCACAGGAAATGACTCGTTATACATTATGAACAATATCTGATGGCTCTTAGTGGATTCCTAATTATATAAATGTCAATTATGATGCCACCCTAAAATACAGTCCAAATCCTTTTCCCTTAGAACCAAATATCTGTTTACAATGATATTTATTATCTAATTATGTACATGCACAATGAATTTGTAGGGCTTTAACCTAATTTAACTAATTGAAATTTAAATTCGATTTCTGAGTCACACTATATTTATAGCTCACAAATGTAGCTGATACCTTCCAGAAGTATGGAATGTATATGTCATCACAGAAATTTCTACTTAACAGCACTGTTCTAAGATACTAAATTTTATGTTATTCTAATTTTAAGAGATAGAGCATGGACTTATCTTCTTCAATTATATATTTTAAGGTCAGTTTGGTGGTATTCAACAGGGCAACAAGATATTTGTGAGATAGTATTTGAAGAATTTTCAGTGCCAGGAAAAGTAAGGAGCAAGAAGATTTCTTTACCTTGTGATATTAGCTATCAGTGCTATTATGAACATGTAATAATTAAACACCTTGGAAGAGCACCCAGCCTTGTGTGCTTGGGATTACTTTTTCGTCCTTTGGTAGCTAAGGCAAAGACATAGAAGGATTTAGATCACTTACAAGGTGAAATCTTTCATAGGGTTTAGAGGTTCAATTATTTTTAGCTTTAGGGTTGATAGAGCCCAGAGGACTATTAAGGGTAGTTTTTATTCCCAGAGTTTTAACTAATAGGTGCAAAAGAAAAAGTGCTAAAAAAAAAAAGAAAAAGAAAAAGAACAAGTGCTAGGTCAGATACAAAAGTTGACAGTACATGACTATTAAAAGAGACTAAAGATAACCCCAGACATCTTTGATTTAGTGATCTGCATAAACGGGACCACAGAGTGGTCAATACAAATTCATAGCTTTGCCAAAATGAGGAAATATGGACCATTACCCAAAACACAAGTTACATCATGCTGAATGCATCCTAGCATCTGCTGTGAGAGCTACCGGAGAGCATAGCCAATCGTCAACACTGACGAATGGAGAGTAAAGCCATTTTAAACTTAATGAAACTAGTTGGAGTATTTTAATACTGATAGAGAAGCCAATGAAGAATGCCTTTGGACCCAAAGCAAATGACAGCAGGAAATGCCAACAGCAGTCTCCTTACCTCAAAGCCTAATGCTTCAACATTCTAATGTCTAGTAGATAATAGCCCAAAGTTCCCAATGGTTGAGAGTAGAGACCTAAGAGTTGAGAAAAGCTTTTAGCATAGGAAATGGCCTTTATCTCTGGGGGCCAGTCCATATGTTTCTGTGGATGAAATAAGCCTTCAAACAATATTTGATGAACTGAATTAAATTTGCAATATTTTAATCTAAATTCCTAAAATATAGAGGAAGCATCTTTGTGAAATGCTTAGAATTTATAAGGTATGATACCAGCCTAGCAATTCAGAGGCTTGCTTCCCCCTTTATTGCTTTAAATCCTGCATCACATTGCCTCAAGAATTAACAGTAGTCTTGTTTCTCAGGTCTCTTTCCTACAGATCTTTCTTTTTTACTTAGTGTATTTGTTCATACATCAATACAGTAACTCATTACTAGTTTATATTCTGTGTCACTAAAATATGCACAATGAGCTTTCAAATCATGGGTATTAATACTGAATCTCAGCGGGGCATGGTGGAGCACACATTTAATCCCAGCATTCAGGAGACTGAAGCAGGTGGATCTCTGTGAGTTCAATGCCAGCCTGGACTACATAGCTAGTTCCAGACCAGCGGGGGCTGTAGAGAGACCATGTTTGGAAAAGAAAAAACAAAAACAAAAACAAAAAAACTTGAATCTCACCCTAAGATTGCTGTAGCTGGATGGGACCTTGGGAGTAATCTAGTTACAAAATCTTATGTTAAAGATAAAAGAATGAAATAATTAAAAGAGAACTCACACTGAGCAACTGAGTTGAGATTAGGATGCATATTTCTGATCTTTAAAGCTACAGAAAAATTATAGCTATAATTACTATAATCTGTTGATCATTCTCTAGGTTCTGGTCATTTTACTAAGGATGTTCACTCACTGTGTAGTAAGTGTATATACTAAAGTAGTTTGCATTATCTCTCTAACAACTATTTAGGTAGATCTATAATTAGCCCAATTTTGAAGAAAGGAAAGTAAAACTTTATAGGTGGGTAAAGAACTATTGAGAGCCACATGTTGGTATGTTCCTATGCCAAGACTTAAACCTAAACTTGGTTCTAGAACCTGAATTGTCAACCACGGAATTGTGCACTGTCTGAGAAGGCATTTCTTGAATGAAAGAAAGGATCACACACCTACTAAGATAAAAACACACCTTTTTAACATTAATGAAAATTTTCTTCAAGACGGAGCTAATAGGCCAAAGCTGTTTGTCCCAGGCCTTCTTTGTATTTCAGTGATGGCAAACAGCAGACAATTCTTACTATAATTCACATGAAATAATTGTGCATTTTATTCTTATTGTCATCAAAACCAGAATACCATATTTCTGTCAAAGGGAAATGATAGGACTATATCTCTCATATTGTTTCTAGTCTAATAACAGTTGTTCTACATTTCATTTTTCATTTGTTTAAACAGAATACTGGATTGGAAGGGAAAGTTATATAGCAATGCTGGGGTTGGAGGTTCAGTGGTTGAGTGCTCGCCTAACCTGCACAAAGTCCCGGAGTTCATCCTTAACACAGCATAAATATGGTGGTGCATGCCTACAATCCAAGAACTTGGGTGATGAAGACAGGAGTTTCAGAAGGTCAAGGTCATCTTCAGCAATACAGCAAATTGGAGGCTAGCCGGGGCTACAGGATAGCCCCTTCCATATATAGATATGATGCATATACATATATATAATTAACAAAATAAATGGAAGAAATGAATTATAATTTTTCTGATAATTTATGCCAAGAATATTCATTTATGTAATTATCTTTTTTTTCGTCTTTTCGAGACAGGGTCTCCCTATAGCCCCAGCTGTCCTGGAACTCATTCTGTAGACCAGGCTGGCCTTGAACTAAGGTCTGCCTGCCTCTGCCTCCCGAGTGCTAGGATTAAAGGCATGTGCCACCACACCCGGCTCATTTGTGTAATTTTCAATTTGGACAAATTAAACAGGGTTATGTATTATGGAAAATAGTCTTCAATATACTTACATACAGTTAGGAACATCTTATTTTTTTCTATGTGGCACACATAATTGCCCAATACATAATTCTTTTTTGTCTGTATTTAAATCAAATAACAGATAAAAGAGCTTCTTGGGCCTACAATAATTGGGTAAAGGCTTCTTTTATTCGTTTATTATTTACTTATTTTTATTTTATGCCTATGAATGTTTTACCTGCACATATCTAAGTGCACTTGTGTCATGCAATGCCTGTAGAGGTCAGAAGAGGGTTCTGCATCCCCTGGTACTAGAGTCAAGGATCCTTGTTAACTGCCATGTGCTGGGAAACAAATCTGAGTCCTCTGTGAGAGCATGCAATGCTCTTAACAATTGAGCCATATTTTCAGCCCCAAGTGAAAGTTACTTATTGATGGTATATTATTCTCATTGGTTCTTATTCTAAATTTTAGGACCAGAGACATTTCGTAAACAAAAAGAAAGCTATGTTGATTTCTTAACAGATGATCTGACATGTGATATTTTTCCTCTTATAAATTTTTCAAAAATCAAAATAGCATCAAAATGTTTATACTGACAAAATGATTTTAAGTTTCTCTCATGCCTTCCTTATGCTCTATGCAATTTCCCAGAGGAAACCACTTATAGATCATTTATTTGTTTCTTCTGGCAGTTACTCCCAAGTCTCCAAATAATATACTGCTGGGTTGCTCTTGATCCATCCACTTTAGATGTTGTCTGTTACCTTCTTTATTATGTTAGATAACTGTGCTTTGCTGGAGGAGTGTGTTCTCCCTCCCCTCGCCCCTTTCTACACACACTGTTCCATCTTTATTTATTTTTGAAGCCATATTTTTTAATTTGGAAAAAAATTTAAATTAATTTCATTTGTTACTTGAGATTTTCATATGATGCATTTTGATCGTATTTACTCCCTCAACACTGCCAAGGCCCACCTCTCTTCCTTACCCACCCAATTTTGTATTCTCCCTCCACTCTTTTTAAACCCATGGAGTGGAGTCTAGTTCTTACCACCTATGTATTCTTGGGTGTGTGTCCAACCTCTGGTGCATGGTTGACTTACTAGGGGAAATACTCTTAAAGAAAAATGGAAGGGTATACAGAGGAAGAGAGAGGAAAGAGAGAAAAATCATACTCAGGTGGTATGAATATCAAAGGGAAATATATTATCTCATAAGCTTACTGAAAATACATATATAATATGTATGCAAAAACATGTGTAGCTGAAAGCTCTATAACAAAACTCAGTGCCAGAAAGAAAAACCTCTTCTTGAGTTGTTGGTCAGAGTAGTCCAAGAAACTCCCTGAATAATAAAATAGGCTGCTGCCACAGCTCTTGATTGCCTCCCAGAACTTGAAAACCCTATTAATGAAGACACCACACACTTTGGACACAGGACTGGGAGAAATTGAGCCGGAACTGATCTGGAAGCCTCCTCCTTGAAGACTAGCTCTCATAGTATCAGAAAGGTCCTACCTAGCTACAAAGCCTGTGAATTGCAGCAGTGACCTGCCCACAAATAATCTCTATTGGTGCAATAGCTGCACTTTTTTTATCTAGGGGTAATCAACAACTAAATGGACTTGAGGTCTGCTCAACAGGAGGGAATCCATGCATGTACTATAAACATAGCCAAATACACATGACTGGAGGTCACAGACCTTACAGAAGATCTTACTACCATCACTCTCCTAGAATGTGGTAAGATTATGGTAATTTCTTACCATATTCTAAATATGTGTCCATATCTTCACAGACAAGTATAGCTCTCACCCTCAAAATGCTGCTTTCTACAACAGATGGAGACTGTAACAAAGTTTGACAACAGCTCAAAATGCAGAGGTGCCCAACTCCAAGTGATACATCTACAATGCAACCTGTCTACCTAAGGCTAAGCAACATTGTGGAAGAGACAGGGGCAGAAAGAATGTAAGAGCCAGAGAGACAAGACTCCTGCTGCATTCTAGACATGACAGACTCCAGTGAAATCACAGTATGGTAGTCTAACAGGATCTGTGTAATGACAAAAGCAGTTGACAGGGATGGCAGAAATTCACAGCGTTACACCTCAAGATGAAGAGCTACAGGCAATCAATGGAAAGGAGAACCTGTGTTCTCCAGGGATGAGTTCCCTGAGAGGTTATCTAATTCCAAGTGGTCAGCCATAAACACACGCACACATGAGTACCACTAAATGGACTCATTGTATTTGATATACACACATATGTACATATAAATATGCATGTGTAATAAGAATAATTAAAGAAGAGAGAAAAAAATTGTGAGGGAGTGGAGGGAGACTGGATATGGGAGGGCTTGGAGGGGGACTGGGAGGGGAGGTAATGATGCAAGCATAATACTCATGTATGAAATTTTCAAAAATAAAAAAGCTATATTAGAAGAACGACAAGCAGAAAATGGACTCCCAGTAGCTATCAATTACCAATAGCTCTTCAGTTAGGGGTGTGACACCATGCCACCTCCTCCTTCCATGCTGGGATTTTGTGTGGCTTAAGCTTGCCCAAGTCTGCCATGCTTTCATAGCCACTGTGAGCTCATATGTGCATCTGTGGTGGCTGAGAAAACACTGTTTCCTTGCAATCATCAGCTTCCTCTGGCTCTTCCAATCTCTCTTCCCCTCTTCTACAATGCTCCATGAGTCCGGGTACAAGAGAGTATGACATAGCGTCCCACTTATGGCTGAACATTCTTCAGTCTCTTATTCTCTGCCCCTTGATGAGTTGTGGGTCTCTGTGTTAATTACCATCTACTGAGAATAGAAATTCTCTGATGAGGGTTGAGAGATGCACTAATCTATAGATAAAACAATAGTCACTCAGAGTCAGTTCCATACCAATATGTATTTACTAGAAGAGTGGTAATAGGCTCTCCCCTAAGGCCCATGATTTATCTAGCCACAGCTTCTTAGCCCTGGTAATGGTGCGTCCCAGGGTCTTATACACAGTAGATGGGGATTCTGCCACTGAGCTACAGGCCAGGTCCTTTTTCCTTCTATGCACCATATTCTTCTGGAAACTCTTACCACCATCCACCACCTTCTTCCTCCGTTTGCCATTGTTTGTTTCTATTGGAGTTTTCCTCAGTTTTTTTTTTTTTTTTAGTTCTTGTTTATTTCTTCTATTGAAGTGATCAGCAGAACCGGATTTGGCTTGCTGACTATTGAGCATAGTACTAGGGAGATGAAACAATCAGCCCTTTAGATAGAATGGAACATCTCTGCAGCCTCTCAGCTCCTCCAAAGGAAAACACATCCTGTCTTCTTTGGGGTGGTCAGTGCTCCAAACGGTCTCCAGACCATGTTGCTTCCAGCCCTGGCCCTCGGTTCAACCCCCCCCCTTCCACTCCTCCCTTGAACCTCTGGAAGATCTAGGAGGCAAACCTGGTCTTAATTACCCACTTCTGCACTGCGTGAACTTTCACCTCCTCGCTTCCCCAGCGCCCTTATTTCCCTTTGTTTTCTGTAAGTCTACAAAAATCCGAGCTTTGTAGATGAGGTGACGTTGTTACTTTTGTTGGTTGGCTTTGCTGGCGGAGTCAGTGGTGATTTCGTGACACAGGTTCTCAACTCAGTGTACCTCAGGCTGAATCAAAAGCCCAATCTTCCCATTTCAGTCTCCCAAATATTAAGAGTATAGGTGTCCACGAACACACAATTTCCATTCTTTTTGCCTATGCAGGTTTCTAAGGACACTTCTTAATTCCTATATTCTCTGGAGAAGGTTACACTTGTTTGTGTTCTACTCACTATCTTTAACAGGAAGTCAGTGTAATGATTTCCAAGGATAACTATTAGTATATTTAGCATTTCTCTATATTTTACCTTATAGTTTTCTTTTATATAGCTAAGCATATTGGAAATACACATGTTTTGATTAATTTTTATGTATTTCTGTATGTGTATGAATGTACTGTCTGCATGCAAGTCTGTGCACCCGTGTCATGCAACGCCGTGGAGTTCAGAAGAGGGTCTCGGATTCCCCTGGAACTGGAGTTCTCCTGGAATTGGAGCTTCAGACGGTTCTCAGCCGCCATGTGGGTGCTGGGGATCAAACCCGAGTCCTCTGTAAGAGCGGTCGGCGCTCTTAACCGCTAGGCCATCTCTCCAGCCCTGGAAATACACATTTTAAAGTTAAACAAATCATAATCTGGTTTTACCGCTTCCAGTTATATGATATTGGACTATTCAATCTCTCTAAGCCTAATCTTCACAAAAATTAAAATACTATCATTTCAAAGATATCTATGGAGCTACCTGGAACAAGTATGTATAGCACATAAAACAGAGTTTGGCAGATAGTAGCAATTCATGGGTATGTTGGTTTATCTGCTTGTACAGGGACTTCAGGAGCTCAATGGACATCAGGTGTCTTCTACCACTTGTAGTTCAGACAGGGTCTCTCTCTGAGTCTAGAGTTTACTGTTCCAGTTAGGCTGACTGGCCAGGGAACTCCCAAGGATCCATTTCATTAAGGTTGCGGCCATGTCCTATATTTATGTGGGTGCTGAGGTTCAAATTCAAGTCCTCATGGTTACAGAGCAAGTACTCTTACCCATTGAAACACCTTCCCAGGATCCCAAATAGCTCTTACTCAGCTTAGTTATCACTTCTCTAGAAAAGTCTCCTCCACTTAAGGTTGGGAAAGAGAAGTTTATCTGTGTTCCTGCTACAATCTTTATTTCCTAACACCTGTCATACTCTAGTGTAAATGCCAGTTTAATTGTCTTAATAGAATAGAAAGATCTAGGAGAGCAGGTCTTATTGTTCAACTGCATCCTCAGTGCCTAGCACTGTACTTACTACAGACTTGGTGCTCAACAAATACTTGTTAAATCAACAAGTAATACATTCCATATTTAGAAATCTGGTGTTACTAGAAGTTTTTTAAAAAATATTAACTGCATCCTTGTTTTAATTTTTCTGTAAAAGTGCAAGGCTACTTTGCTAGTACTACTTAGAAAGTAAAACAATAATTAAGCAACTAATTTGCATATACTTAGGTGCATATAAGTATTTGGTAGCAAACAGAGCCCTGTATGAAAATCACATCCAGTTTAGTAAATCAGCTATCTCTTTTCAATCTTCCCCTGCATGGGTGCATACTGAGGTTTTACAGGTAAAAGAAATGTACTAAACCATTAAGAAATTGGAATTGGCATTGACTTTGTTACTTCTTCAAAGTCAAGTTTTCATCGAACTGCTCTGAAATAATTCTCCAGTTAAGAAAATGATGTTTGGGAGCTGGAGAGATGACCTAGCAGTTAAGAGTGCCGACTGCTTTTGCAGAGGATCTGGGTTCGATTCCCAGCACCCACATGGCATCTGAGGGCTGTCTTTAACTCCAGTTCCTGAGGAATCCGACACCCTCTTCTGACCTCCACATCATTGCACGACACGGGTGCACAAACCTACATGCAGACAGTACATTCATACACATACAAAAATAAATAAAATTTAAAAAAAAAGAAAAAAAAAGAAAGTGATGTTTGTGGATGATTTCAATTCTGTGGCAATGTGCAAGATTATGAATAGACGCCTTCTAGCTCAGCTAGTGTGCTTGCATTTCTTCCTTTGAAATGCTTTCTTCCTTAACCCTTTATCAACCAGAGAATGGTGGCATTGCCCAGAGCAATCTATCAGGAATGGAGCCTGCTTGCTTAATGTATTTAGTGGAATGTCCTGAATACTTCCTTCTGTCCCAGGAACAATGAAGAGAAATTCTAATTTTCCTTGGTGAGGCTTATTCCTAAAGAAAAAGGAAGATTCTGCTGATTCTGTGCTAACTCTGAAAATACTCAGAGTATGTAAAATCTTGGGGGACTAATTAATTTAAAGTCACTCATAATCATATAGCTGCTGAATGTAGTCATAGAAATAACCGAGACCAGTCTTTACTCATTCCACCACCGGCTTTAACAGAATCACTGAGATTTAGGACTTCACTGATGATGCCTTTATAGTTAGCATGTAATCTTAAGTAAACGTGTTCTTAGTTCTTGCCATCCTTAACATTTTGCTTTATTGATGAAAAAGTATATCCAATGAATTTAAGACTTCTCCGAGGTCAATCTCAAATCCATAAAATAATAGGAATCTTCAAAAGTTTTCCCAAACAGATATCCTGACTTACTAAAAGATGAAACTCAATTGTGTTTGGGAATGTTACCTTTACACACACACATACACATGTATTTGCAAATTACTGCATTAACTTAGACCATAGTTATTGCCAATTTGGGCTTTTTTTGTTAATTTGGTTGATAGGCTCTCCCTCTATATCTAAAACTGGCTTGAAACTCCTTACATATCTCATGTTGGCCTAGAATCCAGAATTCTGCCTTCTGAGTGCTGGGATCACAGGTACGAGCCACTGTGTCCAGCTCATTGGTTTATACACTCTAAGGAGAATTATCCATGTACAGAAATCATTGTTTATGTTTGCATTCTAAGATATATTTTTTATTTAGAGAATATCAAGATTAAAGGTTTGTTAAACTCTTCTTGCAAAGGATGTCTCTTCCATCTGTACGGAGGCAGTAGCAGACCTAAGGAAAGCTAGTTTCTGGTTCAGTAGAGCAATGAGCGAAGGGTGCGATGTGCTGATGTTTTCCCACACTGAAATCCTTCCTGGCCTGTAGAAGCACTTCGGACAGACAATGTCTGAGCCTTCCAATCAGTGATGACTTAGGAGGTCATCATAAAACACTTTGTATATTTTCATTAACAGGGTCATTGTTTACACTTTTATTAAGAGGGCAAAGAGATTTGGATTAATTCTAGACTTTATTAGAATCATTTCTACTTTTGAAATAGATTAAGCTTCAGTTATGCTTGTGTGATCTGTAAATTTCTTCAATTTTTTTTTTTTTTTTTTTTTTTTTTGTGTTTTGAGACAGTCTCCCTGTAGCCCCAGCTGGCCTGGAACTCACTCTGTAGACCAGCCTGGTCTTGAACTCACAAAGATTCACCTGCCTCTGCCTCCCAAGTGCTAGGATTAAAGGTGTGTGCCGCCACGCCCAGCTGATTTCTTCAGTATTTAATCAAGGAATTATCCATGATCAACATTTTTCACATAATCATAGTTTCATGAAAACAGGAATTCTTACTTAACATAAGGAGTTACTGATGTCACAAGAAAGCAAAGCGTTGTATACAAGGGCATTAGTTTATGAGTAGCTATTGGAGAACATTACCTCAAAGGCAGCAGGAAATCAATTACTTTGTAAATACACCAATTTGTAGAGTGATTAGGCTACTAAGGTGGACCTAAGGATTCATTTTTTCAGCGAGATTGATGTACTAGCATGGAGCAGGCAAGCCTCCTACTGGGTAAAATCTTATTACCATAGATGTAATCCTCTTTTTAGTTTTTAAGGAAATTGAACCTGGTTAAAATAACCACTGAATTTTCCAGTTTTGAAAGCCCATAAATGATTTCTATTTCTTCTTTTTTTTGTCCTTTAAAATAAATGTACAGGTGGATTTTTTTTAAATCTTGTCCTTTATAGAAGATATTCAGCTCTGAAATTCTTTCACCTTAACTATGTATGTCAAATGGATTGTTTCAGGTTGCAAATAACAAAACCCAATAATACAGTCTTAAGTAACAGAGGTTAAATAGGGTGATTTATTGATACTGAAGCCAAAATATCCACATGGATATTGTGGATGGATTTCAGATATGATTCAGTGAGGGTCCTGGGTCTCACCCTTTGCAGTCTGTTCAGGTGCCCTGCCATGTGTTGGCATTTCTGGGGGGCTGGTTATCCTCGTGCTTTTGTGATATCTGCTAACACCACACCTTTTATTCCCCCATATTCATATCAGCTCTGAGTTAGACAAGTATAGAGAAGGAAACTGAAAAAATAAGTACATTTTCTCCACAAGCAATCAAGACTTGATCTTTGGTTTAGCTGAACCATTCTTTATCAATCACACTGGCCAAAGGCATGCTACTCATAGACTCAGTTCAGCTATCAGAACCTGTCTTTGGAGGGATGGAGAAATCAAGGCTGCCTAAATTTACCTCAACCAGAGTGGGGAAAGATAGAATGGATGTTGTTGAGAGGACCTCAGTTTTCCATACACTGAGCAATGGGAACAACATTTAATCTCATTTGCACTCTAAAACTGAGGGTTCTTAGGATGAATCATCCTATAATATGAGGTTCTCAACCCTTACTTTCCTTCACTGCATTGCAAAATGACACTCATTCACCTCCCACATGCCTGCATTGGCTCTGTATATTTTGGCTACAACTCTATCTCTTTTTTTCATTACAGATTTTTTAAATAATGAGGAATAGAGAGAATCTAGAATCAATTCTATTTTATTGCCACCACAGTTTTTCTGTAACAGAAGCCATGGCATCTGGCAAGAATCTCTGTATTTTAGACACAAGTAGCGCTTGCTCACTATATATGACATACATACATAGTTGCTCCAGGTATGTATGCCATAGAATGGAATAGACCAAAAGAGGAATATAAAGCCTTGCTTCTTCAAAAACCTATGCTTATTCACTATGACACAAAACTGTGTAAAGAGCACAGGGTTTAGAGCAGCATGCTCTAGCCAGGATGGGTAAAAGCAAGCTGAGGCAACTCACTTCACTTCTCTGAGTTTAGAAGCATAAAGATACTTAACCTGAAGCTGGGGAGATGGTTCATTAGTTAAATAAAGCACTTGCTGTGCAAGCAAGAAGACAGGAGCTCGGGTCTCCAGAACCCATGCAAACACCAGTGGGCATGGCATCCCCTCAAAGGGTGGGAACAGGGAGTCCCTGGAGCAAGATGGCAAGCAAAACTGGCTGTATAAGCAAGTTCTGGGTTTGACTGAGAGACACTGCCTCAAAAACAAGATAGAAGAGCAACCACGGAAGATCTCAGTATCAACTTGGAGCTTCCACACACAGGCAACCTATCCACTGTGGAAGTAGTTGTCAAAAGCTTCAAAGAAATAGTTTACATGAATATGCTTCATAAACTATGAAGTGCTGTACAGATTTCAGTATTAATTGGGAGTTAAGTGTTACTGTTACTGACTGAAAGCTTCTGAAGGGTAGGGTGCCACTTCTTTGTTTACACTGCTCCACTTCCCTGAAGTATCTAGTCCATGTTCGTATATCAATAACTGCATATCAAATAAAATGACATGAAAATAATAACAATAAGGTTAATGGTAACAATCAGGGGAGATGTCTATGGTATTGCAATAAAGGTATTAAATATAAGGAAGATGGACAGACAAGATCACTCAGCAGGTTAAGGCACTTGCCACCAAGCCTAAAGACCTGAATTTGATCCCTGGAACCTATGTGGTAAAAGGAGAGAATCAACTCCCACAAGTCATCTTTTGACTTCAACATGCATCACACACACACACACACACACACACACACACACACACACAGCCCAAATAAATGTTAAGAAAAGGATTTGACATTGGGTTCAAAGTTAAAAAATATTCAGGGAGGGCTTTGGTTCCCAGCACCCACATGGCAGCTAACAACCATCCATAACTCCAGTTCCAAAGGATCCAATGCCCTTTTCTGACCTCCGTGGTTATTGCACGCATGTGGTGCACTTACATACATGCAGGCAAGACACTCACACACAGAAAATAAATAAATCAAAAGAATATTATATCAATATTTCAAATAAAAAAATATTCAGGGAAAAATTGGATGTCTGAATATGAGCTAATAATTGACCAGAAAGACATTGATGTATCCCGAATTCCATCATGTCATTAGCTGCCCATTGTTTCAGTAGAACTTTGTGGCTTAAATTCTTAGAGGGTTTTGTCCTTTTGGGAAATCATCCTGAACTTTTAAAGAACATCAAAGGAAATAGGATGAGCTTTAAAGCTGAATTTGCTGGAAGGCATCTATACATTTAGCAAAAATATACCCCTGCTTCCACATTCTGGATGTGGCTGGGGGATCTACACTATTGATGGAATTCTTATAAACCTCCAAAAAAGAAATAAAAATCTTTGTTGCTTCAAGTACACTCTGTAGCCCTATAAAAATCAATGACACTCATCACAGGAAACATGGCGCCTTAGGCATCTGTGTTTTACTCTAAAGCTTCTTTCTGTAACTAAATGCAATTAGTTGTCACATGGCCCTGATTTATGGCCATTTCCCAACACTAAAAATTTTGCAGAATGTGCATATGATGCACAGTTTGATATAATTCCTGCTGAGTTGGGTGGAAGGAAGAGTTTTATCCACAAAACTCTGGGTAAAGTATCTTCTGAGAAGTGCCATCGACAACCCGCAAATTCTAGCTACAAATCCTGCAAACTGTACCGCTGGGAAGCAACACTTTAACTGATGGTCTGGTATTTCCAAAAGATAATGTCACCATGACATTTTCAGTCTTTTAATATCCTTTCATTGAGTCCCTGTGGTACCATTCTAGAGCTCAAGCCCCTTGAGCTGGAGGAGCTACTGTGCACACTGCTGCTCACATGCTCTTTGGTGCTTAGCTGGCATGGCCTTCAGATATAAAGCCCAGGTCCTTAGAGGGAGCCTTTCTGCCTCCCCTGCCTCTAGAACTGGGGTTCAGCTTGTCATGAATTAAGGGATCTTCTCTCAGTCATGGAGTCTTCAGAAAAGGGATATTTCTATTTATAGTTTTCAGTTCACCTACCAAGCTCATCTCATTGTCACCCTAGATGAATAGAAGGTAGCATCATCCCCATGCATATTTCTCCCCTATAGAAACATACATACACAGTGTTTGTGGCATCTGTCTAAAAATGCATACATAAGGCACCTAATTAATCATCTAGTGACTGTGTTCAACACTGACAGTCAACCACATTGAGGAAAGATCATTCAGTTGAATGGTAAACATTATAATTGGTGATTTTCTCCCGGACTTCATCATAGTAGTTAGTAGAAGGGGTAGTGATTTGTATCAGCCTCGTAGCTACGGCTGAGTCATGGCTCTCTGAATTGCTTGGCTTGGTTTGGATAGTATATTAGGGCTCTCCAGAGAAATAGAACCAATAGTGTGCATGTGTGTGTGTGTACACACTTGTATGTGTGCAAAAAAAGGTTCAACATAAGGAACTTATTATAAGGAATTGTCTACAGTGGTGTACAAGTCTGCTTCTTCACTGTGAGTAGACAGGCTGGAGATTCGTAACTAATGTTGTAGACAAAGTCCAACGTAGTCTCCTGGAGAATTCTTTCTTGTTTAGGAAAGTGATCTTTTTGTCCTGTTAAAAGTGTTTGGCAGATTGGATGTGCTAAGCAAGACCATCTGCCTTGCCCCAAAGTTGACCAATCTAGGGGCTACACCATATCCAAATGGCCATAAAGCTGGCATAAAATTAACCATCCAAGCTGGAGAGAGACTTCTGTCAATATGTTTAAGTACACAGGCATATCTTTTGGACTCTCTTTTTCTCTTGCTTTTGCCAAACAGATCTGATTCCAAATCTCTGCCCAAATGATTGAGTGTGATTTGTGGCATGTTACAGCACCTCCACCAGAGTGGCTCTCCCCATTTCTACCACAGAGAGCCATGTTTATGCTGCAGGCTGAGTTTAAGGGCAAATGAAGTACTACATATTGTCATGTATCTAACACATAGTAAACTCAACATTCGGAAACTGTAATCCATTCTTTCCTTTACAAATCTTGATTCATCTGCTTCTCTAATCTGAGGTTCCTACCTTGATCCACCTGCCAGGACTAGGTCACGAGCTTCCTCAATTACTTCCTGACTTAGCCCTGGGAATGGTCAAGGAGGTCCTGACTAAGAAATCGATACCTCAGTTAGACAGGGATGCACCTGCAAGGAGTGTTTCGGTGAGGGATGGAAAGGCTGAGAAGATAAAATACCAAACAGCAAGGCTTTGGGGAAGAAAATTCAGTTCTTCGAATTTGAAAAAAAGATGTTATTTCTCCACTCTCAACAATGTGAAAAGGCTCTTGGTAGGAATTCTTGACACAGTGACCATGAAATATATTCTTTTTGTTGTTCTTCTTTGATGCCTGTCAAAGACAGACCGTGTGGATCGAACAGCGAAAAGCAAGCAAGCAGAGCACTTTGAGTTCCGTGCTGCTCTGCTATCAAAATCACATGCTGACTTTTGAAAAACAAAAATGAGGGCTGCTTTTGAATGAATATTAAGGCAAGGAGGGTACCAGGATGAGGCCTGTTCTACTAAGCATAAATAGTATTTGATACTTTCTCAAGAATCTTTACATTCCTTAGTGAATGAAATAGGCATGTGAAGCCTTAATGATCCCAAATCTGGCATTTTGATACGGTGTGGGAAAACAACAGGTAAGTCAAACAGAGACGGGATCTCCGGTCTAGTTAGCTTTTCTCTTGCCATGATAAACACCAAGAAAAAAATCAACTTGGGGAAGAAAGGTCTCTATTACCTCACATTTCCGAGGCACAATCCATCTTTGAGAAAGGCCAGGCGGGAACTCAGGGTAGGAACCTGAAGGCAGGAACTGAAACGAGGACCAGAGGAATGCTGCTTACCAGTTTGCTCCTCTGCCCTATGCTCGGCCTTCTTTCTTTTTTTATTTATTATTTTTATTTTATGTGTACAGGTGTATTGCCCTTATGTGTAAGTGCACCCGTGTCACGCAATGCCTGTGAAGGCCAGAAGAGGGCGTTGGATCCCCTGGAACTGGAGTTACAGATGGTTGTTAGCCACCTCGTAGGTGCTGAGATTCGAACCCAGGTCTTCTGGAAGAATAGCAAGTCAGCCCTCAGCCTGATTTCTTATACAACCCAGGACCACCTGCCTAAGGGTAGCACCACCCACATTGGTCTGGGCCCTCCCACATCACTCAATAATAAAGAAAACGCCTCACAAACAGGCCAATTTGATACTCCAATTGAGGTTCTCTTTTCCTGGTCTTGCAAGTTGACAAAGGACACCAAACATGTCAAGCCCAAATCCATAAAACCAAGTAAGCCATCTGGGGAGTTGGAAAGGGAAAAGCTGAATTCTTACAATTGGCTGCACAAAACCAAGTTAGGTATGATTTTGTAAAGTTTATTTTCCCTCCCCAAAATATTGTGTTTGTTTGGGTCTTCCATAAGCTTAACCTTTGGGGCAAACACACATGAAATTAATTTTTTATTTTTGCTACTTTCTTTTTCACAATGTTAACAGGCTGCTTTAATATGATAATTCGCTGTGTGTTTGTTTTTGTGTCTCTCTCCCAGCTGCTCCTGAAGCATTTAAAGTTTAAGCTGTCTTTGCCTTCCGAAAAGGAGAACTGGCTTTTGAGTGACAAAGACATGGTTTGATAGTAAAAAGATTTTTTTTTTTCTTTTTTAGGCAGAGGACTTAAAAGAAAAAAGATTTGTATCTATAAAAACATGTTATTTTAAAAGCAGACAGGAAAGAGAGAGGCTTCTCCCTGGGGCCTTGGTTGGGAGGGAAACACTGACAGTAAGAAGCAGACAGCTGTGCCGTCCAGAGAACAAAGGACTTCAAAAGACGTATTGGTCCAGCCCCCCTCCCACCCCAACCCTACCAGGCCTCATGCGCCCAAAGGCAAAGAGCACACCTGGGGGCATTATTGTTCAAGTGCCTACAAGGGAGGGGGCTGAGCATCATCCTTACATCGGCCTAGATGGCTTGCTTGTTTTTAGAAGACGGTACAAGACTTTTCAAGGCCATCCTGGAGGGCAGCTTCCGGCACACATCTCTGGAAATCCATACAGCAATTTAAAAATAATTTGGGTGGAGCAACTTCAAGTCCTGTGAGCTAGGATGCTAATTAATGATGTGTTCCTTGTGCAACTTATCTGGGGATCTTTGGTCCCTTGTAAATGACCATAAAATTGCTGAACAAATTACACTGAGCAGAACTTTGCAAAAACGGAGAGCCTTGTAATAAAGGAAACTTTTCAATAATTATTCTTACCAAACCCTTAAATATTGCAACATCTTAAGTCCAGAATTTCGAAAAGAGGGAATCACATATTTAACTTTGAGAAATATTTTTGTTATAAGAAGCATAGATTGGAGCTTTGATAATCCCATCCGAGGCTCCTATTTTTTAGCCATCTATGCTAGAGAGATGATCGTTAAGCAGTTAAGAGTGTATATTAAAAAAAAAAGTGTGTATACTATTTCTGCAGGGAACCAGAGTTCAGTTCCCAGCACCTACAAGGTGACTCAAGACCACCTGTAACTCCAGCTCCCAGGGATCTAACACCCTCTTCTGGCCTTTGTAGGTACCCACACACATGTTACATAGACACACAGACACACAGACACAGACACACATGAAAAATGATAACCTTAAAAGAAGAAGCCCCAAGCCGGGCGTGGTGGCGCACACCTTTAATCCTCGCACTCGGGAGGCAGAGGCAGGTGGATCTTTGCAAGTTCAAGGCCAGCCTGGTCTACAGAGTAAGTTCCAGGACAGCTGGGGCTACAGGGAGACCCTGTCTTAAAAAGATCAAAAAAAAAAGAAAAGAAAAGAGAAAGCACCAACTGTGGGATCTGTTAAAAATATTATGATCTGTTAAAGATTATCAATCAGTGTCACTCTTTTGATGATTTCCAAGAAAGTCGAGTGAGGGAAATGATATAAGGGTTTAAGAAGGAAAGTTCTATTGGCTGCATGGGTGTGTTTCAGACATAGACAGGCTCCCTCCCAGCTCCAAAGGCTCCCTGGGGCCAGTTTGTACTGGACAGGCAGCACTGTGTCTCCTTTCATGACTGGAGACATGGCCAGCAGCCTCCAAGCCAAGCGATTCAGGTAATGAGTCAGTCACCTTCTATTTTACTTCAATCTTCTTTCTGGCTTCTTTAGAAATTACATTTTATTAGAATTCTCAGTAGATTCAAAAGATACACGAAGCCCTGGGTTCAATCCCCAGCAATGACAAAAAAGATCTGCCAGGTATTTATAAATCACCCCCTGTGTCTGCATTGTACACCCTAACACACACACACACACACACATGTGCACACACACACACACACACACACACGTGTGCGCACACACACACACACACACACACGCACGCACCCTTAGTCTTTTATGAAAACTATAAAAAGGCTAAGATCATCTCCTTTCCTTATGAACAGGAAATTCAAAATAAAGAGTTCAACGAAGTGGGTATACTGACAAACCCCATCACCCAAGCATCCTTTGGGAGACGGAGGCAGGAGGATCACAATTTGAGTCTTGTTTGGGCCCAGAAGCTGTATATCAAACAAATAAGAAACACAGAAAAGTCTATAGCAAACATTAGAGGGGAAAGATCTCTACATATGAAATAGGTTTTCTAATTTGAAACAGCAACATAAGCAATATAAATTTCCTTCCTGTCTTGAGGTGATCTTTTCCAAATAGCCCATCACTGTCATGTTCTATTTTCTGGAACAATTATGGTGCAGTTTTCCTGGCCCTACCACTATGGCTGGCTGGCCCATGTAACACACAGACAACAGCAGGCAAATGACTCTAGGACCCAGCACTCCTTGTGTTCATCGTCCTGGCTGAATGGACTCCAGCTCTCCTTGGACGCTGCACTTCCAAATGTTACTTCTGCTCTGGAAGCATCGGTGCAATGAACACACGTCCTGCCCCTCAATCTGCTTGGCATCCTGCCCCTCACTCTGCTTGGCATCCTGCCCCTTACTCTGCTTGCCACCTCCCTTATGCTCTTTTTTCCTATTCTTGCTCTCAGAAGGATTCTTGGCCACACTGTTGGCTTCAAATCCCACTAATAGGTTTGTGCTTTCTTAAACCATAATTCAAGCTTGAAGGGCCCCCTAAATATATCCAATTTTGTGTCCTATAAGAATCTTCGACTCAACATGGTTTACTTATTTTTAGATAGTTTTAATCTTATATCTCTATAAACCCACTCTTCTTGAGTTTCCTATCTTGGTACTGTCCACACTGCCCTCCCATGGTGGGACTGATATGGCTACAAACAGAGGAGACTGTGCCATGGGGCCAGGCCCAAACCTGAAAGATAAGCAGACAGAGGTCAACATAGACACGGAAACCAGGGGCATGTGCTCAGCTAATAGCCAAATGGGAAACAAATGTTGTGGCCCATAGGGTTGGATGTCAGAACCAAGCAGATTCACAGGCAAGAGTCTGAGGGCCTTGAGAGTGAGCACAGGACAGGAAGTCTAGGGAAGCTGCTTGGAAAAGATGCAGCAAGTGGAGACAGAGCCCTGGGAACCATGATAGTGATCAGGCAGGGAAGGGACAGTCAGTGTTTTATGAAAACCTGTTCCACTTTCTTTTCTGCAGTAGGGATGAGAAATCAAGTAGCAGACCCCCATCTCACAGAGTCAGACAATGGGGAGCAAGGTCTCAAACTCAAGCCACTGAACTTAAGTCCCATCTGTGCATACAGACTTCACCCACACCTAAGACAGTCCAAATAAAGGTGACTGTTGCCTCTGGAATGACAGTGATAGCTTGAGCACAGCATTCCCTGTGTTTTCTGTTCTTTAAGACCAAGGTTTATAAACAAAGAATTCTTAATGAGAACCCCAAGTGTTCAGCACTGACTCCAATTGACCCCACAGAAGAGACACAATGTTCTTCTGCATATTGACATGAATCTAAAACTACTTAACTTTATGATGAGGTGCTTTGCTCTCACCCTTTCCACATGCCCATCCTGAAGTCCTCACATGCACTTCCATGATAGTAGAAGGTGGGCTGTTGGGCAGTGACTAGGTTGTGTGGGCACTGCCCTTATGAATAAAAGCATGCCCTATGAAAGGGAGCTTCACAGAGCTACCTTGGCTCTTCCACCATGTGAGGACACAGGAAAATGACCGAGGAACTGGGCCTTCAGTGGACACTGAATGTGTTGGCACCCTAATCTTGAACTTCCCAAACTCTAGAACTGTAAAAATAAATCTGTTATTCATCCTGTACCCGTTGTGTGATACTTCATTACCGCAGCCCAAATAGACTGAAATGTAAGATGTATTCTTGACAATGCAATTTGTTTTAGTGTGACTCTCAAATAAAATATTTCCAAATTGATAGTTTAATGAAACAGAACAAAAAAAATTTAATGGAGCACCACTTAGACAAATCTAGTACAAACTAATTACTGATATTTCCCTCTATGGATGCTCAGAAAAGCAAATGCAATATTACTCTTCTGCTGTGTTTCATAAGTTACAATAATTTATGGCTTATAATATGCTTTTGAAGGAGGTGATCTTTAGAGAAACTGGCCATTTACCTTCCATAGACTGTTAAAAACTGCACTGTGGGATGATGAGTCTGTGTAACAAACAATTCTGATTGGATTTTTTTTTTCTTGTTTGCATAGGAAAATTGGAGTGCTAAAGAAATGCTTAAAGTTGGGCTGGAGAGATGGCCTAGCGATTAAGAGCACCGACTGCTCTTACAGAGGACCCGGGTTCGATCCCCAGCACCCACATGGCGGCAGAGAACCGTCTGAAACTCCAATTCTAGGAGAACTCCAGTTCCAGGGGAATCCGACACCCTCTTCTGACCTCCGCAGCATTGCATGACACGGGTGCACAGACCTGCATGCAGACAGTACATTCATACACATACAGAAATAAATAAAATTTAAAAAAAATTAAAAAAATTAAAAATAGCTACCCTTTAAAAAAATTCAGGTTAACTTTATTTCTGTTTTACTTTTTAAAACTATAAAGATGAGAGTAACATTACAGAGCAGAAAGCGTAAACAACAAATAAGCCACACACTCTAATATAGAAACTATTATCAGCATGTTGTGTGTGTGTATTTCCATTCCAGTCATTTTTCATATACATATATTTTACTACGTGATACCACACAATTTCATTCAGTTAGATATATCATACCTTAAATTGTTCCTTGTTTTGCATTCAAATCCCTATTTCTATAATAAACACCAGGTATTAAAATGCATGCTGTCACTGTCTACTCCAGAGTGAAAAGGTGTCCCTCTTATAAATCCTGTATAAACATAAGCCCACATCACTTATAGACAATTCTTTTGGAGGCAGACATTACTCTCCATCGTCAGCGGGGACACTTTTCTTCTACTTGGTGTCAGGAGCCTTGAAATGGCTCTTCTCCAAGAGGCCTGGGATCCTTTGTGTTAAGTGTGACACACAAAACATTGGCAAACACCTGCAACTGTAATATGATACAGCCCCATTTATCTCTCTAAGCACTTGATGAAAGGACAGATCATATTTCTAAATGAAAGTGTTTATCTCAGTGTAGCTTAGCGGTGACGGTGGCGGTGGTGAGCCTGGGGCTCCAGGTCAAGCTCAGATCCTACTCCTTGCTGCTGGGGACAGGACTACTGCCTTTTTTAGCTGCGGGAGCACATTCACTTTAGAACCTCTGTGAGTGGTGCCTCCTGGATTCTAGCTTACTATCACTTGGCATAAATGGAGAAGCTCTCACCTCCTGAATAAAACAGCTTTGCAAGCTGTGGACAAGTCATTTAATCTCCAGTTTTTGACATCTGATTTTGTAAAACTGGAGAGTGGTAATAGTACATAACTTGTTATTGTGTCATGTGAATTACAGAGGAGAATATTGTACTTAGCATAATAAAGTATTTAGCATAGAGCTCTAACATAGTAAGCCTTTGTTGTACATTAGCTCCTGTTATAACGTCTCCTAAATGTATACTTTTCAAAAGGACTTAAAAAGATTAAGTTCATTTGCATGCTTTCCCATCATATGACTGGTTTCTATTCATGGTTACTACATCCATCTAATCAATTCAGAATGGAAGAACCTCAGAGAAATGAACCCAATAGTATAACCACATGCTTATGTTCTCTAACCCTGAGTCTAAAGGCTGATCTGAGTTTATCTTAAACCAAAGTCACTAATTATTGCTGAACTAACCCTGTTATAATCCAAAGACTTTTGAGAAACAAGCTGTGGCAAACTCTTTAGCCCAAAAGGGGTTCAGAGCAAGCACAAGTAGAGTTGAAAGAGGAGTCAGGACTATGGACTGTGCAGAGTTAGAGGGCAAGCAGGGCTGGTCACCTTCAGAATGCTAGGAGTAGAATCTTCAGGATGCCTGGATTCAAGAATAGTCAGAGAAGAGCCAGGCATGTTGGGACAGTCATGTTATCCTAGCATGTGTTAGGCTAAGTCCAGAAGGATCATGGGTTTGAAACCAGCCTGGGGCTATACAGTGTGTTCAAGGCCAGCCTAGACTATAGCAAGACTGTCTCAGAAAAAGAAAGGGAGAGAGAGAGAGAGAGAGAGAGAGAGAGAGAGAGAGAGAGAGAGAGAGAGAGAGAGAAAGGAAGGAAGGAAGGAAGGAAGGAAGGAAGGAAGGAAGGAAGAGGGGTAGGAGGGAGAGAGGGAGGTTGGAGTGAGCAAGTACAGTCACAAGAGTTTATATAACTTATACATGTAATAAACACTACTGAGTGTCTCTTATGTACTAATTCATGCAAAGAAAGAAGGTAATGAATACCACTGAATGTATTATTACTTATTCCCTTGAAGTTTCTCTACTTTAATTGAATCTTGAACACAGTCCAATTTCAGGTCTTGGAGCTAGCTCACATGCTTCCTGGGCAGTTATGGCAGTCTGGAGTTCCCTGGCTTAACCCTTCTATAAGCTTCATAAGGAGGGAGGAAGCCCCATCAGAGGGTCTCCTAACATGTCTTTTTTCTTATATCTTACACCAGCTCCACAGGAACTGGGAGCACTTCAAGGAAGAGAGGTGACGCAGGAGGTGAGAGAGATCCACTTGGATACAGTATATGCTGGATACAATACATGCTGGCTTCTCTCAAGGAAGTCTGCGATGAATCAAAATGGCCTTCAGACCTTCAAAAACAGAGCAGGACATTGAAGATGAGGAAATGGAACCCACATGCAGACAATGTGTTGCAAATTAAGAGATATTTTGGACTTAAAGTGTTCTGCACAGGATGACTAATCACCCTGACATCTCAACAGAAAATGTGGTTCTGCCAGATAGACTTTAACTGTAATTCATTTTAACCACTGAACTTCAGGTCTGAGGCAGAAGACAGCCAATTCTACCAGCTCCAGCTCAATTTGTCCTTTACAATGGCAAAATGCTCTTACATGAGAAACCTCAATAACTATGCGTGAATTTCTTTATAAATTACTTCTCTCAGATGCTGTATATTTGACACTTCCTTGTAGATTGAAGATTGTAGGAAATGACTCATGTCTTTTTCTAGAAGGCCAAAGCTAAGTGAATGTGTTTCAATTCAAGGTAGCAATTAATCTTGCAAGCTTCATTTAAGTAAAGTCTAAACTGGCCTGATAATTTAGTCTGAATCATGACTTTGGGCTGTTGGAAATTACTTTTCATTTTAACAATAGGCAGGATTGGGGGGTTTTTTGGAAAGAAATAAATCTATGTAAATGATACCTGTGCTACTAATATAATATATTCAACTCTCCAAATGAGACCTTTATCCACCTGGAAAGTTCTCATTTTCAGGCCAGTTAGAATGCTTTCCCAAGTGGATTGTTTTTTTCACAATAATGATGGAAAGGGGCTGTGAGAAGGAAGCTTGACAGGCAGCTCCTGGGGAGGGTCAAAATGACAGGCACGAGGGGGAGAGCTACAGGGCAGCTAAAGTTGTTAGGACCCTCAGACTCATTCTGAGTCAGGTGTAGGACAGGTAGACCAGGCAGTGCAGGACAGCGTCAGTCAGGACTGTCTGTCAGAGGCAGACATTTGCTTGGTGGAATTCAGATAAACTGAGCAGGGGGGAACTAAAGGCTACAAGTTGTTCCCATGAGAAAACAGAAAGACCTCTGAGAAGGGGAAGAAGATCTTTGTCTCACTAGACCACGTGGTCTTTTGTCTTTGTTCGTCTCAAGGTTCTCATTATTTTTCTTTCCACAGACCGACTTTATAAATGTGGAAATGCGCACGGAGACCAAGCATGGCTGCCAGCCTCAGCCTCGTCTCTTTCCCAGTTCTTCAGCTGTCATGAGCAATCCGGAGCCTCTACGTCCCAAATCCACATTCTTCTGTAAGATCCTCCTTCGTGCACATGGGTTGTCTACCCATTGGGCTGGCCCCCTAAAGCAGGCTGACCCCATAGCAAGAGTTTGTGTGGCAGATGAAACAAACCAGAGTTGTGAAACAAACCAGTGCTGTGAAAGAGCTATGCATGGCCTCCCAGGGATGGTTGCATTAGTTTGTACCGATTTTCAGACCCTATCATAAAAGAAGCAGGCTAGAGGCTGAAGAGATGGCAGAGGACCTGGGTTCAAATCCCAGTACCCACATGGTGGTTAACAACCATCAGTAACTCCAGTTCCAGAGGATCCGATGCCCTCTTCTGCCTTCTACATGCATTGCATGTCACAGGTGCAGGCAATACACTCATCAGCATAAAATAAAAATAACAAAATATTTAAAAAGAAGCAGGTTAATCAGTAAATGGCGTCCACAAACAATAACCAACACCCTACAGATTCCCTGAAATGCCAATTCCAAGAACAGAATGTGGTCAAATTTAAGGAGAAAAGGCGACAGTCAGAGGACGTGACAGGTGGAAGTTCCCAGAAACCTGCCCTGTTACATACCTCACTACAGGCCCAGACTTGATCTCGTCCTCTGCCACTGCACCTGGACACTTTCATCCTCATCCTTTTCTTATCAACTCCCCGTTCCCGCCACAGCACTACGGGTGCGGAATTGTATCCCCACAGAAGAGTTGTTGAAGTCTTACCCCCAGGTGCCTGTGAGTATAACCTTATTCGAAACTAGGATATTTCTAGATGTGATCAAGTAAAGATGAGGCCATACTGGATTAAAATGGGCTGTAAATTCAGTGGCTGGAGTCTTTTCAGGGACAGGAAGATTTGGGGCAGACACAGAGAAGTCAAAGTGAAACTGAAGCAGAGATTAGAGTAACATACTACAAACCAAAGGGCACCACAGATCGTCATTAACCATCAGAGGTGAGAAAGTGCATAGGAAGGATTTCTCCCCGGAGTAGCCAGGGGACACTGGCCCTAACCTCAGAACTGTGAGAGAATGTGTCTGTCAGTTTAAGTGGCATTTTTTAATGGTACCCCAAAGAAGCTAATACAGATGGCTTACTCAGGTGTCACAGCCTGCTTTTTTCTTCTACTTCACATCGATACTGTGTTGGACCCTTTCTCTGCACCACCACACGACTTCCCATCCCTACAGCTGCCATCTTCTCATGACGGTTAATGCGATGCTCTTCTCTACAGGCGTGCTCTTCTCTCTCTGGACTGTACAGATTTTTAGGGTCTAGAAACTGTCCTTGTTTTTATGCCTCCAATGCCTAGACTATAGCAGGAAATTCAATAAGTGCTTATTAAAATATGAAGATTATTTCCATCTGTATAGAATCTACAATGTTCTTGTGTAAGCATAGTCACATCTCAAGAATTTAAGATGTACAAACGTGGAACAAATTAAACCCATGTTGTTGAACTTCGGCACATATGTTAAAATATACTACTGGAAGAAATTTGGGCACCAGATAATTAAATAATTGGTGAGCCAACTTCTAGTTGGATACCCCTAGTCCTGGACACAATAAGAAAAATGTTTTTTTAATATAAAAATAAGGATAAATAAAGAGGACTTGAGGATTTTTTTATGAATTTAACATTCTATAAAATCCCTTCGAAGTCAAATAAAGTCATTGTAATTCATGAATTCAGAAATGTGGTACAAACACAGATGAAGATAAATAGCACATGAGCCATTCGAGGCAGGCAGAGTCATGTGGGAAATTAGAAGCTGCCATCAGGAGAGTCGGTAGAAAGTCCACTAATCCTAACTGTAGCCCGGATAAATGGAGTTTCAGGCTTCCTGGCCAATTCACTCTCACATTAGGTTTGCTTCTCTGGGGGGATGGCAAGGATAGGGGCTTTATTTGCCTCGCCCCCCCCCAGAATGTATTAGCTGCTGATGTACCATTCTGAGGTGCCTGTTATAAATTGGAGGCGTGTTTCTATTTTCTAAAATAAATAAATAACAGATCCTCTGTGTTATGTAGGGATATTAGCTCACTCTCTCTCTCTCTACTGTGAATAATGACTACTTGATATTAGACTGTTCTTTGAATAAGTGGCAGAAATTGTCTACTGGACTCAGAAGGTGTTAGGTAGACAGTATTATCAATACATTAAATGGCATAATTACACATTTTACAATGCATGTTACTATGGTTCTTTGGCAGGCTATAATATATATATATATATATTATATATTATATATATATATATATATATATATAGTCTTTTTTGAGCCAGGGTCTCCCTGTAGCCCCAGCTGTCCTGGAACTCACTATATAGATCAGGCTGGCCTCCAACTTACAGAAATCTGCCTGCCTCTGCCTTTGAATTGGGATTAAAGGCTTGTGCCAACACGTTGGATATACATATATATATATATATATATATATGTATATACATATACATATGTATATATGTATTCAAAAGAATGCCAACTTCAACTGCAAGATAACCAGAATAATCTGAGAATCATTCTTCCATTGTAAGTGTCACACTTAATTAACTAAGCTCCCGAAACTTGTTCAGGTCTAGTTCACATATTGCACACAAAAGCTGGTAAGTACTGGGTTGCTTTCCATCTGTCATTCATTTTTCATGATAACCCTAAACCAGATCAAAGATGGGCTAGGAAAGGGTGTGTAACCCACTCTTGGCAGTGAGGTGGTGAGGTGTGAGAGAAATCGAAGAAACATGGTCTTGCCCAGACGTCACAACGACACCAGCAGTTACCATTTTCTGAATATATCACATTTGGTGATAATACATATATGCATGATTTACAGGTTCACTATGACTCTGGAATGAATTTTTTTAAGCTAACTTTAAAGATGAAAAAGCTGAAACTCTGATGGTTTGAATGCTGTACTGGGACATACACCATTGGTAAGAAGAATAGAGAAACAGTCCCTGTCTCTCAGACTTCCAATCAGTGTGCCTCCCCTTTCCCCACCCTTCATCTCTGACATTCGGAACAGCCACTTCATTGCAGAAGGCCCATACTTATTTCTGAAATTTATTTTTCAAATAATAATAATTTGTCATTTTGGCAAAAGAGAATAATGACTTGGCATCATCTAACGAGTTCTTCTCCCATCTCCTGATGCTTTTTTTTTTCAGTAGCTGTTCGATGGAGCTATCTAATAAAATAGCTGTGGTCCTCCACACCTTTTACTCCCACTGATTTCTTCTCCTAGAACTTCTCTCTGTTTCTACAAAACCAATTGCTACACATCCTTGATGTTCCAGCTCAAATATCACTTTCCTAACAGACTTCTCCAACAACTCAAGATGAAAACTCACCTTTTCTTGACAGTTTTCCTTTATTGTATTTAGCCCTTTCGAAGGGCATTTACTTTTCACCTTGTAATGAATCTACTTAGGGTTACTTATCCCTTAGTAGAATGTAAGCACATTAAGTGATATCTGACCAATTGTGCTTTCCTGTATTACTTAGCATGCAGGATTCTATAAATGCCGAATGAATGAATACATGAAAGAATGAATTAATGAAGAACATGCATCAGAGTCTCTAAGCCCCAATTCACAAGTCATTTTAACAAGGTAGTCATCCAACAATAAAGAGACAATAATTTTGCATATCCTTAGATTATTAAAAAAGTGGAAAAAGTATTGTTATGAGTAACCTTCAGAGTAATGTGTTACATTCGGGCCATGCATATTGGTTCAGTCATATCAATCTTTGCACTTATATTTTCCCCATTTACTGATATCAAATGGCTACTATAGGTTTTGGGATTCCAAGTATGACTTTGAGTTCTTATATCATGTACTGGGGACTCTGACCCCTCAATTGACCATCAGTCCATGGCTTCCTTCCTGGAGATCTACATCCTGTAAGAATATACTTTCTACTAACCCAAGGTGATTTAAGAAAAATCAGTTCTGCTATTGATTCATACTGGCCTATTGCCTAAACTTTGTGTAAAAACAATAATTTATTATTATTTCTTTAACATCTCTTCTCTGTGATTATACAATTCAAATTCTTATAATTATTTCTGGCCAATTATAATGGATTCTTACTGATTAGTTCATTCACCTGCTTTTAAACATTTATGAAGAAAAATGCCTCTACTAGCTAGATTCCAAAAGTTGGGGGCAGGGAGACTTCATTTATTTAAATATAAGCTTTGGAAGACAATTCCATATTGTCTGTCATGTGAGAAGATCAAGGAGAGAACCAAGTCCCAGAAGTGTTTGTCTGGTCTCCAGACACATGCTGTGGCATGGAGAGAGAGAGAGAGAGAGAGAGAGAGAGAGAGAGAGAGAGAGAGAGAGAAGGAAGGAAGGAAGGAAGGAAGGAAGGAAGGAAGATAGGAAGGAAGGAAGATTACACAATACGCTGGGGCTGTAAATTGACTCAGTGAGTAAGAGTTTGCTGGATAAGCATAAGGACTTGAGTTTGGATCTCAGCACCCACATAAAAAGCTGGGTGAGATCTAAGGTGCCTGTAACCCCAGTGATATGGGAGCAGACATGGGAGGATCTTTGGGGCTTGCTGCTCACCAGCCCAGCTCCAGGTTCAGTAAGAGATCCTGTCTCAAGAGTATAAGGCAAAGTGACAGAGCTGGACTCCCCACGTCCTCCTTGGGCTTCCTGTACACAGGGTATGTACACCACAGTCATGTGTCTGAGTTTGAGTCTCTCTTTCTCTCAGAAAACTCTTAGACTCAGATAAGCTATGTTACATTGGTAACTACATATATATTATAGCTGAGGTTTTTTTAGGTGACAAAAATTTATAAAATGGACAGAATAATTGGTATAGAAACATATTTATCAAGAAAAGGAATATCTAAAGGCAATATCATACCTGAATCAATGTAGTGAATAGCAGGAGATTAACTTTTGCCTTGATATATGGATCAATATCACAACCGGTGCAGGGTTTCAAAGCTTCCCACCTTCCTGTTCTTGCAAACAAAATTATGAAGAATAATTTATAGTGTCCAATAGCAGGTCAATGTGCAGTATGGTTTGTTTGTTTGTTTGTTTCCACAGTCATTTCATTTCCTCTTAGTTTGGAGCCTAAAATCATGAAACTGGTACCTGCCAGATTTCGTCAAGAAGCCTCATGCCACTAGAGCTGGTAGATGGTGGAAAGGCTATGGGGACACGGGAAAGAGACACAGAGGGGCTCCTGGCAGCGGTCCCCCTGAGAACCCTGCCACCTCTTGAAAGCCTCACCTACAAAGACGATCAAATTTCAATGTGAGTGTCAGAAAGGAAAAACCATATTCAAGCTACAGCAACAAGCAGGCTCCCCTGCAAACTGAAAGGCTTTCAAATACTTAGAATTTTTTAAATTTTGCTATTATTTTAATTACCAAAATATGCCTGTACTCATCCTTATTTTGTCATTCAAGAT
This sequence comes from Rhizomys pruinosus, assembly GCA_009823505.1. Lineage (NCBI taxonomy): Eukaryota > Metazoa > Chordata > Mammalia > Rodentia > Spalacidae > Rhizomys > Rhizomys pruinosus. The sequence goes on from VZQC01007230.1 coordinate 466,297, forward strand.
TGTATACTTTATTTCTGTAGGATTCTGTCTCTTCGTTAGACAAGAAACAACTCACAGGCATTAAAGTTTTTGTTCATTTTGATTCCTATAAATTATCTGGTTGCAATAGATAGATGATATTTTGATCATATAGATAGGTAGATATTTTGATCAATGATATATAATTAACTCTCCATGACAGTTTAACTCACCTAAAGCCAAATGTATATTAATCAAGTTTGATGTTTTAACAACCACGTGATGGAGAAAGAAGTAAAAACAGAAATCAGACAATAACTGTGGAAAAGGAAGTCAAAATTCTTGAACTATTAAACTCCTTCAGGAGTTGACTCAGATGCATGAACTTGTTGATAATGGGTGTTTACTAAGCTGCTATGGAGAAGGTGAGAAAGGATGTTGATAATCACTGTGCCAGGACAGTCAAGGTCAGAGCTTAACTAACTGCTTCCGGCCATTCAGAAGGCTAAGTCACTCCATCTCTAACAAGGGCTGATAGCCAAGAGCACTCAGTTGATAAAACTGTCAGAACTGCTGAGAACAGTCAATTTCATAAGTAGAAATAGTCTATTTGGGATTACCATGAGTTATGGAATGGCAGATTTGTGCTTAATATCTTGCTGGGGAGGTGGAGCTCAGACCATGCTAGGGGCTTATGGCCTGGAGAACTCTCTCATTTGCATACAGTGGAAGGAGAAAGGTGAGGATTGGGGTGACACCTCCAGCTATGGGGGCTCAGACACAGCTGAAGAATCCTAGCACATGTAGCTTCAGCTTTCTATGTAGGTTAGTGCTGGATGGAGAATAGTTTTCTTCTTTGATATGAGTCTTGTTATAGCAGCAGAGTGGCAAAACTCTATCCCAAACCTGGAATGAATCCCAAAGGACTTTCTACAGAAAGAAACTGGCAATTAAACTATTTCATTATTTTTTTTTTTGTGATTTTCCACTGTAAAAATAAGTGATGCTACTATTAGATTGGAACTTTAACACAGAGGGTTGAGGCCATGGATTGATTTTACAGCAAGTATCAGAATGCCAATGTACTAAGTAGCTGTTCTGGGCATCAGAACAGCATTTTGTTTGTACTTCACAGACATGCATGTTCTGTGGTAAGGGAAGTGCTGTAAAATCTGTGTGGAGTGTGAGTCCCCGAATTCTAGGCTAGCGATCTTACCTTCCTGTATGCTTTATTATTATTTTTATTCTATGTGTACGTGTGTATTGTTTGCACGACAGTGCACCCCTGTCAAGCCATACCCCCCTGAGGTCAGAAGAGGAGTTCCAGAGTGGAACTAGAGTGACAGACCATTATTAGCCACCATGTGCGTGCTGAGAACTGAACACTGGTCCCCTGCAAGAGTAATCAGTACAGTTAACCACTGAGCCATCTCTCCAGCCCCTTTTCTGTGTGTTTAAACTTCATTTCCCCCATTTAATTCTTTAAAAATCCTATAATCTTAGTTTTTCCTTCTCAAACTTAAAAAAAAAAAACACAATACAACTTTAGAGGATTTTGCAAGGTGAAGATCTGGGGCTACAGTTCTGTTCAGCTGTTTTCTGATTTTAAGCTGAGGTATTTCTTTCTCTAAGCCTCTCACTAAACTTTCTTCATAATGGCATGCAGAATTCTCAGCTTGAAAACTAAACCCTCTTTAGCAGTCAGTCATTTCAAACAGGAATGCTTTGTTCCTAAAAACTACATTAGGGTGTGTCAGTGGTGGGGGGCATCAAACAGCTGTTCAACCCCAGGAATGTCTCTAAGTAGAGTCACCACAGTGCCGAACTGAGTTCTCCAAGTCTCAGGAGTAGGAGGCAAGTGGAACCAGAGGCAGGGAAGGAGGACAACTCTGCCCTGCTCTGACACAGCTCTGGTCCTGAGAGAATGCGGAAACAGACCATTTTGGGGTCAATTCCTTGCATGTCCAGGGTCCATCAGCCAGCTGCCTGTGGTGATTTGGGCCTAACATCACCCATCACCATGGTGAGGTCACCTTCATCTTTGGGATGGTTACTGTTCTGTGCCAGCTTGGCTGGATCAGATTATCAAAATATTTGATCCAACATTTTTTAAAAGGTTTCTGTAACCTGGTTTTTTTGTAAGCAGACTGCCCTCTGTAATGTGAGTGGGCCTCACTTCTTCAGCAGAAAGCCTTCATAGGAAAGACTGACCTCCTCCGAAGCAATGGAGGCTGAGCTGGAGCCACCAACCTGCCTGGTACCCAGTCTGCCAAGCCCAGCCAAAAGCAATGGCTGGCGGCCTTACCTGCAGGATCGAAGGCATTTTACGATTCAGTCTTTGTTTTGTCAGATTTCTATTAAGTGCAAGACTATTCCAAACTGCTGAGACTTCTGCCTGTTGTAATTCAACACTGAGACGATGGAGAGGACCCAGGTCAGAGGCTGCCAGTATCTCTGAGCCAGTGCTTTGAAGGCAGTGCGCTCTTGCAGACAGGAGACTGCTGAATTAGGCTATTGTGTTGATGGCTCCTTCCTTCCAGCTGTGGGCCGCTGCCTGTTTGCTAGACTGTGCAACAAGGGAGTCCTTCTTCTGGAGATCTGCTTCACCCTGTTGCTTTGCATCTTGCCTCTTTGCTCTCCAAACCCATGTGACCTGCACATGTCTGCCTCCGTACTGGATTCACTGTCTGCTCTGTCCGTAAATTGCATCCTTCCTTTTCCGCTGTCAAAGTCATCCCAATTCACCTGGCCTAGACAACGCTCTTCTGAGTGTGGCTTCCTGGTCTACCCTGGTCCTCTACCTTAGTCCACCACCCCTCTATTGCACCGCTGCAGTGCAGAACGCCCAAGTGGGACGTAGGCCAACGCTGCGCACCTTCCTGGGCTAACCTCTCACAGATAACTCCTATTTCTCAGATTGGCAAGTAAGTTCCTAGAAGCTCAGGAGCATACTTAATTTAATTATTTTGTATTTCACAGTTCACATAAATAAATTCATCTGTCACTGTTAAATATTTGTTGAGCGGTCATTTAAACAGACTAAGGAAAATACAGTTAGAGATAAAATGCAATACAATCTGACATCAGATATAACATGGATATTTCTACTTCTGGAATTAAAAATTGCATACTGGTGTTTGTGTGCCTGGTGTGTATGAAACATAAAGGCCAAATTAAACAACTTAAGTAATATAGCATAAAGTCTCAAGAAATAAGAAATAACTTGAGGTATTTTATTTTTGCTTTCTGTATGCTTTTATTTTTAAATTCAGAATATATCTCTATAACAGATAATTATAAGGGAAAAGCAAAATTTGCCAACAAGAATTTGGAAAGATTAGAAATATTCATTAGTGACTTTCTTTTTTTATAATGCTTTTATTGATGTTTTGTGTATTTCAGACATCATTTCTCAGTTCAGTTTAGACATATTCCCCTTTCCTTTCCCCCCACCCCACCCCAGATCATGAACTTTGCCATAACTACCCTGCATCTTTCTCTCAGTCTTCTTCTTTTTTTTTTATGTTTAGGGATTCATGTTTTCCTTATTAGTTAGTTTGTTTGTTTGTTTGTTTGGTCTTTTCAAGACAGGGTCTCTCTGTAGTGCCAACTGTCCTGGAACTCATTCTGTAGACCAGGCTGAACTTGAACTCACAAAGATCCACTTGCCTCTGTCTCCCAAGGGCTAGGATTAAAGGCATACACCCCTCCTCCCCACCGACTAATTTTATATTACTCTAAAATATGCATACATACTTTCCACTCATATACAGTAATTACAGAGTCTGAAAAAAAAGTGGTAGATGGACTCTAGAGCCCATTAAGAGATTTATGTTATAACAATGTAGTTGCTTTCAGATAAACAGAAATATAACAATAATGTTGTTCAGCTTGCCTTTCATCTGGGGATTTGGTGTTAGCATCCACAAAAGAAGGAGATATTTGCCTCTTGTTTTTCTGGTACTGTGTTACTTCACTTAACATAATGGCTTTGAGTTCCATCCATTTACCTGCAAAGTTCATGATCTCATCCTTCTTTACCGCTGAGTAGTACTCCATTGTGTAGATGTACCACATTTTTGTCATCCACTTGTCAGTTGAGGGGCATTTGGGTTGGTTACAGCTTTTTGCTATTGTGAAGAGAGCTGCAATAAACATGGATGTGCATGTATCTTTGTGGTAGGATGAGTCTTGTGGGTATATACCCAGGAGTGGTGTGACTGGGTCAGGTGGTAGGTTCATTTTGAGTCTTTTGGGGGTTCTCCACACTGCTCTCCATAATGGTTGCACAAGTTTACGTTCCCACCAGCAGTGAATGTGTGTTCCCCTTTCCCTGCAACCTCTCCAGCTTTTGGTGTCTTTTGTGTTCTTGATCTTAGCCAGTCGTATTAGAGTGAGATGATATCTGAAAGTGGTTTTAATTTGCATTTCCTTAATTATTAATGATGTTGAACACTTTTTAAGATGTTTCTCAGCTGGGCTGGAGAGATGGCCTAGCAGTTAAGAGCACCAACTGCTCTTGCAGAGGACCAGCACCCACATGGTGGCTGAGAACTGTCTGTAACTCCAATTCCAGGAGAACTCCAGTTCCAGGGGAATCTGAGACCCTCTTCTGACCTCTGTGGCATTGCACGACATGGGTGCACAAACCTACATGCAGATAGGACTTTTATACACATACAAAAATAAATAAAATTTTAAAAAAACATAAAAAAAAGATGTTTCTCAGCCATCTTTATTTACTTCCTCACTGGTGAAGTTCAGCTCTTTACTCCATCTTTTGAGTAGGTTACTTTTTTTCTTCTTTGTTTTTTGAGTAGTCTATATATTATTGATCTTAATGCTCTGTCAGATGAATCACTGGTGAAGATTTCCTCCCATTCTGTGGGTTTTCTCTTCACCTTCACTTTCTTGATTGTTTCTTTCGCTTTACAGAAGCTTTTGAGTTTGATGAGGTCCCATTTGTCGACTGTTGACCTTATTTCCTATGCAGCTGCTGTCTGATTTAGAAAGTCTTTCCCTATGCCTATGTCTTGTAGGTTGTTGCCAAATTTTTCTTCTGTCATCTTCAGGGTTTTGGGTGTCACATTGAGATCTTTGATCCACTTGGAGTTGATTTTTGTACAGTGTGAGAGGTAGGGGTTTAATTTTGTTCTACAAATGGTGATCCAGTTTTGCCAGCACCATTTGCTGAAGATGCTATCTTTCCTCCATTGAGGTTTTTTTGCCCCCTTGTCAAATATGAGGTGGCTGAAATTGTATGAGCTCAAGTTTGCATCTTCAATTATGATCCATTGGTCAATGGGTCTGTTTTTGTGCCAGTACCAGGCAGTCTTAATGAGTATATCTCTGTAATAGAGCTTGAAGTCTGGTAGAGCAATCCCCCTGTATTGCATTTTCCACTCAGGGTTGCTTTAGCTATTCAGGGTCTTTTGTTTTTCAGTACAAATTTAAGGATTTTTTTCCCCAAGTCTTTGAAGAAGCTTATGGGGATTTTGGTTGGGATTGCATTGACTCTGTATATCAATTTTGGTAAAATGGACATTTTTACTATATTAATTTTTCCAATGCATGAGAATGGGAAGTCTTTCCATCTTTTGATGTCATTTTCAATCTCCTTCTTCAGGGGTTTAAAATTTTTGTTGTAAAGAACTTTGGTATCTTTGGTTAGGTTTGTTCCCAGGTATTTTATTATTTTTGAGGCTGTTGTGAATGGGAAGGTCTTCTTATATTCCTTCTCCACTAGTTTATTGTTGGTGTAAAGAAAGGCTACTGATTTTTCCAGGTTAATTTTGTATCCTGCCACTTTACTGAAACTCTTAATCGTTTCTGGAAGTTTTCTGGTGGAGTTTTTAGCATCCCTTAGGTAAACTATCATATCATCTGCAAAAAAATAGCTTAACTTCTTTTCTGATTAGTACTCCTTTAATTTCCTTCTCTTGTCTTATAGTCCTAGCAAGCCTTTCAAGCACTATGTTGAAGAGCAGTGGCAGGTTCCCACCTTTAAGGGAAATGGTTCCAATTTTTCTCCATTTAGGATGATGCTAGCAGTGGGTTTGATATATATGACTTTGATCATGTTGAGGAATGTTCACTTCAGTCCAATTCCCTCTAGGACTTTAAACAGGAAGGGATGCTGGATCTTGTCCAAGGCTTTTTCTGCGTCAACTGAGATGATTGTGTGATTTTTGTCTTTCAGTCCATTTATGTGTTTTATGATATTCATTGATTTATACATGTTGAACCATCCCTGCATCTCTGTTATGAATCCAACTTGGTCATGATGTGGGTCTGTATGTGATTTGCAAGTATTTTGTTGAGAATTTTTGCATCTATGTTCATTAATGAGATGGGTCTATAGCTTTCTTTTTTTGGTTATATCTTTGCCTTGTTATGGTGTTAGAGTGATACTGGCTTCATAGAAGGAATTTGGGAGAATTCCCTCTGTTTGTATCCTTCTGAACAGATTGAGTAGTAAATGTTTTATAGAATTCTGTTGTGAATCCATCTGGGCCTGGGTTTTTTTTTAGTTGGGAGGTTTTTTATTACATCCTCAATTTCCTCAGATATTATGGGTATGTTTAAAACTGTCAATCTCTTCTTGGTTAAGCTTTGTTGGTTCCCAGGATTTCAGATATTCATCCATTGCTCTTGGGTTTTCAAATTTAGTGGAGTACAGGTTTTTCAAGTCTTCCCCTATGATTGTCTGGATCTTTACTTTGTCTGTTGTGATGTTTCCCCTTTCATCATAAATACTATTGATTGGAGTTACTCTTTTTTGTTGTTGTTGTTAACTGGTCTAGAGTTCTGTCTATTTTGTTTATCTTTTCAAAGAACCAGCTTTTGTATTCATTGATTCTATGTATTGTTTTCTTCGTTTCTATTTCATTGACTTCTGCTCTGGTTTTTGTTATTTCTTCCTGTCTGTTGGGTTTAGGGTTCATTTGTTGTTGTCTCTCAAGTGTTTTTAGCTGCAGTGTTAGATTGTTTATTTGTTCCCTTTCTGTTTTTTTGATGTGGGCACTTAGGGCTATAAATTTCCCTCTCAAAACTGCTTTTAAAGTATCCCACAAGTTTTGTTGCATTGTATTGTCTTTTTTGTTCAGTGCCATGAATACTTTTATTTCACTCTTTATTTCTTCCCTGACCCATTCATTATTCAGGATTGTGTTGTTTAGTCTCCATGTGTTCTTGTAGCTAGTTAGACTTTTCTGGTGTTCATATTGAGCTTTGTTGCACCGTGATCTGATAGAATGCATGGAATAATTTCAATCCTTTTTTATTTGTTGAGGCTTCTTTTGTGCCCCAGTATGTGGTCAATTTTGGAGAATATTCTATGAGGTGCTGAGTAGAAAGTATATTCTCTGGTATTTGGTTGGAATATTCTGTAGATGTTTGTGAGGTCCATTTGGTGTATTGTATTGTTCAGTTCTGATGTTTCTCTGTTTATTTTTTGTCCTGTTGATCTATCCAAGGGGCTCAGTGGGTGTTGAAGTCTCCCACTATTATTAGTGTGTTAGGATTAACCTGTGTCTTGAGGTCCTGCAGAGTAGTGCTTATAAAGTTAGGTGCACCAGAGTTTGATGCATAGACATTTAGGATTGTGAAGTCTTCATAGTTAATTGTTCCTTTGACAAGGATGTAATGGCCCTCTTTGTCTCTTCTGATTAGTTTTACTGTGAGGTCTATTTTGTCTGATATTAGAATAGCCACTCTGGCTTGTTTCTTGGTACCATTCGCTTGGAATATTTTTTTTCCATCCTTTCACTCTAAGGTGGTGTCTGTCTCTGAGGGTGAGATGGGTTTTTTGTAGAGAGCATGTAGAAGGATTCTGTTTCCTAATCCATTCTACCAGTCTATGTCTTTTGATTGGGGAGTTTAGACATTAGTATTTAAGGTTATCATTTAGATATGTGTGTTGCTTCCTTTTACCTTATTTTTTGTTTGCACTCTTGGTCTAGGTTTGTATTTGCTCTGTTATGCTTTTGTTGATTTGTCTCTTTAATTGCTTAAGGATAGTTGCTCTGTTCCTCTGTTCTTTGGATTGCTTCATGGAATTTCTGAAGTGTTGGTTTCTTAGATATGTATTCTTTCATCTTGTTCATGTCGTGATGATTTTTCTTTCTCTTTCAACTATAATTGACATTTTTGCTGGGTATAGTATTCTGGGTTGGCATCTAAAGTCGTTTAGCACAGGGAATACTTTGGTCCATGTTCTTCTAGCTTTCATAGTTTGGAATGAGAAATCAGCTATGATTCTGATGAGTTTCCCCTTATATGTAACTTGTTTTTCTTTTGTGGCTTTCAGTATTTTGTCTTTGTTTTGAGCATCTAGTGTTTTAACCATTATATTGCATGGGGAGTTTCTTTTCTAGTCCTGTCTATTTGGTGTTCTATGTGCTTCTCGTATTTGTATGGGATTGTCTTTTTTCAGTTTGGGGAAATTTTCTTCTATTATCCTGTTGAAGATCTGGTCAATAGTGTTGTCTTGGGATTCTTCTCCTTCCTCTATCCCTATGATGCAGAGATTTGGTCTTTTCATAGTGTCCTGCATTTCCTGGTTGCTCCACTCTGTGTTCTTTTTTTTAATTTTTCATAATCTTTACTTGACCATTCTAGTTGCTCCATGTTATCCTGCAGGTCTGATATTCTTTTTTCTGCTTCTTCCATTCTGCTTCTGAGGATTTTTTCCCATCCTTTCCTGTTGATTGGATAAATGTTCAATTTCTTTTTCATTTCATCCTGTGATTTCTTTAGATTTTCCACTTCCCTCTGGAGCCTGTCATTCTCATCTTGTAGCTCCTTGGTTAATTGGTAATTTTCTTTTTTCATTTCGGCCTGGGATCTTTTCAACATTTCCACTTCCTTCTGGAGTTTGTCATTTTCTCCCTTTAGTTCTTTCCACTGTGTGTCATTATCTCCCTCTAGGTCCTTCTTGAATTTTTCATTCTTTCCCCTTAGTTCTCTGATTTCTTTGAATATGTCTACAGTTGTTCTTCTAAGGTTGGTGTCTTGGTTTCCTTCCTCAGAGATGTAACAGGAATGTAAACTCGTATAACCACTATGGAAAGCAGTGTGGAGAACCCTTAAAGGACTCAAAATGAGTCTACCACCGGACCCAGTCAGTCATACCACTCCTGGGTTTATATCCACAAAACTCATCCTACAGCAAAGATACATGCACATCCATGTGGGTAGGCCACTGAGATTTGTGGCGGGGCCCATCTAATTCCAGGACAACCCTTGTGGAAAATACATGCAGGAAAGCACTCCACGTGGATGCATGCTGAGGTCCAAATGCAGAGAGAGAGTTTATTGCAAGAAGTCTGCTTAAATATCCAGCATGACTCAATTTTCAAAGCCAAATCCTAAACCTTTTATCACTATATCCCACCCTATGGGTGTGGCCAGTGAGGTCCCATTGGCTTAAGATGCAACCCATCTTAACTAAGTTTTCCCACACATCCATGTTTATTGCAGCTCTCTTCACAATAGCAAAGAGCTGGAACCAACCCAAATGCCCCTCAACTGATGAATGGATGACAAAAATGTGATACAGCTACTCAGTGGAGTTTTATGCAGTGGTAAAGAAAGATGACATGAATTTTGCAGGCAAATGGATGGAACTAGAAGACATTATGCTAAATGAAGTAACACGGTCCCAGAAAAGCAAACAATGAATGGTATCCCTCATTTGTGAATGCTAGCACCAAATACCTAATAGTAAGGCTCAGTTTGCCATATATATATATATATATATATATATATATATATATATCCTGAAAGCAACTGTGCCATTATAATGTGAATACCTTAATGGATCTAGAATTAACCTACCACTTATTTTCAGACTTTGTAATGGGGGTATATAGGGGGAGGGTATGTATGCGTACTTTAGAGTAATATAAAATTAAAGGGGGAAATGAATTCCTACACATGTTTTGGAATTAATATACAGTTTACTTTCAGACATCACAATTTTGGTATATGTGTGAAGAGCATATATGCATATTTTGGAGCAATACAAATTGGAGGGAACAACAACTAAAGGACTGGGTCCAAGAACTGACTGAAACAGTAAACTTCAGCTCCAAACAATAAATCTCTGCATAGAAAAAACTTTAAAAAGACTGAAAAAAAAGATGCAAGACATGTATGGCAAAATGCACTAACTCAGGTGGGGGGGCATGGAAAGGGGAATGAGTCTAAAATTGGACTGAAAATGTATGAATTGCTCAAGACTTCAAGAAAAAATGTTTAAAAAATCTTAAATGTAAAAATGATTGCTATTTAAGGTACATGCTATCACATTATTTATAATAGAAAAAATTAAAGAACTATATAAATTCAGGAATGTGATCATGAACTATAGGCCAATGTTTTGCAACCATTAACATCTACTTTTTAAAATATATAATATGACACTATAAAAAGAATGTGTTTACATATATGCAAATGTATAATTTGTGTGTATTTATATTTATAATTTTGTTGTTATAGCTATATTTAGAGTAGCTTTATAAAGACTAAGATGAATGAAAGGGAATACTCTGAAGCTGGAGAGAAGTCTCAGAAGGTAAAGCACCGGCCACAGGGGAGGAGTGGAGTTTGATTCCCTACTCAATGCTAGGCCAGTGTGACAGCCTGCCTCTAATCCTAGCCCTTGGGAAGACAGAGTTATCTGGTTAAGCAGATCGGTGAAGTTGGAGAGATCCAGGTTTAGTGAGAGACAGCTTCAACATGTAAGGTGGAAAGGAATGTAGGAAGACTCATGCTGTCCACCTCTGGCCTACACACACACACACACACACACACACACACACACACCATATGCATACATTCACAGAGTTCCACCTGCCTCTGCCTCCCAAGTGCTGGGATTAAAGGTGGGTGCCACCATGCTCAGCTATGAAGCAATTTTTATAACTTCTGATCTTTATATATTGCTTAATTTTCCTATTTCTTTAGAAAATAATTTTATTTATGTATGTATTTATTCATTCATTTATTTATTTATTGGGGGCATATGTGGAAGTTAGAGGATAACACACAGGAATCTGTTCTCACCTACCAAATGGGATGCAGGGATCAAACTCAGGTTGTCAGGCTTAGCAACAGGCAACTTTACCTCCTGAGCCATCTCCTCAGCACCAGCTTCCTATTTTCTTACTGCGCATATAAAAATGTGCATCCCAAGAGGTAAGCTCTCTGTAAAGAGATTTTTGTTACTGTTGTTTACTTTTTTTCTTTTGGCTTGAAGGCAGTCTTTGTTTTTTTTTTTTTAATATTACTTCTTTATTTTTTTTTTCATTTTTTAACAATAAGTAATCATTTATGAGTACAAGCATCCTTCATGTAAAACCAATTTGCAAGCAGTTGTGCCTAAACCCACACAGCCCATGGGTCCCACCATCCAGCTGGGGGGGCTTGTATGTTCAATCAAGTTGATCAGATGAGTGTCCAGGCTATATTGCTGTAGTTTCGTCATTCACCCCAATCGCAGCCCTTACATTCTATCATGCCTCGACTTCCACAGATTATTCCCTAGGCTTAGAAAAGGGGCACAGGTGGATGAGAAGCAAAACAGCCTACTTTCTCTGGAACTGTTGTCTTGGACTCTGGTCAATTCTGGCTGTTTCCTTTCATGGGCTGACAGTTTGTTCATGAATAACCTTTCAATCCTACTAATGAAGCACAAGCAATTAGATATATAGGTATTTAAACAGTATTAATTGTTATGGTAGGTTACTTTGGTATAGACACAGATGTTTGGATGGTATGTTAATCCATGAATTACATTTTTTCTGTAAAATATGTCAGGGTCTTACTGTGGCTTATAACATCTCCTGTCCACTAGAGGATGTAAGTTTGTGGCATCAGCCGTGGGTTATTCCTCCAAGGAGAGAGCTAATAGCCAATTAGATTTGGGATATACGGGCATATGGCTGCCACTGCTGCACAGTATTTCCAGGCAGGTGAGGTGTTAGCTTGGTGCCTGAACGGAGGAGTCTTGCTTGACTCAAAGGATACCTATATTTGCTTTATTGGTTTAGTGGTCCTTTGGTAACACTCTCTATTCCAGAGACCAACTGTACACTGCAAGTGCGGTCTCAATGCGTCTTTCCCATGCTTACATCAGGTTCTTCAACAGCAGGGCCTTATCACCTCTCTTCTTGCAGGTATCCCAGTTTACAAGCAAGAAGTCTTTGCCTTTTGGGGGGGGGGGCTTGGATCCCCTGGCCAACTATTCTTTACTTTTAACTACACAAGTCACCAACTTGACATTTTCAAAAAATCTGCAAATGAATGCTCTATGATTCAGATTTGGCTTCAGAGAGTTCCATATTGTGTTAAATACACTCTCTCTCTCTCTGTCTCTCTGTCTCTCTGTCTCTGTCTCTCGTCGTCTGCTCTGTCTTCTCTCTCTCTCTCTCATCTCTCTCAATCTCTCTCTATATATATAATATATATATATATATTATATTATATATATAATACTATATATCTCAACCTCCAAATGTTAAAAGCACTTCAGGAGAGGTGGATGGCTTGTCACGGGCATCACAACCACCTTTGGCCATGAAATATCTTTAAATTTGATAAAAAGAAAGGAAGATAGGAATGCACGAATTTCCAAGCTTTCATGACCCAGTTTCTGCCCAGGCTTTTATTTACTCCTGTGTGTTTATGATCAGTTTCTGCCCAGGCTTTTATTTACTCCTGTGTGTTTGTGACCAGTTTCTGCCCAGGCTTTTGTTTACTCCTGTGTGTTTGTGATCAGTTTTTCTAGGGTATGTTTTCAAAATGTACTCAGATTACTTTCCAATCACCTTTCACCCACATTTCCACGATTCCTTTGAAATACATCGAGAGCAATTGTTTCTCTCTCCACTGAATTCAGGCTTATCTTGTCCCTATTTCTGATATGCATGTGGGGTTTTCTTGAATTCATGAAATATTAGGCTGGCTCTCTGTGGAGAGCGGGTGTAGCGACAGTCCCAAGAAGGCACCTGGTGTTGGGAGCTGCGAAGTGCCGCGCCTCAAAGATGGCGCCGGTTTCCGCCTCCCACCCCCACGGGGGTGAGCGCTCCATGCAGTAAACATGTCCTTATTTGGTTTAGCCTTGCTGAAGCCCTCTGTTCCGCATAGAGATAGCCTATCCTTGAGACCCACGTGGTGGAAATTGATTGGTTATGACATGCCTTATAAGTGGTGAACCGGTAGGAGAGGGAGAGAGAGCGGATGTAAGGGTGCCCGAATAAACTGCTCAAGGAAGATCGCTCTCGTGTTGTGTCTTCTTTCGCTGGATGAAGGGGGTCGCAACAGCTCTCCATGACAGATGCATAGGAAAAGGAGGTTTCAAGGAATCATCCCGTTCATTTTGCCTCATCCCCAGACAGGCCCCCCCGTTATTGTTTTATTCTCCTCTTTTATTACACAAAACAGCACTTTGATTCCTTCTTGACAATGTATTCTAGAAGTCATCGCATACCATTACAGGATCTCTTTTCCATTTTGTTGATATAATAAGGTTCCATTTTCAGCCATCCATCTATGTATGAGTATTGTACTTGTTTCAAATATTTTGAAATTATAAAAATGATGTGTTCTGTATTGTACAAAGCATGTCCTCAGAGTAATTTCCTAGAAATGGGATTACTGAGTTAAAACACAAATTTTTGTGCAGGTTCATTATACATTCCCATACATTCAAAACGATTGTTCCAGTTTGTAGTCTCATCAAAAACACATGACTGTACCTAAAGTTGTTTAAAAAGGTGTGTGTGTGTGTGTGTGTGTGTGTGTGTGTGCCACATGAGGCCAGAAGATGATGTCAGATCCCTGAAGTTGGAGGTAAGGCAGTTGTGAGTTGTCCATCATGGGTGTTGTGATCAGAACCTGTGTCTTCTGAAAGAGCAATGTGTTCTCTTAAACACTGAGCCATCTCTCCTGTACCTGCTGGTCATATGCCCCACTTCTGCACAGAGTACCCTTCGAAGAGTGCAGTTCTGTGTCCCTGAGTGTGTCTCCTAGGGTGAGACGCACTGAACTGAGACCATTACAAACCCTAAGCTGGTCCTCTCTCCACTCCAGGCCTCGGGACCCCACATGTTCTCTCTTCAGTGAAGAAGTAGGGTTCACTTTGCTCTCACCTAAGTTGAGACCTCCTTTTGCTTCCCAGCCCCACTCAGCCCTCTATAGTTCCTTGATAGCTCCATGAAACTGACTTGTTTTAAGCCTCTCATGCCTTGAGATCATGTTCCACTCTCGAAAGATGTAGAAGGATCAGAAGAGCATGTACTTTTATAAACAGATATTCTCAGAATGGATTTCCCTGCCTGGAATTGGAATATTTTCCTAGGGTATATTTTGCAGATAAAATATTGGAGAGAGGAACAGGAAAGAAGGAAGGGTTTGTAGGTGGTGGTGCGACACAGGCCTTTTGAATCTGCTGGCTGTCAGGCTTCACTGGCAGTGTACCTGGTCTACGTCAGTTCTGATCTCTGTTGTGTAAGCTGAGTACCTAGTTAACAGAACAGCTGAGATCTTTAAACCACACAAATTCTCAGCACCTGTGAAGTTTTTGTAGCCCAGCAAAAATTAATGAATAATTAAAATTAATGTACACATTTCAGTCTTTCCTATGTGCACTCTCAACTTTAATAGCTGTGTAGAGTATATGTGAAATTGTTGTTCAAATATAAGGTCCAAAGCCTGTTACTTCTTTTTGTAAAGTTTGAATGCTACACATTAGCAACCAATTTCTCAAACAATGTAAGCCAAATGTCTGGCACGTAGTAAGCACTCAAATGGATTTGAGGGGCTCAGAATTTCATGAAAATTATATGCATAACTCCACATGTGCCTTTTGTAGAAAAGTTAATCATGTTTTTATTGCTTGAGACTTTCATACATGCATATAATGTATTTGATCAAATGTACCGCTGCTGTCCCTCCACCACTTTTCCTTCCCAATTTCATGTGCTCTTTTTTTTTTTTTCTTTAAACTAACTGAGTTCATCAGTATGTGCGTAGATCGGACCATCTACTACAGCACGGGTGGCCTCTCAGGGTCCCTCATCCCCGAAGAAAATGAACTCTGCCAACAGCCGTCAATTACCAATAGCTCCTCTGCGAGGGGTAGAGCTTCCCTCCCAATCCATGCTGGAATTTAGCTGCCTGGGTGGGTCGTGTGCAGGTCTTGTATAAAGCAGCCTTAGCTGCCGTGAGTTCGCAGGTGCAATGTTGTTGTCATATCTGCCAAATATTCTTTCTCAGCAGATGTTAACTATCCTGGCTACATCATCATTTTTAATGAATTATTTTCCTAAAAATGTTCAAAACAATAAGCCGAGAGTATGGGATTATTTCTAATCCATATTGAGCATATATAGTCAAGTGGCAGCACTTTTACTATGCAACCTAGACATTTCCTAAGTGAGTCGGTGTTCACTGTCATCAGTGACTATGTAAAGCAAGAACAAAGAGAGGAAGAAAGTCACTAATCCCAGCACTCGGGAGGCAGAGGCAGGAGGATCTCTGTGAGTTCAAGACCAACCTGGTCTACATAGAGAGCTCTAGGCCAGCTGGGACTAAAGGGAGACCCTGTCTCAAAAAGAATTTTAAAAAGTCATTAACACCATCTTTGAGTGCTGCTGTCTTTTTTGCTGGAAAATAATTCCCATCCAATTTCGTTAAACATAAGAAGTTTTATTTTCTTAATAGTGTCTCCCTCTAGCTGGGCATGGTGGTGCACACCTTTAATCCTAGCACTTGGGAGGCAGAGGCAGGCGGATCTTTGTGAGTTCAAGGCCAGCCTGGTCTACAGAGTGAGTTCCAGGACAGCTGGGACTACAGGGAGACCCTGTCTTGAAAATATTAAAAAAAAAAAAAAAAAAAAAAGTGTCTCCTTCTAAGGATATTTACTTAAAGAAAAATATGACTCTTCAAATATGAGGCAAAAGAGCAATGTAACTTTTTAAAAAAGTTTAATCAATCATCATGGTTGTGGAAAGTACTAAGCCTATTGCCAGAAAATTCAGATCTTCTTATATATAAAGTGCTTATTTATTTGAAAAATAGGTCATTAAAATGACAGATGCATGTTGAGATGAATTATGAGTTACCTATAGAATGGTTTCTAAAGGAATTATGGTGGCAGGCAGGATGAGGAGAAAAAAACATGATAAAAATCTAAATAATGAGGGAATGTTTCACAATGACACCGCTCAAGGGCATATGAAGTACTCCCATCCAAATTTTTAATTTACATTCTTGGCCCTCCAGCATAATGTCACAGAGTAAGAGATGACATGAAGTGCCTTTCTGGACTCAATTTGATCCACAAAAAAGGACTTGGTGACAGCATGGGAATGACAGAAATAGAAAAAAGTGACCATGTCATCTTGGAGTTCACAAAGTAAGAAAACGAAGTACTGAACGCTTCTGGACACACACACGTTCCAAGAGGACTTCAAAAGCCTCAGGAAGAATAACTGTACGCCAGCCACTGCAGACACAAAGGAAACATGATTCACGAGGATCAAAGATGGTGAGCAATAAAACTCTGACTCTGCCTTCCAGCAATTCAAGTAAAGAGACAGACTGAGGTGAGAGGTGGACATCAGGAGAAACCAACAGGCTGTGTGGGGCTCTGGACAAGCCTGGGCTTTTAAAGGGCCAAAATCGAATGGAGGGAGGAATGGAAGCGAAGGCAAGCAGAGATGGGCTGGGACTGACGGCAGGGGAGTCAGCAATGTTGAGGGAGACAACACTGAGGACAGTACCTGTGTCTTAAAATTAAGAAACTGAACAAAGTAGTTGCTGCTTAATAGTAATACAACACAGGTCAGGTATTAAAAACCATGAAGCATATGACTTTATTTCTTCCATATTATAGAGGAGAAAACAAGGTGTTATAGAACCCATAGAAGGTGGGGCAGAGACTTCTAACTAGTTGGGACATGCATTCCTTACTTGTGTCTCCTTCCACCTGGAGGACTGCCCTTTAATTCTGGCCTTCTCCACTGAGCTCACCTCTCTACCATGCCGGCAGAAGAGGGGATACTTGATCAGTAAGTCTGGAAGACTTCCTGCTAGATAGCCTCTTCCTCTCTGGAGAGAGCTGTTTCCGTAAGCCCCCATTCTCTGGTAATTTGTTTCACTGAAGAAGAGCTGCAGTGGAGCAAGCTTCAGACTCTCTGGGAAGGTCTGTCAGCTTCTGGGGTACACACTCCTACTCACTAGTCTCCATGGTGTCGGATTCTCCAATATCAGTTCTTTCATTCACACACCTGACATATTCATTCCCATCAGCTTCATCTTTTTCGCTCCCATTTCTTTCCTCTAAGTACAAGCTTCTTCGACACAGCCTTGTTCTTCCTTGCCTGGAGCTTGGCACTGTCCATTAGGCAATACCCCTGAGCCATTTTTACGCACATGATGAAATAAGGCATCAAAGTAACAGAGACAACTGCTGGGCTATGTTGTGACTTTCAGAATGAATTTTTTTTTAATTTCTAAATTTCCCAAATGGTAAAGCACAACAGAGAGGAATTAGAAATCAAGGTGGTGGGGGGGGGGTTAAAATCCCTTGATTTTTCTCAAAAAAAAAATAGCCTGTTCTAGTTTACTTCTCCATTGCCGTGATAGATCATTGACCAAAAGCAACTCAGGGTAGAAGAGTTTATTGCATCTTTTACTTCCAAGGGACAGTCCCTCTTTGAAGGAAGTCAAGCAGGAACTCCTGGCAGGAACCTGGTGGCAGGAGCTGAAGGAGAGGCCACGGGGGGGATGGGGGGGGGAATGCTGCTGCTTACTGGCTTGCTTCCAAGGTTCACTCAGTTCTCTTATTACAGAGAAGTCCCACCTGCCCTGGGATGGCGCCACCCACAGTAGGCTGGGCCTTCCTCCATCAGTTAGCAATTAAGGAGAAGTCCTCACAGACTCAGAGGAAATTCCTTAATCCATCTCCCCTCTTCCTGGGTGACAGGTTTGTGTCAAGTTGACAAATACTAACCAGCACACGGCCCAATTAAACAGCCCAGGTAGTCACAGAAGAAACACCACCCGTCAGAGTCCAGAAATTACCATGAGGAAACTGTATCCAGAAGAGAAGAAATAAGGAAATGTCTCCATACTTCAAAAGTCTAAAAGTAATCTCAAAAATCTCAGCCAGTGGGAAACTTGTATAACAGGTCTCTGAAACAGAAATATATCAAAAATCTATAGTCAAAATGAGCCCATTAAAATTCTAAGTTGCTGGGGCTGAGAGATGGCTCAGTTAAGAGTGCTTACTGCTCTTGCAGAGGACCCAGGATTGGTTTCTAGCACCAACATGATGACCTATGACCACCTGAAAGTCTAGTTTCAGGGGGATCTAACACCCTCTTCTAGCCTCTGTAGCTTCCTGCACACATGTGGTACACATAAGCCCATGCAGGTACACACACATACACGCAATGTCTTTTTTTTAAAATAATTGCTTTAAATTTGTTTCTTGGAGTTTTACATTAGCTCATTCCTGTGTTTATCAAGAAAGGCCCCAAGACACAGCCTGTTTTTATTTCAAAGACAGCAGTTATCTGGGACCTTCACGGTGTACTTCCTACAATGGAGAGAATGCATAGCTACACTGTGAGAGTTTGGCAGCTGGAAGATCAGTTGTAATAAACACGGGCGAGCTCCGTGAGGCAAACAGGACATTGGTCACCTCCTAAAAAGCAAACACAATCTTCAAATAGCATTACAATAAGAAAGGTCCTCAAATCATGGAGAAAATATTCCTAGTCCATTTTATGATTTTGTGTGTGAGATTATGGATACCTCATATCAAAAGAGTATTAATAGCAGCATGTTCAAAAAGAGCAAACCTGGACATCAAGCCAAACTGGCAAAGGTTGAGGAAGATTGAGATTTTAATCTGTACAGGATCATGATAAATATCTGAACTGACTTTCAACTCATTCAGCTGTTTGGGGGACTCTTTTTCCCTAGCAAATGAAGGGGTTTGAAGTGATAATGGTGTTTCCATCTGAACATTTGAAAAAGGCAATGTCCAGGGTTAGAATATTCCCCTCTTACTACCAGACAGAATCAGAGCCAAAGAGTAATTACTACAGAGAGGCACATTTTTATAACTAAGCATGAAAGACCTTAAAATGTTACTTATTTTGTGTGTAGGTGTGTTTGAGTGTGTATTACTGTATGCAAGTAGAGGTCTGAGGACAGCTTGGGGACTTCTGAAGACAGCTCCGAGAAGTCTGTTCTCTCCTATCATGTACTGGGACCTGGGGATGGAACTTAGGTACCGGTTTGGTAGCAGGTACCTTTCCCTGATGAGCCATCCTCTAGCTCTATAAAAGAACTTTCTAGCAGTCAGTGGTACCCTGAAGCACAGGGTGCTAATAGCTAGTAAGCTGGCTGACGAGAAATTTTTCAGGCAGTGACGGGGGAGGGACAATAATGATGATTTTTATTAAGATTTGTTGTTGCTGCTGTGATTATCTTTGCCATTATTAAGGTCTACATAATGACAGGTTCCTATAGGCGTGGTGGTGCAGGCCTTTGATCCCAGCCCTCAGGAAGCAGAGGCAGGTGGATCTCTGTGAGAACCAGGCCAGCCTGGTCCACATAGTGACTTCCAGGAGGGTGGGGACTAAGGAGACCCTGTCAACCCCCCCTACCCCCAGGAAAAAAAAAAACAAATAAACAAACGTGACAGTTCGGGAGCTGGTGGGAAGGTCTTGCCCAGTGATAATGAAAGTTTAATATTCACACACTGTGCATGCACATGTTAAAATGAGTGCTCAGTCTCTTCTACGGGTTCTAATTTGGGAGGTTTGGAGGGGATCCCAGGACTTTGCATTTTTCACTGTGTCTCTAATGATGCTCCCTGTCTATGGTCCAGAGACCACATCCTGAGTACCACTGGTCTCAAAGATTCTTTGAAAGGCAAAAGATTCTTGTCAGTTTTCATTCTAATGCTAAGATCCTTGTCAGTTAATTGTCCCACTCTCCTGGAGCAAGATCTTTAAGTAGAAGAGTCTTTTCAAACACACACACACACACACACACACACACACACACACAAAGTCAGGGAGATTATCAATTAATTTTAAGCTCTGAGGCCATCTTGACCTACCTTTCCCTTACTTTTTATAATGCTGTCATTTGTAAATAGAGGAAGAAGAAAGTTTCTCCATCTTTGTCTTGCCCCTTCTCATCCTGCCTCTTCAGACATGTATGGCTATTTCCCATGGCCTGAGGATGGAAGAATTTGCATTGGAAAAATGACATAATCCTAGGAAATAAGTAATGACTTGTACCATGTAATTACTTATTAAATGTTTTAAAACATTCGAAAGGTCAATTTTTTGTTGAAAATTACATGGAAGTGGGTGGGTGAAGAGTATGTGATGATGTGATGATGATGATGATGATGATGATGATGATAATGGTGCTGGTGGTGGTGGTGGGTGTGTGTGTGTGTGTGTGTGTGTATGTACATATATTCCACAGAGAGGAAAAAAGAAGTTTCATTCCAAGTTGCTTCAGGTGACTTTCCCCTGCTATTTTTAATGCTTTCATTATTTGAATTTTATAGCACCCCAGGGGTGTTTAGCTATTTCAAGAGATGTCATGCAATTCTGAAAAGTTCCTCAAAATAACATTTTAAGTCACTTCAATTGAAAAAATACATATTTGCAGTACAGAAATTTTCCAGAGTGGTAAAGGAGAGTGTTTAGAATTGAAATAAACAAAATAACTGGAAATTGCTGGGGAGGTCTTTATTGCTGGGGAGGTCTTTAAGCTTCCATTTCGTGCTGGTTTCCAAATGATTTGCAGAGCAGTCGGTTCCATGCCTCAGAGTCCTGGCATCTAAATCAAACATTAAACACCCCACATGTTTTGAATGAAAACAAAACAGAACCAAACAAAACCCTTTCTCTGGCAATTCTCAACTATCTCATTAACAAATTATCTGAAATGGATAAAAGCCCCAAGATTTTATCTCTTTAATTTGAACTGTGGGGTTTTTTTTGTAGTTAAGGTAAAAAACTGTTTCTCTGGTGTCCTAAGAATTTCATTCAATTAATGTCAAAGGTGCCACGAAAGGAAGCTGAAAGTGGATCTGTGGTGCTTTTGCAAAAGACAGCTTTCTTCTCAAGCCAATACAAAATGCCCTTTCTCTTAAAACTAGTCCAGTGAAACCCTGTCTCGAAAAAGACAAAAAAAAAAAAAAATAGTCCCACATCCAGGAGAGGAGCCAGTGTATGGAGTTGAAAGCGCCTCTGGGTCTCTAGGTAAAAGGAGAGAATGGAGATATTATCATTATAATTACACCAATTAGGAGCTAACCCAAAATGACTTGATATTCAAAAATAATAATCCTGTGCTAACTGTGTGCTAACTGTGTGCTAACTGAGACCACAGGCCATGTTCTAAGGAGGGCCTGCAAAGCGGCAGCACAGGACACACATCTGGAACCTGAGGACTGAGTGCAGATTCCATAAAGCCTGAGGCAAGCCCTGATTGAGTTTGTACTGTCTGCCCCTTCCGGAGTTGCTCCCGGTAAGCGCTCGGCCTCAGCCTGCCCTAGCCATCCGATCTCTTCTACTCCTCACTCACTCTCTTGAACATTTACCAGTACAACTTTTTATAAATGTAAATATCTCCTTCACACTTCCCCCCTGAAATTATAACTCATCCCTCAGGATCGGGACCAAATGAACTCAAGGCATGAATTCTGTGTTTTCTTCATAAACCGGAGACAAAAATGAATGTAATTTTGTTTTGTTTCCTGCACTTGGCATTGCAAAAATAATAATTTTGTTGTATTTGTGTCAAGTAAAACATAAATGATAAAACTGGAATACCGTCTCATATCTGTTATATCTGTCACCTCCCTCCTCCCCACCCCACCCAGCTTACCAGGAGTTTCTGGTGTTTCTCTTGGAGCCCACTCCTCTGGGAGGACTGCTCCACTTAGAGCCCACTCCTCTGGGAGGACTGCTCCACCGTCTATGCTGTCTGTGTTAGGATGGAGTTTGCTTCATCATTTGGGAGGTCTAATGCAAAGTAGAAATGCAGAGTTCCTCCCTCAACAGTTACTAAGTTTCCCGCAGAACTCTCAAACCAGGGCATGGCCTCCCTGAGCCTGGAGCCCCCTGCTTGTGACCTTTCACTTCTTGCTCTTTTTACAGCGGACTCTTCCTGTGTTTTCTCATTTGGATTCCTAGGAGCAAGAATCTAATTGGCTGAAAAAGCATTTCATCCCAGGATATGTCGTTGTTCTGTTTTTATTTTTTATAGGGGAAGGGTGGGGGTCCTTGAACAGTTAACTTAAAACCAAGCAGTGTTAACCAGGGTAGCGGACGGAGATGGAAACAGAAGATGGGTCCACAGGGCATGGCCACCAATCGACTGTGGACAAGGCAGTTTTCTTTAGGAGAACATGGGTAAGCAGGTAACTACTAATGTTGAGCTCCTTCCCTTCTGGGAGCTTTTCTTATTTTTCTTTAGTGTCTCACTTTTCCCTAAGATGCATTTACAATTTGTTTCTGATGTTTGTATATGTAAAATGAAGCAGTAATGTAGAGAATAGCTAAGAGAATAAATAAAACAGTGTCCTAAATATATATGATACTAAGCCCTAACAAATGAAATGGTGACCTTTGCCATGGAAGAAACACAAGAACATTGGGCTCTGCTCTAAGAGCTCAATAATCCAACACTCAAAATATAGGTAGCACATTGGCTGAGCATGCTGCTTTGGCCGCACGTATACAGGATGATGGTGACTGCAAAGTTCACAGCACAGATCCCAAGCTCTGAGGTCACACACACACTCGGGAGTATCAGTGCTCAAAAATTCCCCCAAGAACCTTTTACATTATTTCCTAAAAAGATTCAGGTAAGTAAAAGTCTGAAAAAAAAAACATGGTTTGAAACAAAATAAGAAGCTTGCTCTGCCTCTTTGGTAATACAGGGGTTCTTTGGTTAGGCCATGGATACCTGCTTTCTTTGTTCCTAAGGTCCCAATCAGAGGAACACCCCCACCTCTTCCTCCTACGCACAGGATGCTGTGCTCCCTCTTCCTTGACACACAGTCAGACATGTACCATGTGGGTAGTTATAACAGAGTTCCAAAGGCTGTGGCAACCTTCAAATGAAAAAGACTGCCCTGGGTTGGAGAGATTGCCCTGTTGTTAAGAGCACTGGCTGCCCTTGCAGAGGACCCAGGTTTGGTTCTCAGCACCCACATGGTAGCTAACAGCTGTCTATCACTCCAGTTTCAGGGGATCAGATGCCTTATTTTACCTCTACAGGCATTGCACGGCATAAGTGCACTTATATACATACAGGCAATACAGTCATACGCATAAAATAAAAATAATAAATAAAATATTTTTAAAACAAAAGATTGTCCAAACTACTCTCTGTAAATACTTACATGATCCAGGTTAACATTCCCCAACACAGAAAGCTGAGGCAAGAGGATCTTGAGTTCAAGAACCAGCCTGGGCTTCCTAGCAAGTCCTTATCTCAAAAAGTAGAAATAAAATCTAATTAATTAATTACATAACGACATAAATAAAATCATCATTTGAAGTGTGTGTTTGGTACGGTGTGTTTGTGCAGTTAGCCGACCTGGTGTAGAGAAGTGTTTCTTAGTTATTTCTAGGCAGAAGCAATTGCAATACTCTTCCATCTTTTAGAATGTCAGCTACTGCACAGACACATCCCAGACGCAGAGGAAACAGAATAATAAACACCCTTAGGATGTTACTCTTTCCTTTTCATTCTTCAAAAATCAATTGTGGTCTTTAACTTTCCATGACGGAACAGCACACTAGGACAAGGGATGCATGCATCAGGAAAATAAAAATTTCAGAACTGAGGTGCAGCGAACATCTCAAGACTGCGTCAGAGCTCAGTGTGGAGTACCAGGGCTTTGGCTTGCAGATGTTCTTGCGCTTGAAGAGGCTCAGTGGGAGAGGGTAGCATTATACGTTTTAAAAACCATTAATCTCATGAAGAACAAATTCTAAATATATTTGCAATTGGGAGAACTGATACTGTTTTTTTTTTCTTCTTCTTCAGTGCTGGTGATTCAAATGGAGACTTGGACATAAGTTGTGCAAGCATTGTTCACCAAGCTACATTGCCAGTCCTGGTATCTAACTCTTTCTCCATGAAGAAGAAAGTTCATAGAGTCATATTTTAACTGTTGGGTTGTCAAGAAACAGCAAGAAAAAAAAATATCTTCTGGATGCCCACATTGGGACCCCTGGAATTTTGAGCAGATTCAAGAATTTATCATTTGAATTTTGTACAGAATTGGTAGAACTTGCCAGGTATGGTGGCATACCTTTAATCCCAGCACTAGACAAGGATATATAAGAGCTTTTTGCTCTCTGAAGAGCTCCTTCCATTCTGGGAGTTTTTCTTACTTTTCTTTAGTGTCTCACTTTTCCCTAATTTCTCAGTTTCCCTTATTATTAAGGTGTGAGTCCACTGGGCTTACTCCCAGGAGCTTCTGCTCTTTAATCATCATTGGAAGGAGGGAGACAAGGAATGTGGGAGCCACTGTCCCAGGCCAATCTTTTGTCATTGTGAGTATCTGGCACCTTAAGTCACTGGGTCAAGTACAACTGGGATGAGAAGGATCCTGTCACACTAAAAGCTCCTGCATCTATGCTATGGCTCATGTGACCTGGTGTTCTATTTTCCTAACATTTGGCACCACTTTGATTTAACATTTGTAAAGACTGTTTTGTTTTTTTTTAAATCGAATAATAGTTATAGTAAAATAAGCCAGGAGGCTTCTGATAAACCGCCACTTCATAGTTCCAGTTTCTAATGGTCTGGTTTAGCATGTAAAATACAAGTTAAGTATCATCTAAAACTGTGTGGTGTCACGGTTTACATTGGACATGTGGCTAAGTTTGCAGGATAAAAAATGGCAGCTTGGCTTGCCTGCCGGGTTTTTCCAGGTGAAAAGTAATCAGTACCTCCAGATCAGCTGTCTATTGGGCTTATTAAACCACCCCAAACAGGGTTCCTTAAATAGCAGTTATTGCTCACAATTCTGTGGACTGACCAGGTGCTTCTACTAATCTCATCTGGAATTACTCATGTGGGTGTGCTTGGCTGGCTGGAGTGGAAGATACAGGACACCTCCATTCCTGAGTGCTAGCTTTTAGCTGGCTTTTCTCCATCTGCTCGGGTGGCCTCTGATCTGGGGTTCTTCATGGTGTGATGGTCTTACATTCCAGGATGGATGCTGTAAAACCATCTCTTATCGAAGAAGGATTTGATACAGTTAGCCCTAGTGGCCACTTGCTATACTAATGGTCATGCCTGATATGCAAAAAAGCCTGAGAGGTACACAAAGCTCCCTGTCCTTATCTTATTCTACTGGGCAATAAGGAATCTCTTACTTATTGGAGGGCATGAAATAGATGCTGGAAATAGAGACTGAGCAGTACTTTTAAAATTCTGACGCCGACTGTGACGGTGCATGCCTTTAATCCCAGCACTCAGGAAGCAGAGGGAGGTGCATTTCTGTGAGTTCAAGGCCAGCCTGGTCTATGTAACGAGTTCCAGACCAGCTAGGGCTACAGGAAGACTCTGTCTCATAAAGAACACCGCCCCCCCCCCAAAAAAAAAAACACAGAAAAAGGATTCTGACAATGATTTTTCTCTTCTAGGATGGTTTAGTATGCAACCATAGACAGGCTTTCAGGGGTGTTACTTACATTTCATCTGGAAAGGGTCAACCAAAGGAACATGACTCATAACAGTCATCTTTCAATTTATCCATGGGCTAAGTATGAACCCCCATTCTTCATGTGTATTTCACATGTTACAGATGAGACCAGAAACTGGAAGAACAAGATGGAGATCTCCTAAACTCACATGGTTTGTATATATCTAGAGTTTTTTCATATTTATTTAATATAACTTTTTCTATTTTGCAGTCATTTAAGATACAATGACCTTTTAAAAAGTTCATGATTTTGATAAATGTGTAATTTGTATAAGTTACTCATTAATATTTACCATCCATTGTTAGGGCCACAGTAACATCATCAATTATTTAGAAAGGGGGCGATGAAAAGTAAATGAAGTATTTTACCTAAAATGTTGATAGTATTCTAGAAATATAGAGCTCAAAATGATTTAACCCATGAAGCTACACTTAGTAAGTCTACAACAATAATCTGGGTGAGTAAAATTTCAGTTTTTAAATAAAATCACCTTGAACTCATGAACTCACAAATAAAAACATCACACAGCTGGTTTAAGGCAGCTGCTCAAACACTTGCCCAGTCCCAAACTCTAAAACATCTTAGTGAAATTGTGTACAGCTATAACAACCAATCTGAAATATTGGAACTTGGCTCTGGGTTTTATACTTTCACCAGCAATTACATTTTTATTCATTTACCTGTCATACCAAGAAAGAAAAAAGAAAACTACAGTGGAGTTGAAACTATAAAATAATTACCTTTATCTCCTCTTTCATCATGCTTGAGTCCTTTTGTTTCCTCATTACCTAATTTATCCTGTCTTGGTCTCCTTCGTAATGTTTTGTGTTACCTATGCTTATACCCATTTACACATATGCATGTATGCATTGTAGGTTAGGATCTGCATATGAAGGAGGTTGTACAGTCTTCCTGAATTTGCATCACCTCTTATGAATACCGTAGGTTCCAAGTCCATCCATTTTCCTGCACATTTAATGATTTCTTTTTCCTTTACAGCTGAATACTACTCCATTTTGTATGTGTAACATTTTCGCTATCCATTTCTCTGCTGAAGAGTAGCTTGGATCCATGTCCTTGCTACTGTGAACAAACAGTGGCAAACTTGGATGTGCAGACTAATTAGAAGAGCTACGATGTTTCAGTGCCTCAAATGAGTGATCAAAAGAAGCAACTTATTCATGAGTTTTGCCTGAAAAGTATATTTTAAATTAAGCAAAAAGAAAAATTTGTGGAAATACTTAGACATTTAGCATAAAAATTAGAATGAACATTTCCTTTATTTGATAGAATTTTGTTCCGGACTTAACAGGTACATCAACACCTGAAAAGGACTATTTTCTCTATTAAAAACAGTATGGTCTGTAGAAAAGAATTAATTGAAGACATAATTAACCACAAATGAAAGATTTGGAGAACTTTTAAGAAAAAAGCACTGTGTTGAAAAAAAAATCAGGAAATCTTTTTAATAAGTAGAATCAGAGAAATTATACAAAACTCTAACAAACACTATTATCTGCCGTTATACTTTAATGTTTGGATAATTGATATAAAGAAATTTTAAAATGTTTAAGGCATATGCTAATATTTTATTTAATTTATTAGTTAACTTATTTACTTATAAACATAAAAATAAATAAAATTAAAACTCATAAATATTAATTTACATTAAAATTCTACATATTAAATATTATTATATATTAAGGTTTTAAATATATTTTATGGATGTATATCATTTCAAAAACATTCAAAACACAACTACTTTATATGCTTACTTATATATAATAAAAACAGTTATTTGTGTAACAAATTAATTTGGATCCACATTTAGGGTCACAAACAGGACTCTATAGGCCATATTACATGTATAAAATAGTACATTAAATTAGGCCGTGGGAGGGCTGTGGGGGGGGAGGTGTGGAGAGGTGATCTAAATACCATCAAACTGTATTGTATGAAAATTGCAAAAATTCTTTAAACATGTGAAAAGGACACAATTGAAATTACTTGTCTAGAATCTTTCATGTAAAACACATTCTTATTTATTTATTTATTTATTATTTTTTATGTGTATGAGTATACTGTCTGCATGTAGGTTGGTACACCCATGTCGTGCAATGCCGCAGAGGTCAGAAGAGGGTGTCGGATTCCCCTGGAACTGGAGTTAAAGACCGTTCTCAGCTGCCATGTGGGTGCTGGGAATGGAACCCGGGTCCTCTGCAAGAGCAGTCGGCACTCTTAACCACTGAGCCATCTCTCCAGCCCCACATTCTTTTTTAAAAATTTTTTTATTGTTATTAAGCTTTTTCCATAAATCATACATCATTTCTCAATCAAATCCAGAGTTGCTTCCCCTTCCATGTCCCTGCACTCTGCGCTGTATGTCCTGCATCGTTTTCTGAGTCATTCTAGAGATTATTTTTCTTCTTTCAGTTCTTTTGTTGTTGTTCTTTACAACTTGTATTGCTACAGTATATATACTGAAGGGAGCAAGGTGCCCCCACTACCCCCCCAAACCCCAAGAGACCCCTGAGGACCAGATCCTCAACTGACCTTGAGAAAACAAAAACCTTGGTTAATCTGGGCTGTGTGGCCTTAAGCATCCAAAAGGAAAGTACAGTAAGACTAGAGAAACTGTACTGCAGACATAAGACTTGAGATCTTAGTAAAAAGACAAAAAGAAAAAGAGAGAGTACTGTGGTTTGGCCTGTCTTCAATTCTTACTGGCAAGTGCATCTACTCTGAGGCTGCCACTACTTTTGGCACTCCTCAAAGACATGAGACACAGCTTTTTAACCTTCCAATATGGACTGAAGACTCATGTCTCTCCAAGAATCCTCCAAACCTTCAATGCCAGATGGGGACTACTGAGATACCCAGCTTGTGGACTAAACAGCTAAGGGGATTTTGTCCTCATCAGAATATAGACTGTCACTGTTGGACTACCCGGGCTGTATCATGGAGGCCAGTACAGGGGGATCAAGACAGGACATATGCTTACTGGACTTCATTTGGGGGACCATGGGAGGCAAAGACCCCAATGTGGAGCAAAAGTGTAGGATTGATGGTTGTTTGGGATTGCCAAAGAGGAATCTTCGAGCACATTCTTTACTTAGATAAAGAATCGGTACTATAGTCTGTGTTTGTTTCATTGGTCCCAGCCATTTTAAAGTTCATCTCTCTTAGCAGGGCTTGGTGGTGCACGCTTTTAATCCCAGCACTCAGGAGGAGGAGGCAGGCGGATCTCTATGAGTTTAAGGCCGGCCTGGTCTACATAGCAATTTCCAGGACAGCTGGAGCTACAGGGAGACCCGGTCTCAAAAAAAAAAAAAAAAAAAAAAAAAAAAAAAAATTAAATAAAAAAATGAATAAAGTTCACCTCTCTTTCTTTTCACTCTCCAAAATTAATCCTTCTTCATAAAGCCACTAATCAGCTGCTTCCTCTAGAACTTCACTAGTCTTTTTACTTATGATCTGACAAATCCAAATTTCTGCTTCAAAGGCAAAGCAGGTGATTCAAGCACTAAAAAACATGGAATTTCTCTTAAGGTAAAATGGTATGAACCTTTAGGGTTTCAAAGCAATAACAGTTGTGGGGAAAAAAAGCAATAAGGGGCTGGAGAGATTGCTCAGTGGTTAAGAGTGCTGACTGCTCTTGCAGAGGACCTGGGTTCTATTCCCAGCACCCACATGGCGGCTAAGAGCTGTCTTTAAGCTGGGCGTGGTAGCTCATGCCTCTAATCCTAGCACTCGGGACACAAAGACAGGCAGATCTCTGAGTTCAAAGCTAGCCTGGTTACAGAGTGACTTCTAGGCCAGCTGGGGCTATAGGGAGACCCTGTCTCAAAAAAAGCAATAACTATAATTTTAATTCTATGCATTATTGACTTTTCTTAGACAAGAGAAAGTATGTTTTTGAAACACAAGCATCATTACATACTGTCCCAACTCTGGCAAACTGCAGCTCTGCCTCATCAGTGTTTAAAATGGATTCGAATACAGTGGTTTCCAAAGGGCTCAAAGTGATTTCACATACATTAAGTTGTTTATCCCATTATTATCAGATTAAAGTAGATTTTAAAGCTCAATGTACCTATTTTACTGAAATTAACTCCCATGGTTCTTATACTCCCCCCAGAAGCATGTCGAATGACTTAAATACTTTTATATATTTTGATCAGTTACCCTGAAATAAACATTCATTTCAGTTTCCAAACTATCCAGATGGATCAGTGTAAAAATGTCAGACATCACCTTTACTCTGACATCTCTGGGTAACAGCCTGCATACCCCATTAATACTGCCTGGATTGCATATCTATTTCTGACAACTGGGACTAACTACCTCCTTTAATTTTGTTCAGGGTAACTAAGAATTAAAATTCTCAGAACTTCCATTATATACATAATGAACTTTGTGCTGCAAAAAGTACAGCATGAATCTAAATCAATTCTAATCTAGAAGGAATTGCATTGTAATGGGAGAGGACAAACTTCTGCTTTGTAGCTTTATTAGGTTAAAAGTGGAGATGAAGCCAGGTGTGGTGGTGCATGCCTTTAATCCTAACACTTGGGAGGCAGAGGCAGGCAGATTTCTGTGAGTTCAAGGCCAGCCTTGTCTACAGAGTGAGCTAAAGGCCAGCTTGGACTAAAGGGAGACCCTGTCTTAAGAACACCAAAAATACCCCCCCCCAAAAAATGTAGATGAGGCAGGCAGGCAGGTTAGATTCACAGCTGCAGAAGTTCAGGTGCCCAAGCCTTACTCCAGCTTGAAGTAGAATTAGAGTCAGTGCATGATTCCTTCTCTCCAACTCTATTCTTTCACTTCTCTATCACTTTAGAGAATTTGGGGCATCCAAGCAATAGAAGACACAACTCAGGGTCTTCACTTCTGTAGCACAGAGGCCATGACCTTGCCAGAATAGCTGTGAACATGGCCTAAAATGTTTATAAACGACAACATCATGTCACAACGTGAAAGGTTGAACATTCCTACACAGAAGGGAATGTGTAACATCAGAGAGTCAGTTCTGATGTAGAAAAGCTCCAGGAGCAATTAACTTATGCCCTCGTATCATTGGCATTTCTTTTCCTTATCACTTTGCCTTTCTCAATATGTCATTTGGTAAATTCCCTTGGCCTCGAGACCATTCCAGAAATATCAGTATTGTTACTTTTTTTTCATAACAATGTCAGAGGCAGGAACAGAGACACTTGTTCCTGATGTTTCTTTCTCTTCTTTGATTTGTTTATTTTTTATTTTATGTGTATGAGTGCTATGTCTGTATGTGTTTAAAGTGTACCTGTGTCATGCAGTGCCTAAGGAGGTCAGAAGAGGCTGTTAGCTGCTATGTGAGTGCTGGGACTTGAATCTGGATCCTCTTCAAGAGTAGCCAGTGCTCTTAACTGCTGAGCCATCTTTCCAGCCCCTTTATGTTTCTTTTTTTTTTTTTTTTTTTTTTTTTTTTTTTTTTTTTTTTTTTTTTNTTTCCTTATCACTTTGCCTTTCTCAATATGTCATTTGGTAAATTCCCTTGGCCTCAGAGACCATTCCAGAAATACAGTTTTGTTACTTTTTTTATCATAACAATGGTCAGAGGCAGTGAACACGAGACAACTTGTTCCTGGCATGTTTTCTTCTCTTCTTGACCTGATTTGTTTATTTTTTTTTATTTGTATGGATGGGCTGTTTATGGTGTAAGTGCACCTGTGTTCATACCAGTGACAAAGTAGAGCTGATACTGGACTGGAAATATGAAGGCTGTTAGCACCTCTATGGAGTGCTAGGACTGAATCTGGATCCTATTGCAAGAGTAGCACAGTGCTCTTAAACTGCTGAGCCATCTTTCCAGGCCCCTTTATCGTTTCTTTTTGTTTTTTTTTTTTTTTTTTTTTTTGTTTTTTTTTTCATATTCTTGAACAGGTCTCTCTGTAGCCCCAGCTGGCTCCTTGGAACCTTCCTCTGTAGACCAGGCCTGACCTTGGAAAATTCACAAAAGATCCGCCTGCCTCTGGCCTCTGGCCTCCAAGTATGATTAAAGGCATTGTGCCTATAAGAACTAATGCAGATGCTAATGCCTGAAGACAGCTAATCATTTCTGAAATGGTCATTAGGTAATTTTGTTGTTGTTAAACATCGTTCTCTAAACGTTTAGCCTTTCTTTTGCTCGATAAAAATATCTAGAAAAACAAACTTGGGGAAGAAAAGTTGATTATTTCAACTCTTTTCAACAACCTGCGTCGTGATTGACCCGGAATCTACAGGGGGAAGTCAGGTAGGAGTCCCAGGGCAGGAAACCTGGGCAGGAACTGAAGCAGAGACCATGGAGTGCTGCTTACTGGTTTGTTCCTCTGGCCTGTGTTCCAGCTACTTTTTAAAAAAATTGTGTTAGGGCTGGAGAATGGCTCAGCGGTTAAGAGCCACGAGTGCTCTTGCAGAGGACCTGGGTTTGATTCCCAGCACCCACATGGCGGCTAAGAGACCTCTTAACTCCAAATCATGGGATCTACACCCTCTTCTGACCTCTACGCATTGCACAACAACGGGTGCCACCTTACAGCAGACCGTACAGCTTATACACATAAAAAATAATAAATTAAAAATTTATTTACTTTTATTTTATGATATATGATGTATTGCCTGCATTGGTAGGGGTAGGTGCACCCATGTCATACAATGCACACATGTGAGAAGAGGACATTGGAGCTCCTGGAATTTGAGCCGCAGATGGCTGTTAGCTGCCATGTAGGTGCTAGAAATCAAACCTTGGGTCCTCTGAAAGAGACAGCCAGATGCTTCTTAACCTCTGAGCCATCCTTCCGGCCTCCTCAAGCTGCTTGTTTTTATAGAACCCCGGAACACCTAAACATGGGTGCATCACCCACAGTGGGGGGGCTTCCCCTCATTTCAACAATTAAGAAAATGCTCCATCAAACTAGCCAGTCAGATAGAGGAAATTCCCCAATTTAGGTTCTCTCTTCCTGTGGTGGTTTGAATGAAAAGTCCCCCATAGGATTCAACTATTTAGATATTTTGTCCCAGTTGGTGGTGCTGTTTTGGTGGGAGATCTTAGAGGTGTGGCCATGCTGGAGGAGTACACACGGGGGGGGCTTAGTGGTTCAACAAGTCCTCGCAGTCTCCGTTGCTCTCTCTTGGCTTCCTGTGCTCACTGGAATATGTGAACCTCACTTTCTGCTCCAGCTCCTGCCACCATGCCTCCTGACCATAATGGACTCTAATTCCCTGGAACCGTCAATTGTAACTCAAATAAACTTTCCTTTTTAAGTTCCTTTGTCATGGTGTTTTTTTTTTTTTTTTATTGATGCTTTGTGCATTTCATACATCATTTTCCAATTAAGTTCAGGCATATTTCCCTTTCCCTTCCCCCCCACCCCCACCCCATCCCAGATCATGCATTTTGCCATAACTGTCCTGCATCATGGTGGTTTTATCACAGCAACAGAAAACTGACTAATATACTTCCCAAGTGTGTCAAGCTGACAACCAAAGCTAAGGAAGGTAACCATGACAATATCATACAGTGTACTTACACAGACTAAAACAGCTATTAATACAGAATTAGCCAGTATAAATTTATGGAACCCCTACTGTATAGTGTCCATAGTTAATCAAAATATTGCTGTCTGTACATAACTATAAATCTTTCCCAGACATCTTCTCTCCTATTAGACAATGTTATCATTAAATTAGCCGGAACTAAATCACATCCTTCTTAAGCCAACTATAGGCAATTAGAAAAGGGTTTAGCCTAATATTGATTCTCCCCTAAAAATAGTTTTGCAGAAAGAGGTGTATCAGTAGATAAATTTGTGTCTCTCCCACCAAGAAAGAAGCGGAGGTGGAAAGAGATGATTGTCCTAGCTTAATTTCCTGTTGCTGGGGTAAAATACCCCGATAAAAAAGCAATTTAGGGGAGAAAAAAGTTTATTTCATCACTCAATTCCAGGTCACAGTCCATCAGAGCAGGGAAATCAGGGCAGGAAATAGTTGATCACATTGCTTCTGCAGTCAGAAGCGGGGGTGGGGAGTGGGGGGGGGTTGGGGGGGAGTGGCTTTGGCATGCATGCTTACTACTTATCCTGCTTTCTGTCCAGGACCCAAATCCAGGGATGCTACCATCCACAGCAGGCCAGGTCTCCTACATCACTTCATTTAATCGAGATAATCTTGCACAGATCTGATTATAGTCCAACCGCATCTAGACAGTCTCTCACTGAGACTCTCTTCCTTGATGATTCTAGATTGTGTTAAGGTGGTAATAAAAGCTAACCACCAGAGCTATCGACAGTGTTTCTCATGGGACCTCTAAACATGCTCATTTCCTCATTCTTCCTATTGAATTTCTGGGCATCACTCAATGGGCTCAAAATGCTAAAATGGTTCTTTGAGAAAATTCTGTTCTACTACTTCCACATCTAATCACCAGTCATCACATATTCTTGCAAATGCCATGTTCCTGTTCCAATGTTCACATCCCCAGACCTCTTACCTATACAGGCAGCACACTGAGACTGAATGATGTATTATTAATAGCTATCTAAACAATAGTCATAAACTATAACCAACTGGAGTTACAGGTGGTTGTGAGCTATCACATGGATGCTGGGAACAGAATTTGAGTCTTCTGCAGGACCAGCAAGTTCTCTCAACGGCTGAACCATCTCTCCAGCTCCATCCTAGCTGTTTTCAAACCAAGTTCATTTGCTTTCAAATCCAAAACACATAGTCTTCACAGGTTTTCAGCTAGTCCATCACAAATAACTCTTTTTGAATTTTTTTTTTTTTTTTTGGTCTTTTTGAGACAAGGTTTCCCTGTAGCACCAGCTGTCCTGGAACTCACTCTGTAGACCAGGCTAGCCCTGAACTCACAAAGATCCGCCTGCCTCTGCCTCCCAAGTGCTAGGATTAAAGGCGGGCGCCACCACGCCCAGCTTTTTTTTTTTTTTCTCCTTTTGAATTTTAAAAGCGTGCTGGATCTCTCTGGAACTGGAGTTAAGGATGATTGCTAGTTGCCATGTTGGTATTGGAAACTGAACCAGGATCCTTTGTAAGAGTAGCCAGTGCACTTAACTGATGAGCCATCTCTCCAGCCCCATTTCCTTCCTCCTCCTCCTCCTCCTCCTCTTCCTCCTCCTCCTCTTCCTCCTCCTCCTCCTCTTCCTCCTCCTCATTCTTCTTCTTCTTCTTCTTCTTCTTCTTCTTCTTCTTCTTCTTCTTCTTCTTTTTGATACAACTCTCATTCTTACAGTTATGGTGACTTCACTTTCAGAGCTAAAACTTGGTACCTGTCATGAATCTGACAGTATGATGAACCAAAATTGGATGGTATTGGAGCTTTTATCATGGCTAGATTTGTTAAGTTTCTGTACCAGATGACAAATTTAGTAGAAGTAAGATTCTTACCTGGCTTGAAGTGTATATTGCTTTATAAGTTTCTAATAAGTAAACGAGGATGGCCATATTACTGCTACACATCAACTGATTTTAAAAAATCTATTACTACATGAAAAGCATTACAATGTCTAATAAAGAGATGAGACCTAAGGAGATAGAATGTGGTGAGGCAGATTTTCTGTGTGTACCCATTTATACTATAATACTTGGCTTATTTATGTATATTTTTATTAACAATTAATCTAAACACTTAAGAATATAATTAGAAGATATCCCTTTTTACCTTTTTTTATATCGTTTTTATGCGTATGAGTGTTTTCTCTACAAGTATATAAGTGCTTCCATATTAATGCAAAGCCTTTGGAGGCCAGAAGAGGGTGTGGGATCCCCTGGAACTCAAGTGATAGACAATTGTTAGCCACCCTGTGGATGCTGCAAATTGAACCTTGTCTTCTGGAAGAGCAGCCAGTGCTCATAACTGCTGAGCCATCTCTCCATCCTCAAAAATATGCATTTTTAAATTTTAAGATTTAAAAGACTGATTTTTATTATTTTATCTATGTGTGTATTTGTTTGTATGAATATATGGTACTTGTGTGTATGCCTGTAAAGGCCAGAAGAAAGATGTTGGATCCCGTGGAGCTGGAGTTAATGGATGGTTGTGAGCTATGCAATGTGGATGCTGGGAACTGAACTCTGGGAGAGGAGTAAATGCTTTTAACTGCTAAGCCTTCTCTCCAGCCCTGAAAACACACCTTCTAATAAAGGGTTTATATTTAATTTTTCTTCTTAATACACAAAAATCTATAAGCCATCCCACATCCTCTTGGAAATTCTGCACATAGAATGGGTGATCATTGGCAGCAGACACACAGGATGGGAAAAACTACTTAGTACAGTAAGTATCTGATATGATATATCTCACTATAAAAGAATATCCTATGATCTAGCAGATAAAAAAACTTCAGAGCTGCAGATTTTCTTGGGGAAATCTCATTTTGTTTTGATCAGAACCGACTGTGCAGCCACAAGCACTGGCAACTGCTGGCTCTTGTTCTTTTCCCACATTTTTCTCTTGAGATTCACTAATTCTTATATATACAGGTTATTTATTTGCCTTAGGATTTCCCATTTAGGCAAGGGCTTGATGACACATATCTATAATCTCAGAACTTAGAAGGCTAAGTCAAGAAGATGATGAGTTCTAGGCCATCCTAGGCTATTTAGCAACACAAATAATTTTCATTTTAGAAATAGACTCCCCCAAACACTTATTTTGAACAAGAAAAATAAATCATTACACATTGCTGATTTTCTAAACCAGTGAGATGATTTCTTTAAATTGTATTACTTTTCTTAAGTCACACTTGATTACAGCAAAGGACTATTGCTAGACTTAATTCCCAAAATATTCAATATGAATAAATGTTTAAGATATGAAAATTTTCATTTAATATTATTCTTTTCAAGATTGGAATGTAATTTTAAACATGTCCAGGGCAACCTCCTTTTCTTTAGGAGTTTGAGTAACTGGTAATTAACACCTTGAACAAACTAGCTTAGCAGTTTAGCTAGCTATGAAGAGGATCCTTCTGGGAACAGAACTCTAGTAAAAGAGATCTAGAACCCCAGACATTGTTTGGGTACAGCAGCACAGATGGAGACATTACAAAAAGGAGGTATTTTTCAGGTGAAAGAGGGCAGTATGTTGGGATCTGGGCCCATGTGAAGGAGACCAAGAAGCAGACTTTAAGTTGCAGAAATGGCCCTAAGTACACTCATTCATCGTCTCAAAAGATTGTGGACTACCTTCTAATTCTACTGTAAGTTTCACCATTTCTGAAATAATAGTCTGGAAGCCATACAGGAAGATCTTACAGCCCAAACACTAAGGCACCTAACTAAGTTAGACAGCCTCTCTTTGAGGAGAGAAATTTTTTCTTTTTTTTTTTTCTTTTTTTTAATTTTTTAAAATTTATTTTCTCTATGTGTATGAATGTACTGTCTGCATGCAGGTCTGTGTACCCGTGTCGTGCAATGCCGCAGAGGTCAGAAGAAGGTGTCAGTTTCCCCTGGAACTGGAGTTCTTCTGGAATTGGAGTTACAGACGGTTCTCAGCCACCATGTGGGTGCTGGGGATCGAACCCGGGTCCTCTGCAAGAGCAGTCAGCGCTCTTAACCGCTAGGCCATCTCTCCAGCCTGAGGAGAGAATTTTTTTAAAAAAGAGGAAGATGGATTGCTCATGGTGGTGCACACCTTTAATCCCAGCACTCTGAAGGCAGAAGCAAATGGATCTCTGTAAGATAGAGGCCACCCTGGACTAGGAATTCCAGGCCAGCTGGGACTATAGGGAGACCTGTGTCAAAAATAAAAAGGCTGATGGCCCAGTCACGTGGCTATTCCATCTCAAAATCTATGAAGTCCTGAGACCCTCAGTTACCTGGGCAAGAGACGAGCCTCAAGCAGGCTCCTCAGAGGGACAGCAAAGCAACATCTACGCTTCATCTTTTTTATTCAAAGTATCTCTTCAGTTGAACTATAGCCCTTCATACAATTAGTAGAGTAGCACAGATTTTGGTACAGATGGCAGCCAGGACAGTAGTAGATCTTTGTAGTACTATGAGATTATGAAGCCAAAATGTTAAATATTTTGAGGTCTAGGTATGAAGAAAGGCATTCTTCCTTTATTCAATCCATGGAGAGTTTCTGATCTAGATTTTTTAAAAAAATTATTATTATATTATCAAATTAATAATATTCTGACTTTTTAAGGACCTAAGTAAGAATGGTGCCTGTCTTTTATTCTGTGTCTTTCCATATCTTCATTAAACATTGATATTCCCTAAAATATTAACTCTAAACCTTCTGTGTTATAAGCCCAATTCTGATCCTTCTGTGTTATAACCCTAATCCTGACCCAGTGTGTTACAATTGTAAAACAACCTTTAGCCAAAAACCAGCCTTTCTTGTTCATGTGCTAAGCTAACATCTAAATATTGTGCCAAGGATTTTGGACTACCCTTCTAAGACTGCATCACACATGCTGTCTTAATTATTCAATTTCTGAGTCAAATTATACTATATAATATAGTTGATCTTTGATTTTGAACACTTATGGCATCAAGTATCACACATGACACCATAGATCTTTGAAATGGACTAATGTCATTTCACAAGATTCACATTGGAAAGCAAATGCCTTGAGAGTCCCATGAAGCAGAGCTGCTTGAGCTTTTGTAATGAAGTCTAAAGTAGTGGTGAGTGACTTGGACCCCACACCCATGCCTGCAAGGTGGCCCTGCTAAACTCACTGGGTTAAAAACCAAAACCCCAAAACAAAAGACATGATAGTTGTGGGGGGGAATTTGTTGGACATAGAGGGGATTGATAAAAGGAGATAAGACAGGTTGGTGTGATGAGTGTGACCCAAATCTAATATATACAAATATAAAATTGTCAAAGAATAAATCCACTTAAAAATCATAAGTATACTTAAAGAAAAAAAGAGTTTAATTTTCCCCAAAGACAATGTGTATTTTTTGTGTATTTTATTGAAATATGAACACATTATTTACAATATTGCTGAATGAAACATAAAAAACTAGAAAGTGTGAAAATGTCCAGGCTGCTGTCATGGTCTTCATTCGCATGAACATAAAGTACTTTTGTTGAAGAGAAAATTAAAAGGGAAATACAAGTAAGGTTCACAAAGTAGTCTTCCTGGAGACTTAAAGAAAGTAAGATTGCCTTCAAAATTAAACTGAAGTACAGATCTTATCACCTAGCTATGAAGGGTCACTTCCTTCTCTGACCAGTTGCTTGAATACGGGTTGGACCAACACACAGGAGAGAAAAGCACAACTCAATTCTGAAGCACATGTGCATAGGTTTCAATCTAGAGTGAATTTTGGAGGACTTTGGCTTGCCTTTATTTTATAGGGGTAAAAATGAAGACTCTGTGTTTCCAGAGTATGTCAAAGGGATGGGCTTCTGAGCTCACCTTTTTCCTTCATGACATATGACCTTATTCAGATATAGCCTTAAACAGGTTATTGCCTTTATTTTACATAATTCATGCATATTATACACATTTAATAAGATGATTAAGGGGATGAAGATATGGCTCATTGGTTAAGAGCACTGGCTGCTCTTGCAGAGGACCCAGGTTTGATTCCCCACCCACATGGAGGCTAACAACCCAATCATCCATAGCTCATAACTCCAGTTCCAGGGGATCTGACTCCCTCTTC
This sequence comes from Rhizomys pruinosus, assembly GCA_009823505.1. Classification (NCBI taxonomy): domain Eukaryota; kingdom Metazoa; phylum Chordata; class Mammalia; order Rodentia; family Spalacidae; genus Rhizomys; species Rhizomys pruinosus. The sequence continues at coordinate 505,695 of VZQC01007230.1, forward strand.
TGAACTCTGTGGGCATTGCATGTCAGGGGCTGCACTTGCATACATGCAGGTAATACATTCATATATATATATAATAAAAATATTTTAAAATACACTGGTAAAGAAGTTAAAAACAAACACAAACAAAACTCCACAATATTTCATGACTGGGATCTTTCCTGATGCAAAGTCCATTTTCCTCCTCTTCCAAATCTCTTTCGTATGTCAGTCCGTGGTGGTCTGTATTTAACTACAAACAGGACATTTCACTTGGGCTAGGACAGCAGAAATGTTAAATGAAAATCCATAGTGAGGCAGAGTATTAAGCTCACTTCACTCGGTTGTAGGAGTTACTATGTGTTATGGCACATGGTACTATAAATGAGGATGAATCATTGTGTAATCATACGTGGGGTGTCTGCTAGAGTAAAGGGCTGGTTTTTGCTAAGAGTAAAAGTGTCATTTAGGTGTGTGGTTTTCTGGCAGTATGTGCATCATACTATGCTAAGGAACTTCTTTCAAAAATACAGAATCCATATTTCAGCTAGTATCTCATTCTCTGAGTCTTCACAACATCTACCAGAATTCTGTAAATTAGGTGTAGGTAGAAAGACAATTTCAGGGGATGGAGAGATAGCTCAGCGGTTCAGAGCACTAACTGCTCTTTTTTTTTAACGATTTTTTAAATTTTTATTTATTTTTTGTGTGTATGAATGTACTGTCTACATGTAGGTCTGTGCACCTGTGTCGTGCAATGCCACGGAGGTCAGAAGAGGGTGTCAGATTCCCCTGGAACTGGAATTCTCTTGGAATTGGAGTTACAGACGGTTCTCAGCCACCATGTGGGTGCTGGAGATTGAACCCGGGTCCTCTGCAAGAGCAGTTGGTGCTCTTAACCACTAGACCATCTCTCCAGCCCAAGCACTGACTGCTCTTACAGAGGACCCGGGTTCGATTCCCAGCACCCACATAGTGGCTGAGAACCATCTTTAACTCCAGTTCCAGGGGAATCCAATGTCCTCTTCTGGCCTCCACAGCATTGCATGACACAGGAATGTACCTAAATGCAATCAGTACACTCATACACATAAGAAGTTAAATAAAACAACAAAAAAAAAGAAAGACAATTTCAGCCACCTCATATTTGACAAAAGGGCCAAGAAGACCCAATGGAGGAAAGACAGCATCTTCAGCAAATGGTATTGGCAAAACTGGATCACTACTTGTAGAAGAATAAAACTAAACTCTACCTGTTGCCCTTACAAAAATCAACTCCAAATGGATCAAAGCCCTCAACGTGAAACCCAAAACTCTGAAGGTGACAGAAGAAAGTGTTAGCAGCAACATATAAGATATAGGCATAGGAGAAGACTTCCTAAATCAGACAGCTACTGTACAGGAAGTGAGGTCGAAAATTGCTAAGAGGGACCTCATTAAACTCAAAAGCTTCTGTACAGGGAAAGAAATAATTAGTGAAACAAAGACAAAACCCACAGAGTGGGAGGAAACTTTCACCAGTGATATATCTGACAGAACATTAACTTCCAGAATATATAAACTACGCAAAAAACAAAGAAGAAAGAAACCAAATGACTTACTCAAAAGATGGTGTAAAGAACTGAACAGAGACTTCACAAATTAAGAAATAAAGATGGCTCAGAAACATCTTTAAAAATGTTCAACATCGGGGCTGGAGAGACGGCCTAGCGGTTAGGAGCACTGACGCTCTTGTAGAGGACCCGGGTTTGATCCCCAGCACCCAAATGGTGGCCAAGAACCGTCTGAAACTCCAATTCCAGGAGAACTCCAGTTCCAGGGGAATCCAACATCCTCTTCTGAACTCCGCATGGCATTGCACATCACGGGTGCACAAACTTGCATGCAGACATTACATTCATACACATACAGAAATAATAAAATAAAATAAAAAAATTAAAGAAAAATGTTCAACATCACTAATAAATAAGGAAATGCAAATTAAAACCACTTTAAGATAACATCTCACTCCAATAAGACTGGCTAGAATCATGAAAACCAATGTTACCAAATCCTGGAGAAGTTGTGGGGAAAGAGGAATGAATACTCATTAACTGCTGGTGGGAATGTAAACTTGTACAAGCACTATGGAAAGCAGTGTGGAGAACTCTTAAAAGACTCAAAATGAGCTTACCACCTGACCCAGTCATACTACTCCTGGGTATACACCCACAAGACTTATCTTACTGCAGAGATACATGCACAGACATGTTCACTGCAACTCTCTTCACAATAGGGAAGAGCTAGAACCAACCCAAATGCCCTCAACCAATGAGTGGATAGAGAAAATGTGGTACATCTACACAATGGAGTTCTATGCAGCTGTAAAGAAAGCTGGCATCATGAGCTTTGCAGGTAAATGGATGTAACTAGAAGATGTTATTCTAAGTGAAATAACACAGTCTCAGAAAAGCAAACAACAAATGGTATCCCTCATTTGTGGATGGTAGCACCCAGCACTGAGTTGTAAGGCAAACTTAGAAACATCAACGATATATACCCCTTTCCCTGAAAGTAACTTAACAAGTCCTAGAAATAACCCATCACTTATTTTTCGACTTTGTAATCCTGTTATATGGGGTGGAGGATATCTAGGCATATTTTACAGTAATACAAATTTAAAAAGGAAAAATGTGAATGCTTTGAAAAACTTTGAAAAGGATCAGAAAAAGATACAGGGCAGGAATGGCAGGGTGCATGAACTGGGATGGGGTGGGAGGCATGGAAGGGGAGATGAGTCTAGATTAGAATGAGAAATGATGTATGAAATACACAAAACTTCAATAAAAATGTTTTTAAAAAAAAGAGAGCTGGGCATGGTGGCACACACCTTTAATCCTAGCACTTGGGAGGCAGAGGCAGGAGGATCTTTATGAGTTCAAGGCCAGCCTGGTCTACAAAAAAAGACCCATAAAAGAGTGTTTAAAAGTGGGGGTGGGGGGAAAGGGGAGGAAGAAAGAAGGCCACTTGCATTGTGCTAAATTGCCTGCCTGTCTGTTTACACCGAAACCAAAACCTGCCCCTAAGTGGGACTTGCTTGTATTAGCAAACCGTGTGAGACAGACCCCCTGAGATTAAACTCTTGATAACAAGAACCAGTGGTATTTACAGAACATGAGGCAGAGGGTTCTGAAAGCGGGCCCTGAGAGATGACGTCACTCTGCTTATAAAAACAAAGTGTGTGAACGAATAAACAGATTCTCCTTCACCATCATCTGAGGGTCCCAGGTCCTTTAATTTCTGCATACGTGTAAGTTAAGCCCACTAGGAGGGCTTGTGATAAATGCTAGCTGGTATTGGCTGGATGGGGTTGATCTGTAGACCACCAGCCTGGGAAGTGTTTATTGATTAGCCGGCTGGTTTAGACTGGACAGAGGTTTGCAGTTTAGCCACCGGTCTGTAAATCCTGTCTCTGGGTGTTCAAGACCCCAACAGGTAGAATCTATTCGGCCACAGCAGGGCAGTGGCCAACACCCAAGGCCAAGGGTCTGCATCGGAGCGAATAGCTTGGGCAGAGCAGGCTGTGGGGTCGAATCCGATGTGCTGTGTTCTTGCGTTCAGCTCCCATGAGGGAGCTGCTGGCAGATTCCTAGTCTCTTCCCTGCTTTTGCTCCCATTGATCCTGAAGGCTCGGTCGTGCTCACAATTAGCCTTTTCACAGAACCATCTTGTGGCTTTGCTGAATCCTGTTTATGTTGATTTTATACGTTTTCTGTTCTCAGGTTTAAAATTTTTTTATTTACTATTTTTATTTTATGTATATGAGTGTATTGCCTGCATGTGTGTAAGTACACCTATTTTGTGCAATGGACTCAAAGGTCAGAAGAGGACATCAGATTCCCTGGAATTAGAGTTTTGGATGGTTGTTAGCTGCCATGTGGTTGATAGGAATCGAACTCAGGTCCTCTGCAAGAGGAGCCAGTACTCTGTTTTTTTAATTTTATTTATTTTCTATGTGTATGAATGTATTGTCTGCATGTAGGTTTGTGCACCCGTGTAGTGCAATGCTGAGGAGGTCAGAAGAGGGAGTCAGATTCCCCTGGAACTGGAGTTCTCCTGGAATTGGAGTTACAGACGGTTCTCAGCTGCCATGTGGGTGCTGGGGATTGAACCCGGGTCCTCTGCAAGAGCAGTCAGCACTCTTAACTGCTAGGCCATCTCTCCAGCCCCCATAGGAGCCAGTACTCTTAACCATGAGCCATCTCTCTAGCCACCCCCTACTCAGCTTTTCCTTCTCTTTCTTCTACTTGATTTGGTTTTATTGTGCTATTCTTTTTCTAAGCTCTTCACTGAGTGCTCGCCTCATCAATTTTCAGTCTTCTATTTTAAAAAATATATATTTTAAAGACTATAAACTTCCCTTTTTATTACTTTTATTTTATGTGTATGAGTGTATTGCCTGCATGTATGAAAGTGCACCTGTGTCATGCAAAGCCTACATAGGTCAGAAGAGGGTGTTGTATCCCCTGAAACTGGAGTTGTAGATAGTTGTTAGGTGCCATGTGGGGGTTGGGAATCAAACCTGTATCCTCTGGAAAACAGTAAGTATTGTTAACCACTGAACGATGTTTCCAGCCCTAAGACTATAAGCTTCTCTTTAAGATTGGTCTTAGTCATATTATATTAGTCTTCGAATGTAGATTTGAAGACTAATGATTCAATTAAAAATACTTTCTAATTTCTGTCATCTTTTCTATGTAATTTATTTTAAAAAATGTTTTATTTATTATTTTTATTTTCTATGTATGAGTGTGTTACCTGCATGTAGATAGGTGCACCCATGTTGTGAAATGCTCACAGAGGTCAGAAGAGGGTTCTCCTGGTACTAGAGTTATAGATCATTGTTAGCCACTATGTGGCTGCTGGGAACTGAGCCCGAATCCTCTGCGGGAACAGCCAGTGCTCTTAAATGCTGAGCCATCTCTCCAGCTCTATTCAATTTCTAAATAACTGTGTTTCTTAGTAGTAAAATATAATATATGGGGACATTATTATTGTCTTTTTAATTTTAATAGCAAATGGGATTGCAATGTGGTTTGTGAATATCCAATATATGTGTGTGCATCATTTATAAACCATAAATAAATCTTTCAACATTTGCTCTTTAATGTTTACAAAGCAGCTTTTTCTTCACCTCACTTTGGTGCACACATCCTTGTCTGCTGGTTCTGACTTCAGAGCTCGCTGGTTTGCTTCCTTCTGCCTGGGATTCTGCAGATTTGTTCGTACTGTTGTTTTTCTTTTTTTTTTTTTTTTCCTCTATATGCTTCATTATTTTTTATTTTTATTATAGGCTTCACTTTCTTTTTCTTTCTGGAAAACCATTTGTGGAAAGTCCATAGGGCCTATAACAATGTACTTTTTTAGTCTAGATTTTCCTTTAAATTTGGGCTTGAGATATTTTGAACTATTTATGGGACATGACTCTGCACTGCAACCTCACAACTAATCAGAAAAGCTAGCTTTAGTCCCCAGTCCCCAGGAGTTCCCCATTCCCATTCCACACTGGTCAAGCACATTTCTCTTGGCAGTCTCTTGTGATAATAGTTATCCTGAGACAATGGGACAGGTTTGCTTCAAGTTACTCTTAAACTAAGGGTGTTGTTATAGGGCCTAAGCTTGAAATTCCCATCACGGGGAGATCATTGAATCAGGCAAGATCTGCCATCAGAGGACAGAAAGAAAGGGCTGGGGACATGGGAGCAAAAGATCACTGTCTATGCAAGCCCTGCTATACTGACTCCTTATACTACCACCAAGAGCTAGGAATCCCCCCCACACACACCATGTACCTAGAAAACAACCCAAACAGAACACCAAACCCCAATGGCTGATAGAGACCTTGTAGCATTTCCTGTGAATAGGAAGGGCCAGTAAATGAAAGCTGGGCCTGTCGGATTCCATCCTCCTTGTTCTTAACTCTTTGCTAGTTGGACATCTTTTCAGTGACTGTTTGGCAGAGTCTCAGAGAATCCCACTCAGGATCTGTTTATCTAAAGGAAAACAAAAGGGAAGACATGAGGATGTGGACCAGTCTATTGTGTGACACTGCTTCTCGGGAGATGTGGACAAAGGTCTACACACCCAGAAAGGAAATGGACACCAGACCAAGGTAAGGACACCACAAAAGTCCGACTCAGTGAACCACTGGACTTCTCTGGAGTCATTTACAGGAGCGTGGGTGAGGGATCACTTACAGGAGCAGAAATGACTCAGAGACAGCTGCATCCCCCAAAGCCCACCCCAACATGGTGGCAGCTCACAGACGCTGGTAACTTGAACCACACTCCAGACTTCAGGTTAGAAGGCCTCTCTTTTAGGCAAATTGGCTGGTCGCCACCAAGTCACTCAGTCACTCAGCCTAGCTGCAAAACCCGGAGCTCTAGGTTCAGCAAGAGAACCTGTCTGAAGATGAAGAGGGATAGAGGAGGTCCCCCGAGAGCCACCAGTAGCGAGTACGAATGATACCTCCCCAAACTTTAAAGAAATGTTTTCTTTTCCTATGGTTCAGTGTTTACTTGTCAGGCTAACAAGGGCCTCGCCTTGCAACAAAAGAGCCCAGCATGGAACTGAGGGGGAAGAACTGCAATTTGCCCAGACTCTTCACTCTATAATTCTTCTTTGTGGTCTCTCAAGTTTTTGATGCCTATAATCCATGACTTCCAGGAATGGTGGTAATATTAAGTGATCACTCTTGCAAATGACCTGATATACTTAGGAAAGACATTTTATTTTCTCCACAGACAGTAGAAACACTTAGTGGACAGGAATCTAGTGTGCTGTTGGGATGGAATTGTTCTTTGTTCTTTGGTGTCTTTGTTTGTACCCAGGGATAATGTCTCTGTAAAGCATTGCTGCTAATCCAATATTGCATGCACTTGATGCCCTGCATCCTTTATGACCAGCCACCACGGGAAGTGATTCAATGTGGAGAGTCATTTCAGAAGGCCCTCTCTGACACAGTGACTCCCAGACATGCAGAGTGAAGTCAACTGCCTCTCAGCCATAAATCAAACTCTCTGATAACTGACCTGGTAGTTTTGTCTAAATGCTTTTGAAATGAAGGCAAATCGCATCTTTTACAAAAGATAAAAACATTTTATTTGTTTAAATGTAAATTGGTTGGATTAATATGAAAGCTATTGTCTTGGTCTTTTTTTACTTTTTTTTTTAATAACTTATGTTTATCCCTGAAGAAGTAAACATCCTTCAATGGCTACAAAATGAACAAAAAGCACAAACTGAGAGTCATTTAAAGAAATAAAATCGGATTTCCCCCTGCCCTCTGGCACACAGGCAATCAATCTCAGTGGCTTCTTCCCCCTTTCTTGACATTCTCCCATGACTCGTGTTATTAGGACTCTGTGACTGTCTCTGTTTGTGGGTGTCACTTTCTGTTTATCTCTCTCTGTGTCTCTGTGTCTCTGTCTTTCTCTCACACACACACATACACACACACTCACACACACATTCAATTCCTCCCTTACCAGTTAGCCTCTAACCCTAGGATACCCAGCAGGTGAGGCTAGGTCTGCTATACTATTTCTTAATTCTAAGATTCAAATACTTTTCATATTTTACTAATTCTTTAAGAAGAAGCTCTTCTCCATAAACTGTATGCCACACTGTAGATGACATAATTTTTGCTTCTGTTTCTATTCTTTGACAGTTTCATACATGTATATAATGAATTTGAGTTGATTTCACTGCCTTTCCTTTCTACTAGTGCACACATACATGCCTGCTCCACAAGACCTGCTTCTTCCCAGCAAGTCCCCCTGTTACTTTCATGTCTATTTTGTGTGTGCCGCCTGTGGAGTTTAATGACCACAGTTGCTTGCATGAACATGGGGCGGTCTTTACCAAGGCACAGGCAACTTCTCAGTGGTTCTACTACTGAGGAAAGCAGCATTGCCTTCCCCAGGCACCATTTACTGTAGACAGTAGTGTCATAGTAGATGAAATGGTACTATGAGAGTCACACAGGATATGGTGAAATCTATTAATGTGTTTTATTTACAATGATCAAATGATAAGAATTCAGACCATGGAGGAAAAATTCCTAAAAGCTAAGAAGCCGGCTGTAATTCAAATGGCACCTATTATCCAACATTTACTATTTTCAAGGCATTACTCTCATGTTGTGGATATGACAGGAACAAAGTCTCCCTCAAGAAGCTTATATCATGGTGGGGGAAACAAAATAAAAATACATACAATCAGTCTTAGATAAGTGTTCCACAGTGAAACAGCTGCAGAAGTGGGTAGGGAGGGAAGCATAGGGAAGAGCATGATTTTTCTCTTCTTTATTAATTTATTATTTATTCATGTGTTTTATAATAGGGTCTTGCTATGTATCCTAGACTGGCCTGGAACTTTCTGTGTAGCTTGAGCTGGCTTCAACTCACAGTCCTCCAAGCTCAGCCTCTCCAAGTGCTGGGATTATGTGGCACCACACTCATTATTTAAATGAGATGGTTCAAAGTGGTCTCTGAGGAGGTGGCATTTCCATAGAGAAGCGGGGATGTGGGTTTTGTGTCTCTTAGGAATAGAACATCCTGGAAAATGACCTAAGCTGGAAGTAGAGAAGAAGAGAAAGAAGACCAGTGTGCTATGGCCAGGGAGCACCCTGAGACTTCAGAAGGCAGACAGGGCCCTGTGTGATGGACTTGAGAGGTCACTGTGAGGACTTGGCTTTTACCTTGAGCCATGCGGGAGGCTTTCAAGACTGCTGAGCAGAGGAGAGATATGGCTTGTTTGCATGTGTGTGGGCTGTATACTCCTGTGGGTGAGGGGGCTTTGCAAGGGTGAGAACAGAAAGGGTGATCAGTAAGTCACTGTGAGAGTGCAGGTGAGAGGTGACGGTGGCTGGGGATAGGGTGGCAGCTGGAGGCAGTGGCACTGTGGGTAAAGTTCAAAGGTAGAGCCATCAAGGTTAGCTTGAGAATGGGGTAGCAGAATGTACCTGGAAGACCATGATCAGGGATGAAGAAGAGATCTTTGACCGAAGCATTTGGCAGAGCCGAGTTGCCATTTACTGAAATGGGAGGGATTGTGAGAGAATGGTTAGGTGGATAAGGGGGGAGAGAAAGGGAGAGAGAGAGAGAGAGAGAGAGAGAGAGAGAGAGAGAGAGAGAGAGAGAGAGAGAAACTGGGCAATCCAATATAGATAACCAAGCAGAGGAGGAACTGGGAAGGGACCAAGTGGATGAGCTTGGGAGGCTGGCAGAGGACCAAGGCAGGGAACCTCCCAGATCCTGAGTGAGGAAAATGTCTGGGAGATTGTGTAAGAGAAACAACAGCAAATGCTGTTGCTGAGCTGGGCGAGACCAGGAAATCACTGATGACCTTTTTTTTGGTTTTGTTCATTTTTTTTTTTGAGTCTCTCTGTGTAGCCCTGGCTGGCCTGGAACTCACTTCGTAGATCAGGCTGGCCTTAAACTCATAGAAATCCACCTGCCTCTGCCTCCTGAGTACTGGGATTAAAGGTGTGTGTCACTGCGCTTGGCCATTGATGACCTTCATAGTAGATGTGAAAACAAAAATCTAGTTCTTGAAGGTTAAAGTAAGAAGACAGGAAAAATTAACATGAAAAGCTGAATTTTAAAAACCACTCTTTCCAAAGAATTATGAATCTGGGATGCCACCCAGAAAGGATGTGCTACACAATTTTGTCTTTAAAATAGATAGAATACATTTTTAGTCATTACAGAAAGTCTTTCTTAGATCTTGCTCTATATACGTTAATCCCTGGGGGAGAAATATGCAGCTGATAACCACATTTGATGTCCTTTGTAAGTTACAACCTGGAACTAATATTGTTTACACTTTTATTAATGACCATCTCAAAGACACTTAGAAAACCAATTTTTTTAAAAAAACATTTTTATCTGTTTGTTAATAAAAAATGGTTTGGGAAAATGGCATTTTCACATACTTAATTAGAAATAAAGTATAATAGTGTCTTACACTAGAGAAATGCATTCATTTCAATATTAATAATGACAGGAAAATAAGGTCTCATTTCTGAAAAGAAACAATCCCCTCAATAGCTCCCCCTCTTTTATATCAGAGCTGACAGATAAGTAAGTCTCATTAGGAATAGGTAGAGTGTCCCGGCACCTGTCACAGCAGAGGGCTAGCAGTCATTCTGAACACACTGACTCTGTTTATGATAGAAGATGGCATTAATGAGGAGGCTAGTCCCATTGGGTCACGTTCTGGCTACAGAGTTGATTTACCAATGTCTGAGATCCACCCTAGAGATGCCTATTCATTCGGCGTCCATTGGGAAGCAGAGGCCAGGATGCTTGAAAACCTTCCCAGGTGACTTTAACCATGTAGCTGAAGTGACAAACCACGGTGTAAAGTTTAAGTTTTCATCTCAAATTGAAATTCTCAACTGTGACAGAACCAGAACTCAGAAGCAGGCCCCTCTGTGGAATCAATTCCCATGCATGAAGAAAGCTCACACTGGTGATTCTTCTTGAGTGTCAGGTCAAAGTACTGCAGGGAAGGGGAAGGGTGGTCAGCTGCCATCTGTGGGTAGCCCCAATGCTTTCTGTTCGCATGGGTCAGAAATAGCTACTGCAGGGTGCCATGATGTTGGGACCAAATTCATCTTTATCTCTTTCTTTTACTGGCTTTGACAGCAGGGTATGAGGAAAAGGGACTTTGTTCCAGAACTTATTTTAAGTGATGGAGGGAGAGTGCAAACAGGGGAAACCAACTTCACAGAAGAACACAGACGGAGAATTCCAGTAAAGCAGAGGAAACCCACCCAAATCCAGCTGTCAAGGGGGAAAATCACTGTTAGTTTCAATTGCCCACAACTGAGTTGATAGCATTGCCTCCCAGTATATAAAACCTGCCTTTAGTTATGCAGATATTGATCACTGAACAATATACATTGCTTATTATAACTATACCTTTAAATTTATTCAAATGGTATTAAGTTATAGATTAAATCCAGTTTTTAAAATTCATTCAATATACTGTATTGAAATATACTTCATGAGGGGCTGGAGAGATAGCCTAGCGGTTAAGAGCACTGACCGCTCTTACAGAGGACCCGGGTTCGATTCCCAGCACCCACATGGCGGCTGAGAACTGTCTGAAACTCCAATTCCAGGAGAACTCCAGTTCCGGGGGAATCTGAGACCCTCTTCTGACCTCCGCGGCATTGCACGACACGGGTGCACAGACTTGCATGCAGACAGTACATTCATACACATACAGAAAAAAAAAAAAAGAAATATGCTTCATGGGAGACATGCTTTGTCTTTAATTTGACTTTTTTTTTACACACACACACACACACCCACACACAGCCTCACTGGCAAATAGCAAAGTCTCCCAAGCTATCCAAATTTGACTTCTTAATAGTAGTCCAGTTAGTTCACATTCTGCCACAGCAATCCTCTTCAACAGTCCTAATTTGCATTTAATGTTCAACATACTAATGGATTAACTTAGATTTAAGTATTGTCTTTGCTTGATTATTTAGATCATTTTTGGCTATCTAGTAACTTCTGAATATGCACATAAATACCATACATTAGTTTTCTATGGATAATATAACAAAATACAACAAGCTGCGTGGCTTAAGCAATACAAGTACACTTCCTCGCAGTTATGGAGGCTATAATTTGAAGATCAAATAGGGTTGAATTCCACTGGGGCCTCTCTTTATAGCTTGTAAATGGCTAGCTTCTCTGTCTCTTCTTACACGATCTTTCCTCTTTCTGTATATGTGCTCAAATTTCTTCATGACTCTAGTCATGTTGAATTAGTGCCTACCATCAATTCTTTGTTTTAACTTAATTTCTTCCTTAAATACTTCATCTCCCAATAGAGTTGCTATATTGGAAGATCTCTAAAAGAACAGAGTTGATAGGACTTCACTACAGAGGATATTTAGTACATTGGCTTGCATGATGGGGGCGTGTAGTTCTAGCTTGTTGCTATGACAAAACACTGGCCAAAACCACTAGGTAAGGAAAAGGTTTATTTCTTCTAACACTTCCAGGTCACAGTTCATCTCTGAGGAAGGGCAGGACAGGAACTCAAGGCAGGAGCTAGGAGGCAGGAGCTGAAGCAGAGACCACAGAGAAATGATGCATACTGGCTTGCTTCCTCTGCTTTCTTCAGCTACCTTTCTTGTATAGCCCAGGCCTACCTGCCCAGTGGGGGACAACCCACAATTGTCTGGGCTCTCCTACATCAATTAGCGGTCAAGAAAACGCCCCACAGATGTGCCTACTGCACTATCTGATAGAAGAAATTCCTCAGTTGAGGTTTCTTATTCCTAGGTATCTCACAAGTCAAGGTAATAAAAAATAACTAGCACAGCAGTCCAGGGATAGTTGTCTTCACATTAGAGAAGTCCAGAATCTAGTAGCTTCTCAGTCCAGAGTGTATTTCAGTAACATCAGCCTGGATCTGACAGCATAGAGGATTCCTGGAGAGACCCTGGTCTTCAGTCCGTGTTGGAAGCTTGAGGAAGAAGAAGCTGGGTTATTACATCAGTAAAGAAATGCAGCAGCAGCAACAAGATAGATGAATTTGCCAGGGAGAGTGAAGGCAAGCAGGCCAACAGCAGAGCATTTTCCTTGGGTCTCCTGTAATCTGGGCTGCCACCCAAAGGCCCTCCCGCATGAAATGTGAGTCTTCCCATGTCAAAAAACTTGATCAAGAAAGCCTTCCCAGATGTGCCCAGTGGATTTTACCTTTTAGTTGATTCGAGATTCACTCAAACTGACAACCAACATTAAACACCACAGTTCCATGACATTGACTTTTAGAGGACACATATGTCCAGTGAACATGTAAACATATTTATACACATACACATATCTATAATATTATGTGATATATGCTATCTACAATATCATACATATCACACAGAGAAAATAAGTCCAAAATATCTCTAGAAAAACAAAAATGTCATATACGTATACCAAGATACATACATACACATGTAAGAGCATGGATAAAACATATAGACATGGGTATCAATACAGATAAGGGAGCATTTCTAATTTTCTAAAGAAAGTTTAACATAAGTAACAAGGAATTGGAATGTTGAATTGAAAGATATACATATCTGTGTAGATATATTATTCATAACTAAAAAGTTGGGCTGGAGAGATGGTTCAGCGTTTAAAAGCACCAACTGCTCTTGCAGAGGACCCGGGTTTGATTCCCAGCACCCACATGGCAGCTAAGAACTGTCTTTAACTCCAGTTCCAGGGGAATCCAACGCCCTCTTCTGACCTCCTTGGCATTGCATGACATGGGTGCACTAACCTACATGCAGACAGTACACTCATGCACATAAAAAATAATAAATAAAAAAGTTTTCCAGATCTGCTATACCTACATGTATTGCCAAATTCTCTAGGTGTGTATCAATTTTACTATGTATTGATATCATTGAGGACAGAATTTAAATTAACTATTCCTTTTCAACAATTGTAAAACTAGGATATCTTTTAGAAAATGTCCTAAAGTAGTAACTTCTTTTTTTCACAGTATAGCATATATTTAAATATTAATTTCATGTCAGATTTAATATTCTTAATTGATTTTTTTGTGATTTTCATACAATATAATTTGATGGCATTTAGATCTCATCCTCTCTCTGTACCTCCCCTTTCTGCCCTTCACTAACTTAATGTACTGATATATATATATATATATATATATATATATGCAAATATAATATACTCTGATACATATAATATATTCTCATATATATGCCCTGTAGAGACTGATTTGTATACCCACACATCTTTTTATGTGGGTTCATTCACTGGAGTCTGGTTAGCTTACCAAGAGTCCCATTCATTTCAGAGACTCTCCCCTCCCAGCAGCCGTTAGTTGCCAAAAGTTCCATAGGCTGGGTTGGGTTTCTTACTCCCTTCCCCATGTCTATGCTGGGGTTTTGTCTGGTTTGGGCTTGCATTGGACTTGCGTGCTGTCGCCATTGCTGTGTGCTTATATGGATAACTGACCAGATGTCGGAAAACTCTATTTCCTTGTGGTCATCCATCACCTCTGGCTCTTATAATCTTCTGGCCCCCTCTTTCATAGTTGGTCCCTGAGCCTTGGGTGGGCAGAAGTTTGAAATAAACTTATTCAGGAATAAGCACTACATGCTCACTAGCATTTGTTACTTATTTTCCTTATGGTAGCCTTCTGACTAAAGTGAGGTGGAATTTGACTGTAGTTCCAATTTGCATTTCCATGATGACTAAGGATTTTGAACATTTTTTCATATATTTAACTTAACAGTCACTTGTTCTTCTTTTGAGAAGTGTCCAATTCATTTACCCATTTATTAACTGGACAATTTGGGTTTTCAGTGGTTAATTTTCTGAGTTCTTTCTATATTCTAGATATAAGTCCCTTCTCACATGTATAGGTTTATAGCAGAGACTTCTGATCCTTGTAAGAATCTGAAACATCAAAAACAGTGCTGTACTTTACACACCAACAGCACAGTAGATTCTTTGCTAAATAGAAATGAGGAAATGATTGGTGTAGTTATACATGTAACTCATTATAAAGAAAGCATTGATTGCTTGATGGCTCCTGGTTGTATTAGTCAAGGTTCTCTAGAGAAACAGTGTATGTGTGTGTGTGTGTGTGTGTGTGTGTGTGTGTGAAGTAGAAGGTTTAGCTAATTTATACTATATCATATGACATGTAATTAATGGATTAAATGAATAAATATATTAATTTCCTCTTCACATATAAAACTTAGAAATAATGTTTGCCTTTTGACTTTTATCTGCTTGAGATTCAAGATGTTTCATAACCTAAACTTTGTGCTTTAAATGGAAGCACACTTTTGAAAGCATCTGGGTTCGAAGGTGGAAGGGAGGACTTAATAACTACAACATAATAAAAATTTACCTCGTGCTTTCTGCTCAGCCTATTTTAGTTTACAGAGTGTGATGAGCTTGAAGGCAGAGCACATTTAACACAGACAGCCCTGGGCAGGAGAGGAACAGGCAGCATCATGTAGCACAGGGAACTTTGTGGGCCACACTAAAGGTGCCAGCCCTGGGTAGGAGAGGAACAGGCAGCATCATGGGACACAGGGAACTTTGTGGGCCACACTAAAGGTGCCAGCCCTGGGCAGGAGAGGAACAGGCAGCATCATGTAACACAGTGAACTTTGTGGGCCACACTAAAGGTGCCAGCCCTGGGCAGGAGATGAACAGGCAGTGCCATGGCTCCCTATTTTCTCCTATTGGGTGCAAAGGATCTGCTTTTAGTTGAAATTCCAACTTAAAACAAGTTTGCTTCAAAAATACTTCCACTCCCTCAGGATAACAGAGTATAGAATGAAGATTGATGGAAAATATTCAATTCAGAGACAGGTCATAAACTTCAGCTCCCTGCATCAGAGAGAAAAGTCCTCTGGGAGCTTGTTGGCAGCAGGTATTTCTTAAGAGAAAAAGAACTCCTCAGCTATATGCTTGAGCATTTGTACTTAAATATGGAATTGGCACAGGTGTCCATGAGGAGAGTAAAGGTCAGGTTCTAAATATGAAATTGTGTCTCTCAGGGCAGCTCTGTGTGAACACCCTGAAGAAGACCAGCAGGTCCTATCACAGCTTGAGGGCTGTACAGTGAAGGCCCCCCTAGGGCAGAAGCAGCTCACTACTCTAACCAAGTCTTAGTGCAAGGGAAAGGAGAGGTTTTAGAGCACACCAGTGTTAGTCATTCAAGGTTCATAAGTAGATGAAGAATTCAGGGACGTGCAGCACTTTTCATAATATGAGTGGGTTTGGTCATCCTCAGCAAATCATCTGTGAATCTCCGAGGAGGTAGTTTGGAGATTCTCAACTGGAGTCTTATGGATATATGTGAAGGGAGTCTTGGAGCATGACTAAGGTCCTATGAGAAACCTCAAGCTCACATGAGCATTTGCTTAAATAAGGAGTATACCCAGTCATTAAAAACACACTAATCCTAAAAATGTGAAAAACCAATATTTTAGATACATATAATTATATATGTCCTAATTTATGATTCTAGTTGAGATTCTGGTGATAAGAGCAAGAATATGGGATGAGGCTTTGTGCAGGCAAGCTCCTGAGGCACAGGAACCCGGAACTCACTCAGGCAGGTAGATTTTGGGATAGATTGTCTCCTGGGCTGCTGGAAGGGGGTCACAACTCTGAACCCTCTCATAGGGGGTGGCCGTCTGGGTGGGACTGCCCTTTGCCTTTGCAGCTGGTGACTAGTGGGTCGGGTTTGGGTTTGGTGCCTCTGCAGCTCCTGAGGCACAGGAACCCGGAAGTCACTCGGGCAGGTACCTGGGCATGGGCTAAGTCAGGCATACCTCTGCCCCCCACCAACAGGAATTGGTGAGAGAGTATCCAAGTGGACTATTTTTGGAGAACCTTCAGAACAGAAAGAGAAGAGTGACTTAGGCTTCCAATACCCAATATATAAACAAAATTGAAAGCCTGAAACCTAGACAAGTCAATACTCCATAAACAAGGAGGAGGAAAGGAAAAAAAAGCATCGGAAAGAAGCAAGCAAAACCATCCAGTAACATAGTGAAAAGATATTTGTGATTTGAACTATAAAAGAGAAAGCCACATACCAGGGACATGACAAAGGGACAACATAGGAAATGCACAGGATAATCCAGCACCAGGCTCTACCAAACCTGTAGGAGATAGCTACAATGGGATCCCCTTGGAGGTGACCCAAGGAACAGATCTTAGAGGAATAATTGCAGACCTATGCAGAGAAATTAAAATAAAGAAGAATTCAGAGAACTAACGAGAGAGAATGAAAAACTCAAAAAGGACCTAGAGGGACACAATGACAAACTTTGGAAAGCACTAAAGGAACAGATTGACAAACTCTAGAAAGAACTAGAGGGAGAAAAAAACAAACTCCAAAAGGAAGTAGAAACACTGAAAAAGGAAGCCAACCAATGAAGTAAGGAGCACCAAGAAGAGATTGAGAAGCTCAAAAAGGAAATGGAAATACTAAAGAAAAACACAGGATTAAATGAAAAAGGAATTAGAGCACCCATCCAATCAAGAAGAAAGGAAAGGAAAAAGCCTCAGAAGTAGAATGGAGGAAGCAGAACAAAGAGTATCAGATCTGGAAGATAACACAGAACAATTAAAAAGCTCAAATAAAGATCATGAAAAATTTAAAAATACACAAAAGTGGAACAACCAGGAAATATGGGACACTATGAAAAGATCAAAACTCCGCATCATAGGAATAGAGGAAGGAGAAGAATCTCAAGAGAATAGTATTGATCAGATCTTCAACAGAATAATAGATGAAAATTTCCCCAAACTAAAAATAGACAAACCCATGCAAATACAAGAAGCACATAGGACTCCAAATAGACAAGACCAGAAAAGAAACTCTCCACGCCATATCAAAGTTAAAATGCTAGATATCCAAAACAAAGACAAAATTCTGAGGGCTACAAAAGAAAAACAAATCACATACAAAGGGAAACCCATCAGAATTACAACTGACTTCTTGCCTCAAACCATGAAAGCAAGAAGAACCTGGAGCAAAGCATTCCCCGTGTTAAAGGACTATGGTATGCCAACCAGAATACTTTACCCAGCAAAAATGTCACTATAGTTGAAGAGAGAGAAACAATCTTCCATGAACATACACAAGATTGATGGAATTACATATCTAGATCTGGAAACCAAATCTCATTAAACTACTTTAAGCAACTCAAAGGGCCAGAAGAGAGGATGCAACCGATCCTCAAACACCTAGGATAAGTACATAATAAAAACATAACCTAGCGAGCAAAATCAGAGACTAGGATTGCCAAATGGATAATAAAGTGAAAGACAGCAACACAACCTTTCAATGTAGCCTTAAATACTTAAGGGCTTAAACTCCCCATCAAAAGTCAATAGACTGGGAGACGGTTAGGAAACAAAAACCCCATCTTAATGTTGTCACAAGAAACCCATCTCCAGTTTCAAGGATAGGCACCAACTTAAGGTTGAAGGGATGGACAAGAAAGTATTCCAAAGCCAATGGTACCAAAAAGAACGCAGGAGGTGTTGCTATATTAATATAGACCCAAAATGATTTCAAACGCAAAAAAATCAAAAGAGACAAGGGGCCATACATCTTATTTAAAGGAACAATTGAGCCAGAAGATTCTACAATCATGAATATATCGCACCAAACTCAGTGCACCAAACTTTATAACGACAATCCTCTTCAGGATCTCAAGGCAAGATTAACCCCCACACTAATACTAGGGGACTTCAATACCCATCCATTAAGTCCCTAGGACAGATCAAGAGGACAAAGGATAAACAGAGAGACATCTGCAACTGAAAATGAAACACTACACCAAATGGACCTCCACAGAATCTATCAATATTTCACCCAAACACCGGACAATACACTTTCTACTTCCCACCTCACAGAACATCTCCCAAAATAGCCATATACTGGGACACAGGGGAAAAAACTCAACAAATATTAAAAGATTGAAATAATCTCATGCATTTATCAGACCACAATTCATTAAAGCTCAACATCAACACCAGATTAAACCCTACAACATACAAGACAACCGATGGAGACTACCCAAACAACACACTTTGAATAATGAATGGGTCAAGGAACGAAAAATAAAGAAAGAAATAAAAACATTCCTGGAACTGGAATGACAATGATAATACAAACACATCAAAAACCTATGGGACACTTTAAAAAAGTCCTAAGAGGGAAGTTTCTAGCCCTGGTTGCCTAACCTTAAGAAAAACAGAAAAAGATCAAACCCTATGCATTCCTGGACATAGGTGAAGGAGAAGAATCCCAAGAGAATGGTATTGATCAGATCTTCAACAGAATAATAGATGAAAACTTCCCCAAACTAAAAAAAGACAAACCAATATGAATACAAGAAGCACATAGAACTCCAAATAGACAAGATCAGAAAAGAAATTCTCCACACCACATCATAGTTAAAATGCTAGACACCCAAAACAAAGACAAAATCCTTAAAGCGACAAGAGAAAAACAACAAGTGACCTATAAGGGGAAACCTATCAGAATTACAAGTGACTTCTCAACACAAGGTATGAAAGCAAGAAGAACCTGGAGCAAAACATTCCCAGTGTTAAAGGACAATAGATGCCAACCCAGATTACTATACCCAGCAAAAATGTCAATTATAGTTGAAGGAGAGAGAAAAACCTTCCATGACATAAACAAGTTGAAAGAATACATGTCCAGAAAACCAACCCTTCAGAGAATACTTGAAGTGATTCAAAGGACAGAAGAAAGGAGCAACCAATCCCAGGCACCTGGAAAGAGAAATCAATAAAAGTATAACTGCAGAAGTAGAAACCTAAACCAAAACCACAAATGGATAATAAGGCAAAAGGAAGCAACACAAACCTATCAGTCATAACCTTAAATATTAATGGACTAAATTCCCCAATTAAAAGACATAGACTGGGAGATTGGATTAGGAAACAGAATCCATTGATATGCTGTCTACAAGAAACACATCGTACCTTCAAGGACAGGCACCACCTTAAAGTGAAAGGGTGGAAAAAAATATTCCAAGCAAATGGTACCAAAAAGAAAGCATGTGTTGCTATTTTAATATCAGACAAAATAGACTTCAAAGTAAAAGAAGTCAAGAGAGACAAAGAAGGCCAAGGAACAATTCACCAAGAAGATTTCACAATTATGAATATATATGCCCCAAACTTTGGTGCACCAAACTTTATAAAGACAATTCTCCAGGACCACAAGTCACACACTAACCCCAGTACACTCATAGTAGGGGACTTCAATACCCCACTGAGACGTCTGGATAGGTCAACAGGACAAAGAATAAACAGAGAGACATCTGAACTGAATGATATGATACACCAAATGGACCTCATACACCTCTACCGAATATTTCACCCTAATACCAGAGAATACACTTTCTACTCAGCAACCCATGGAACATTCCCCCAAATAGACCACATACTGGGACACAGAAGAAACCTCCACAAATACAAAAAGATTGAAATAATTTCATGCATTCTATCTGACCACAGTGCAATGAAGCTCAACATCAACACCAGGATAAGCCCTGCCTACAAGAACACATGGAGACTAAACAACAAACTGTTGAATAATGAATGGGTCACGGAAGAGATAAAGAAAGAAATAAAAGAATTCCTTGAACTGAATGACAATGACAATACAACACAAAAAAACCTATGGGATACTGTAAAAGCAGTCCTAAGAAGGAAGTTTATAGCCCTGGGTGCCTACATTAGAAAAACAGAAAGAGCACAAGTGAATGATCTAACACTGCAGCTAAACGCACTTGAGAGGCAACAACAGATGAACACTAAACACAACAGACAGGAAGAAATAACAAAAATCAGAGCAGAAATCAATGAAATAGAAACAAAGAAAACAATACAAAAAAAAATCAATGAATCCAAAAGTTGGTTCTTTGAAAGAATAAACAAGATAGACAGACCTCTAGCCCAGTTAACCAAAAGAAAGAAGGAACAACTCCAAATCAATACAATCTGTGATTAAAAGGAAATATCACAACAGACAATGAAACGATCCATATAATATATGGGAATACTTCAAAAACCTATACTCTACCAAGTTGAAAACCTAGAAGAAATGGATTGCAATATCTGGAACTCTCGGGGAATACCAAAGCTCAACCAAGAAGAGATTGACAGCCTAAATAGACCAATAATACATGAAGAAATTGATTGGCAGATGTAATAAGTAGCTTCCAAACCAAAAAATGCCAAGGTCCAGATGGTTTCATGCAGAATTCTATAAAATATCTCAAAAATACTTACAACCATTATTACTACTCAAGTTGTTTAGAAGGATTTGAAATGGATGGAGTTCTCCCGATTCCTTCTATGAAGCCAGCATCATTGTAACAAAACTAGGATAAAGATACAACCAAAAAAAAGGAAACTATAGACCCATCCCCCTAACGAACACAGATGCCAAAATTCTAAATAGGATTACTGGTAAATCGTAATACCGGACCCCCATTAAGAGATAATCCCTCATGACCCAAAGATGGATTCATTACCCGAGATGCAGGGGATGGTTCAACATATGAAAATCAAAAATATCATCCACCACCAAACATATAAATGGAATTGAAAGGACAAAAACCACACCATTATATCAATTGATGCCAGAGAACTCCCTTTGACAAAATCAGCATCCCTTCAGCTTAAAGTTCTAGAGGGAATTGGGACTGGAGGGATCATTCCTCAATGTAATCAAAGCCATAAATACAAGAAAACCCACAGCCAATATCATCCTTAATAGGGAAATGGACAGAAGGATTCCCTTAAAGGTAGGAACCTCAGCCAAGGCTTCCCCTGTCACCCACTCCTTTTCAATATAGTTGCTGGAAACCCTGTCGGGCAATAAGGCAAGAAAAAGGAAATTAAAGGAGTTTAATTGGAAAAGAGGAAGTGAAGTCAAGCTACCCCTTTTGCTGATGATATGAATGATATGATAGTTTACCTAAAAACTCCACCAGAAAAACTAGAAATGATTAAGAGCTTCAGTAACGTGGCCGGATACAAATAAATCTAGAAAAATCAGTAGGCCTTTCTTTACACCAACAACAAGCAACTGAAGGAAGACTACAAGGAGTCCTTTCCACCACAATAGCCTCAAAAAAACAATAAAAAATACCTAGGAACAAACCTAAAAAAAGCACCAAGGATCTCTATGAAAAAATTTTAAACCCCTGAAGAAAGAAAATTGCGGAAGACATCAAAGATGGACAAACCTCTCATGCCTCATGGATTGGGAAACAAAATATAATATAAAATGTCCATCCTCCAAAATTGTGCACAGATTACTGCACTCCCATCAAAATCCCCAAGAGTTCTTCACAGGCTTGAACTAAAAAATTCCTCAATTTCATTTGGAAAACCAAAAGATCCCGACTAGCCAAAGCAAATGAGTGAAAAGAGCAATACAGGAGGATTGCTCTGTGAGACATCAAAGTATACTACAGGGCTATGTCATAAAAACCCCAGCTGGTTACTGGCACAAAACAGACCTGTTGACCATGAATAAAACTGAAGATCCAAACCTGAGCACCTCAATTTCAGCCACCTCATATTGACAAGGGGCCCCAAAAGACACAATGGAGGAAAGACAGCACCTTCAGTAAGTGGTGTTGGCAAAACTGGATCCAACCACCTGTAGAGAATTAAATTAAACCCCAACCTCTGCCCTTGTTAACAAAGTCAATCCCAATTTGTATCAAATACCTCAACGTGAAAACCCCAAACTCTGGAGGTGATAGAAGCGAAACTTGGCAGCAGACTACAAGACATAGGCCATAGGGGATAAGTACTTCCTACATCAGCAGCAGCTGAAAAGAAATAATAAATAGATATATAAATAAAAAAATAAAAAAAAAAAAAAAAAAAGCTTCTGTACATCAAAAAGAAACAATAAAGGAAGTGTAAGAGAAAACCCACAGAGTGGGAGGAAATCTTCAATCCAGATACATCTGACAAAGCATTAATTCCAGAGCACAAGTACTCAAAAAACAAAGAAGAAAGAAAAACAAATGAATCACTTAAAACATGGCGCCCAAAGAATTGATAGAGACTTCACAGAGAAGGAATAAATGTTGCTGAGAAACATCTTAAAAAACTGTTCAACATTACTGCTATATTAGGTAAATGCAATTTTTTTTTCAGACCACTTTAAGATATCATTCACTCGATAAACTGGCCAGGATCAAGAAAAACAAATTGATATCAAGTGCTGGAGAGTTGTGGGGACAGGGGAACACTCATCCATTGCTGGTGGGAATGAATGTAAACACGTACAACCACTATGGAAAAAAAAAAAAAAAAAAAAAAAAAACTCAAAATGAGCTTGCCATTTGACCCAGTCATACCCAATCCTGGGTATATACCAACAACACTCATCTTACCGCCAGAGATACATGCACAGTTATATTCATGCAGCTCTGTTCACAATAGCCAAAAGCTGGAACCAACCCAACTGCCCTCACCTGCCGAGTGGATAGAGAAAATGTAGTAATCTATCCAATGGGAGTTCTATGCAGCATTAAAGAAAGTACCAACCTCATGAAACTTTGCAGGTAAATGGATTGAGCTAGAAAGACATATATGAAGTGAATTAACACAGTCCCAGAAAACACCAAATGACCAATGGTATCCCATAGTGGATGTGCTAGCCGCCAATAACCAGTTATACCTATTTCTTGTGGAGGGATGCATATTAAAAAGAAACAAAACACAGAAAAGGACTGC
Source organism: Rhizomys pruinosus (assembly GCA_009823505.1). NCBI lineage: Eukaryota > Metazoa > Chordata > Mammalia > Rodentia > Spalacidae > Rhizomys > Rhizomys pruinosus. The sequence continues at coordinate 529,049 of VZQC01007230.1, forward strand.
ATCAGAAACTGAAACTGGTGAATCAGGAACGTTGGGAGGGGCGGGAGAGGACACAAGTGTTGTATATTCGATTAATAGGTATTTAATTGAAGTCCAGTTCAACAAAGTATCCAATTTTGCTCAGACTCTGGTCTACAGTTACATGGTGTTTTAGACTTAATAAAAGTTAAATATGTGTCTATTAAACAAAATTGGTTTTTTCAAGGCTCCTGATAAAAAATTGGTTAATGCACCTGACGTTAGTTAATTGGAAATATAACTTGTTGTTGTCCCCATTTGTTTTATTTAAAATTTGTATAACATAACTTTGGATTGGCACATATAAATGTTCTCTATAATTGTTTCTGTTGTACAGTATCCACCTTGTAGCATCTCTTTTACCTGTTAGGATGATTTAACTTAAAAAATTAAGTTTGCTTCCTAAGTTAACCACATACCGTCACCAAAACAGCGTCGGGTGATTTTGATGAAATCTTGCTCCTTGGAATTCCAGCCTACAGTATGTGTAATACAATGCCTTTTTGAGGACTCATGGGTCAAAAAAACAAAAAACATCATTAAAAGGGATGATTACAGATAGAATTGAAAACCTTTTTGTCAAAACACCTTTGACCATTCAAATTCTTAAAAACCTAACTAAGGAAACGATTTTTGTATGTTCCAAGTCAAAATGTCACCAACTTAACGGCTGAGAAAGAAAAAGCATACAGCTTTTGCATTGTGTAGGATGTACCAGAAGTGCCAGCAGAAAAGGTTTGGCCCCTATGAACACTGAAAGGAAGAAACGCCTAGATTGCTACAGACATCAAAACCCCTCTCGTGTGGATCCTACTTGTAATAACTATTTATAATGAGTCCTAATGAAAACTTATCTTCTAGGTGCTGCATAAGGTCTAATACGAGGAGAGACTTCTTACCTCCCCCCCATAGAACAAGGAGAAATTATGATGATGATGAGGTCGTTCTCTAACTGTAAATTGGAGCCAACGTTATAGAGGTAATCTCTTATAAAACTGGTAAATCTGCCTTCTTTTAATTGACTAATAGACATAGGAACTGTGAAAAGGATTATTCTCTATTCAGATCCAAATATAATACTAAAGTCTCCTTAAGCTATGCACTTAAGCAAAATATATTAATACAGGAGAGCTCTGATATCAACAATGGATTATTCTACCAAGGAGATGTTGGCCAGGGGATCCAAGACCCCCCCAAAGGTAAAGGCTTCTTGCCTGTAAACTGGGATGCCTGCAAGAAGAGAGGCAATAAGGCCCTGCTGTCAAAGACCTGATTTAAGCATGGGAAAGATGCATTGAGACCGCACTTGCAAGTGTACAGTTGGTCTCTGGAATACCAGAGAGTGTTACCAAAGGCCACTAAACCAATAAAGCAAATATAGGTCTCCTTGAGTCAAGCAAGACTCCTCCATCAGCACCAGCTACACCTCACCTGTCTGGAAATACTGTGCAGCAGTGGCAGCCATTTGCCTGTATATCCCAAATCTAATTGGCTATTAGCTCTCTCCTTGGAGGAATAACCCATGGCTGATGCCACAAGCTTACATTCTCTAATGGTTAGGAGTTATTATAAGCCACAGTAAGACCCTGTCATATTTTACAGAAAAAACATGATTCATGGATTAACATACCATCCAAACATCTGTGTCTATACCAAAGTAACCTACCATAACAATTAGTACTGTTTAAATACCTATATATCTTATTGCTTGTGCTTCATTAGTAGGATTGTAATGTTATTCTTGGACAAACTATCAGCCTATGAAAGGAAACAGCCAGACAAGAGCTCCAGAGAAAGTAGACTGTTTTGCTTCTCGACCACCTGTGTCCCTTTTCTAAGCCTAGGGAACAATCTGTGGAAGAGGGGGCATGATAGAATGTAAGGGCTGTGATTGGGGTGAATGGTGAAACTACAGCAATATAGTCTGGATACTGATCTGATCAACTTGATTGAACATACAAACCCCCCCCCCCAGCTGGATGGTAGAACCCATGGGCTGTGTGGGTTTGTGAACAACTGCTTGCAAATTGGTTTTACATGAAAGATGCTTGTACTCATAAATTATTACTTATTGTTAAAAAATGAAAAAAATATGGGATGAACAGCCCACCTATAAATGTCTGCAATCCTGGATCTGTGCATCCTATTGTAGTACTATATCTCTGAGGGCAGAAAACCCTCAAGAGTGCAACAGAAAACAGTGCCCATTGATTACAAATACCTTTCCTTTCTTGTTCAAGTACAGAATCATTTGGCCTGCACTTTTAGACTGCATCTATAAACACATATCCAATAAACGCTAGCCAAAGGCAGGGAAAATGCCTGTTAGCATCTTCTACATCTAGTGCATGTTTTACTTAGGTTCCAGGCATCCATTATTTTCACTTCTAGGCATGGGGCATGACTATGGCCAGCCTGAGGTGATACTGAAGCCTATGATCCTGAACAAGGCAGAGCTACACTGTGTGGAAGGTAAGAGGCAAAAAGAACAACTGATACTTCTCATGGAAGTGAGAAATATCACCTCACACAAAGCATCTTAGCATAAAGGTGGCTCTTGTTCCTAGGCAGGTAAAGATGAGGAGAGAGAGAGAGAGAGAGAGAGAGAGAGAGAGAGAGAGAGAGAGAGAGAGAGAGAATATGGACAAGGAGGATATGCATGGTTGTGTATACAGGACAAGAAGCAGGGAGAAGAAATCAACAAAGGGAAGCCAGCTATCTAGGACGTTCACGTGCTCTGGGAAATAGATGCTACTTTGCAAAGCCCACAACACAATCTCTGCCTCCAACAGCATAAAGTAATGGCGTTCTGTCACCATCATGGTTAGAAACCAGTTTGTTTGTGGGATGCATACTTAGAGCTGTATTTTTTTACTTTTATGTTGCTGTAATGAAACACCATGACCAAAAGCGACTTATGGACGAGTTTACTGGGGCTTACAGTTCCAGAAGGATAAGGATCCATCTTGGTAGGGAGATGCCAGCAAATAGCAGCCCCAATAGCAGGAACTCAAAGCTCAAAGATTGCACCTTCAGACACAAACACCAGGCAGAGAGAGTGACCTGGGAGTCAGGCAAGGCTACGAATACTCAAACCCCTGCCCCAGGGCCATACTTCCTCCAGCAAGTGTGACCTCTCCAAACAGAATCACCAACTGCAGACCAGGTGTTCAAATACCAGAGCCTGTTGTGTGCAATGTATATGTCCCAGTAGCTTTTGGACAGTTAAGACATCACATGTGTATAGTGGGAGCTATACAAAGAAGCAATGAGACAACTATCAAGTCAAATGCTGCCTGAAATTCGACCACAAGAAAAAGAAAAGAAAAAGGATGTCCACTAATGTCTGCATAAATTGACTGCTTCCTGCATGGAGTTAGGCACTATGGGTATAAAGATAAGCAAGTTTCGGAGGGTCCTTGCCTGGAAGGGGATCAGGTTCCCACTGAGCCAAGAGACTGTGAAGGTAAACTGAGGTTAAAAAAACAATAACATTGTGACGTTAATGTTTTTCTTTCGCAGGTTTAATATTTTTTAAAGAAGATATGATATCTTTATTGAGTTTTTCTATCCAAGAAAAAAGGATTAAAATTGTGGTGGTTTGAATGAGAATGTCCCCCATAGGCTTCAAGTATTCAGACATTTTGTCCCCAATTGGTGGCACTATTCTGGGAGGTCTTAGAAGGTGTGGCCATGCTGGAGGAAGTACGTCATTTGGGGATGGGCTTAGTGAGTTTTACAAGCCTTGCTGGTCTCCAGTCTCTCTCTCTCTCTTGACTTCCTGTGCTCATTGTGAGATGTGAACCTCCACTTTCTGCTCCAGCCCTGGGCCACCATGCCTCCTGCCACAATGGACTCTAATTCCCTGGAACTGTCAATTGTAAGCTCAAATAAACTCTTCCTTTTATAAGTTCCCTTGGTCATGGTCGTTTATCAGAGCAGCAGAAATATAATATACATAAATTAATATAATCTTCCCTTGGATTCTTCTTTGACAAGTTCATGCATGTGTATCAGGGCATTCAGGTTGTTCTCTCCCCACACTCTTTCTTATCTCCCTTCTGCCTCCATCAACTCTCCCTCCTCCTCCAACCTGACTCTTTCCTGGATTATGACTTCTGGTTTTTGTTATGTGACCCATTTAGTTTCGTTGGGACCATGTACTACATTGAGACTATCCACTGGATCCTGCTGGAGTCACCAGTGGGGACACAATTGAAGGCAGTGACTCTCTCTTTCCCTGAATTTATCAGTAGGAAATGGTTCATCAATAAACTATTGGACCTTCTGAGTTGGACCTTCTGGGCCCTACCTCCATTCTTTTCTGGCTGTTGATGGCCCACTTTGTGAAAACCCAGTGCAGGGACCCTTAATTATTGTGAGTTCATAATTGCAGTAGTTGTGTCCTGCCCAGAAAATGGTATTGTACAGCTTTTCTCCTTGTCTTCCAGGTCTTTCCACCCAATATTCTACATTATTCCCTGAGCTCTGGAAGGGATGGTATAAATGTCTCATTTAGGGATGAGCACTTATCTGTCACTTATTCTCCTTGTCTTTCAGGTCTCTCCACCCAATATTCTACATTATTCCCTGAGCTCTGGAAGGGATGGTATAAATGTCTTATTTAGGGATGAACACTCATCCATCACTTATTCTCAGCCATAATTCTCTGCATTCATCACTATTCATAGGAGAGGCATCTCTGATAAAGGCTGAGAGTAGTAATTGTCATCGGGTATAAACATTTATATTTAGAAGGTGTTTTGATGCTCCATCAATTTAGCTGAACAGCAAAGTTAAGTTCCCCCATAGGTTCTATGACCTCCCCTGCCATGGACTTTTGATTGGATCAAGTATACATCCCCTCCTATGAGATGGGACTTAAATCAAATCAGAGAATAGTTGGTTACTGCCATTTGAGTCATGCCACTATCGCACACATGGGCACATCCTGCCCAGAAGGTTGGTACTATAGTTCATAGGGTTCACAGCTGGGTAAGACAGTCTGCATAGCACCTCTGGCACTATGAAAGCTAAGCAGCAGGGAGGAGACTTCCAGCTCAGTTCCATTCTCAGTCAGAGAATCTAATTTCTCTACATCATGTAACTAAAGTGTATATGTCTTCAGGAACAGGGTCTTATCATCTAATTCCAGTGGGAAAATAAGAGCAATGGTAAGAACTTTATTGTTTCCTGGACCTCTAGGGCCCCCTAACCAACAACTCATGAGGAATTATCCCCACACTTGGCACGGGGATCTTTGTTTAATAACCCATAGCTTCAAGAGGGAGCTTTGTCCAGCATGCAGGGAAACTCTTCCAACTTTTCTTTTTAGTTACAAGACTGTAGGTTTCCATATGACTTTTCATAATCCTTTCATTTTGGTTGATTGCTACCTGACCTCCTCACCTCTCTCTACCTGTGCCTTTCCACCATAGTCCCCCTTTCTATTGCCTATTGCCTATAATCTATGGTAAAAAATTTAAGCCAATAAAATCCAACTTTGGGCCTTGTTTATTGATATTCAAAGACCACTGTTTGTATATGTGCTGGATAGCTTTAGTGTCAACTTGACCCACCTGGGTTGAGGGAGCCTCAATTGGGGAATTGGCTCCATTGGATTAGCCTGTGGCCACATCTGTGGAGTATTGTCTTGATGGTCAAGCAGTTGGGAGGGCCCAGCCCACAATGAGTGGTGCCACCCTGGGCAGGTTGTTGTGTACCATATAAGAACGCAGGCTGGGCATGAGCCAGGGGAGCAAGCCAGTAAGCAGCACTCCTCCATGGCCTGTGCTTCAGCTCCAGCCTCCAGGTTCCTGCCCTGAGTTCCTGCCTTGGGCTCCGTAAGTGATGAACTGTGATCCAGGAGATATAAGCTGAATAAACCCTTTCCTCCCCAAGTTGGTGTCGGTCAGAGTGTTTTGTCACAGCAATGGAAGACAAACTAGAACAGTATATGAATAAAAATAGCAACAATAACATTAGTTGACATTGCCTTTTTTTGGAAAATGTTATAAAAATTAATGTAAAAGATCTCTAATAGTTCTTCTTAATCAAAGTAACTGAAGTAATTTCTCTCAAAACTGTGTTCATAGACTAATTTGATAGTAACTAAATCAAAACTTTACTATTAGAAATTAAATTGAGTCTGTTTGGAAGACCATATCTATAGTCTCTAGCTGCATAGATATGGCTCAGTGATTAAAAGCACTGACTGCTCTTGCAGAAGACCTGGGTTCCATTCTCAGCACCCACATGATGGCTAACAACTGTCTGTAACTACAGTTCCAGGGGAATCTGACCCCCTCTTCTAATCTCCACAGACATTTCATGACACAGGTGCACTTACGCATATGCAGACAATATACTAATACACCCAAAAATAAAAATAGTAAGTAAAATATTTTTTAAAAAAAGAAATTTATTACTCTCTTGATAATGTAATGGTCTAGATATAAAATTATAGGTTGTTAAAACCAATAAACTTCAGCAATCCATCTATTCCTCAAACACAAATGTCATGTTTTTGTAGCTTGTGAAACAGTTCAGTGTAGTTGGAGAATTACAGGCAAATCTGCAGAGGAGGGAAGTAAGCCCGGAGAGCTACTGTGATGGACAGTGCCAGTGCGTGGGGGCTTTCCTTGGGAGGATGATGAACATGTTCTAGAAATACTGGTGATGGTTACAACCTTGTGAACTGTGAAACCCATTGAATGTCACACTGTAAATGTGGATTAATAGTAAGAAATTATATCTGTATTTAAAAAAATATTAACGAACAAGTGGAAAAAGAAAGACTAATTTAGTTAGCAATTTGACTTTCTGGATAATGTAGTTTTAAAGTAAAACACTTTTTTTTTAAGTGAAAGATACCACTTTTTTTTTTTTTTTAATTAGTTTTTATTGATGCTTTGTGCATTTCATACATTTTTTCCAATTCAGTTCAGGCTTATTTCCCTTTCCCTCCCCCCCCCTTTTTGTAAATTTTTATTTATTTAATTAATTAATTAATTAATTTGTATGAATGTATTATCTGCATATAGGTTTGTGCACCCGTGTCATGCAACGCCACGGAGGTCAGAAGAGGGCGTCGGATTCCCCTGGAACTGGAGTTCTCCTGGAATTGGAGTTACAGACAGTTCTCAGCTGCCATGTGGGTGCTGGGGATCGAACCTGGGTCCTCTATAAGAGCAGTTGGCGCTCTTAACCGCTAGGCCATCTCTCCAGCCCTTAAAGTAAAGCACTTTTAAACACCCTTATTTTGTGTGCACGTGTGCATATACATGTGCATGTGTGTGGACGCCAGGGGACAATCTCAGGCATTATTCTTCAAGAGCTGTCTACTTGTTATTTTGTGTGTGCACGCATATGTATACATGTGCATGCATGTGGATGCCAGGGGACAATCTCAGGCATCATTCTTCAGGAGCTGTCTACCTGTTATTCTGTGTGTGCACAAGTGTATATACATGTGTGTGTGTGTGTGTGTGTGTGTGTGTGTGTGCATGTGGATGCCAGGGGACATTCTCAGGCATCATTCTTCAGGAGCTGTCTACCTGTTATTCTGTGTGTGCACACATGCATATACATCTATGTGCGTGTGGATGCCAGGGGACAATCTCAGGCATCATTCTTCAGGAGCTGTCTACCTGTTATTTTGTGTGTGCACACATGCATATACATGTGTGTGTGGACGCCAGGGGACAATCTCAGGCATCATTCTTCAGGAGCTGTCTACCTGTTATTTTGTGTGTGCACACATGCATATACATGTGTGTGTGTATGTGTGTGTGTGTGGATGCTGGGGACAATCTCAGGTATCATTCTTCAGGAGCTGTCTACCTGTTATTTTGTGTGTGTACACATGCATATACATGTGTGCGTGGATGCCAGGGGACAATCTCAGGCAGCATTCTTCAGGAGCTGTCTACCTGTTATTCTGTGTGTGCACATGTGCATATACATGTGAGTGCGTGTGGACTCCAGGGGACAATCTCAGGCAGCATTCTTCAGGAGCTGTCTACCTGTTATTTTTTGAGGCAGAGTCTCTCACTGGCCTGGAACTCCCCAGTACGCTAGTCTGCTGGTTAGTAATCCCTAAGAATCATCTGTCTCTGCCTCCTCAAGGCGGGGAGTCTAGGTGTGTGCCCCCACATCTGTCTTTTTTACCTCTCCAGGGCAGGGTGTCCAGGTGCGTGTCCCCACATCTGTCTTTTTCACGTGGTTCTGTGGATGATTCAAGTGTTTGTTATCACACAGCAAGTGCCGTACTGACTGAGCTATCTCTCCAGCCCTACTTCCTCATTTAATTTTTCATTGTGTATACGCATCATCCATGGCATCAGGATATTTTTATATGAGGTTGTAGGTATACTAATGATAGTCCACCCTTTACTCTTCCTCCTGTTTCTCTCCTTTCTTCCTCCCATGAATCCCCTTTGTTCTGCTAGACCATTTTACTTCTACTTTGATAATATGGCCCTCCAAAATATGGTTGGGTCTCATTTGGCCCATTGACTGAGTGACTTGAATAACCACAAAATGTCTGACTCTTCCTGAACAAGAGGGAACTAGGCAGTAACTGGCCTTTGGGCTTCAACCTCAACACTGATTCTGCCCTGAATCTCTAGCCTGTGGGTTCGAGCATCAGGTTTTGGACCTTATAGCCTCTGCACATATATGAGACATGTCTTTGAAACAAATCTCATGATTGAAGTATACACATGTGCCCATGTCCATGTGTATGCAAGTGCACATGGACACACACACGCACACACACACACACACACGTGCATGCACGCACACACACACACACTCACACTATATTGCTTTTTTTCCTTTGGAGAACACTGACTATTAATACACTAAACCGAAGTAGATATAATATTATCCCTCTGGTGTTATACAGGAGAGCTTATAAACTATATTTTTATTGAACTTTTCAGAAGGCCCAGACAGTCCTGTAGTCACCACCCATAGGACCCAACAGGTGGCTTTCCAGAAGATACTATGTCCAGTGCTGTGCTGGCTAATCCTAAGAGAGCTCTGACGAACACAGGTGGGCACAGTGAACTGCCCTCCAGCCGTGGACCTGATGAGCTAGTTGTGGAGATGAGAATATTTTTTCCCCAAGAAAACAGTGCTAGTCTGGTCTAGTATATAGCCACAACAACAAATGATTTAACCGCCACAGACTCTTTATTCATCCTTTTAAAGGTCATTATACATTTAGAGAGAGTATAGGATGTTTCTAGGTTTGGAGATTTGGAGATCCCACAATTCTCTAACCAAAATTTCTCATGAGAAATAAGACTTTAGCCAAAAATTCAAAGAATTGTTATGCTCTGGTTGCCTACAAATTAAAGTGAACTCTAGGGCAGACACTCTACAAAGGGCTGAGGAAGACAGAAAGATACAGGGTTCAATGAACGTAAAATCTCAAAGAAAGTGTGAGATACTCTAATGCTAAAATATAATCCAAGAGTTTAAAAATTATACAGGACAACAATGCAAGCCAACAAACTTAGCAAAATATCATTCTCAGGTGAGCCATTTAGAGAGAAAGGCAATAGGAGGTCACGAAGAGCTCCAGTGCTCATGGAGAAAATGGGACTTGACTAGAGCCATAAACAGAATCTGTGGTGTTATGGGGTGACCTTTAGGTGAGATGGACAAGAAAGCCTTTCAATTTAGTATGATTTGAAAGAAAGAAGGACAAAAAGTATGTCAAAGGAAACAAAACACGAGTCAAGGTAGACTTCCGACACAGCATGCGAACTTAATGTACTCTGTACTGAACCACAAATTGTCTCTAAGAAGCTAGGAGATGGTTAGAGATAGCAACCATAATTATTGCTAAATTGCCTTTCCAAAGCATCTCTATTGGGTACCAGAAGAATTTATTCTGTTTCCAAAGGCTCTTTTAAAATACACCATTTCCTGTGCGCTGTGAGACTAAAAACGATGTGTTTAATTTAAGCATGTGTTTAATTGGTGATAGTTCCACAAATTCTGAAGAACATATTGACCATATTCAATAAAGAAATAATTGGAAGAATAGCATTCTCTCCCTCACAGTTGAATCAACCAACCATGGACCGTGCTCTACTATCAAGCACATTTGCTTTCTCTCTCTCTAAAGCACACAATTCCCAGTTGTTCTATTTTCTCTTACATTCTGAGCTTAGTGGAGTATACATTACTGTTGCGTTGTTCTCTCCTTTCCTTCACTATTTTTGGTTGAATTATTTAAGTTCTTTGGAACTATGAAATTTCCCATAGAAACAACTATTGGTCTTTTCATAGAACATGAAGGCGAATCTCTTGCACCTTTTTTCTTAAATATTTAGAAAGACATAAAAGAAAGGAAAGCCATAAGCCACAGCTTAAACTGGAAACCAAAAAACTCAGTGGGCTCCATCCTAAAAAATACAATCAGAATTAACCTACTACCCATTTTCAGACTTTATAATTTTGGTACAAGGGTGGAGAGTATTTGCACATTTTAGAGCAATATAAAATTAAAAGGAAAAAACGTGAATCCGGAAATATGATTTGGAAATAACATACAGTTTCTTTTCAGATGACATGATTTTAGTACATTTAGTACATGTATACATAAGTGCATCTGTTGAAACAATATGGATTGGAGGGAACAACAATAGCAAAAGAACTGGGACAGGGAACTGACTGAAGCAGTGGAGTTCTTCCCCTTCCCCTGAGAAATAACCTTTTGCTTTGAAAAACTTTGAAAAGACTCAGAAGGGGATACAGGACATGTATGGCAGACTGCATGAACTTGGGAGGGGCGGGGGAAATGGAGGGGAAATGAGTCTGGATTGAACTGAGAAGTGATGTATGAGATGCACAAAACTTCAATAAAAGATTTTAAAAAATTAATCACTGGAGATTTCTGAGTGTGAAAGTTTTGCTCAATTATAGTTAAATTTGATTTTAATTTTTACATTCTCAAAGTATTCAAAGTATTCATTTTTTCTGGTATTCTGGCATTAGAGGTTTGTGGTTTCTTCTTAACTTTCACATTGTTTTTCCTCCAGTGGCCTGTAGACATGGAAGCATTTAGACACACCCCAACACACCCTTTACTTATCAGCCCTTCTCAGGCTCTGATACACTAACCTGATTGCTAATCTTTAAAATAACTTTTGGGTCTTTTTGAGACAGGGTCTCCCTAAAGTCCCAGCTGTCCTGGAACTCACTCTGTAGACCAGGCTGGCCTTGAACTCACAGAGATCTGCCTGCCTCTGCCTCCCAAGTGCTGGGATTAAAGGCATGCACCACCACACCTGGCCCTTTAAAATAATTTTATTGAGCTTTTGTACATTTCATACAACGGCTCTGCATCCAGTCTAGACCCCTCCGCCATCCATGCCCCACACTCCCCCATGGGACCTCACGCATTCCTCCATACGTGTTACTACTCCTATCCGGTCAAGCATTTGTACCCAGATGGCTTTTGTTGCAAGTTCATCCACTGGAGTCTAGTCTAGTCAGCCTATCTAGAGCTCTTAAGGAAGGTCTGCTCTCCCTCACCTAGGAGTAATCAGTTGCCAAAAGTTCCCAGGCTAGGGCCGGACCATACTCATTTCCCTCGCTCTATTCTGGGCCCTTGTCTGATTGAGTCAGCATGGGTCTTCTGCATGATGCCACCATTGTCACATGGGCAAGCTTCCAGTGGCCTGAAAGCTTGTTTCCCTATGTTCATGGGCCAGCTCTAGCTCTTACAAATTTTATGCCACCTCTTCTAGCATGGCTTCTGAACCTTTGGTGGCTGAGGTTTCATATAGGAGTCCTATCCGGGGACACACACTCTGCAGTCTTTTGTCTCTAAAGGTAGCCAGTTGTGGCATTCTGTGTGCATCACACCCTATTGTATATAAGGAAGCTTCACTGGTGAGAGTTGAGAGATGTATTAGTATTCTCTCCACCCCCTGTTCTACTAATTCCATGAGCCTTAGGTGTAGGGGCTCTACTGTAGATGTGTCACCTAAGGCTGTGCATTTCTCAGACCTATATTCTCTGTGTGTGACCAGTTGTGGAACGCTGTAATAGCCTCTACCTGTTGTAAAAATAAGCTTCTTTTTTAAATTTTTTTAATTTTTTAATTTATTCCTGTATGTGTATGAATGTACTGTCTGCATGCAAGTTTGTGCACCCGTGTCGTGCAATGCCGCAGAGGTCAGAAGAGGGTCTCAGATTCCCCTGGAACTGGAGTTCTCTTGGAATTGGAGTTACAGACGTTTCTTAGCCACCATGTGGGTACTGGGGATCCAACCCGGGTCCTCTGCAAGAGCAGTCGGTGCTTTTAACCGCTAGGCCATCTCTCCAGCCCCAAAATAAGCTTCTTTGATAAGCGGTATATGCTATACTTGTCTGTAAATACAAGGGTCCATATTTAGCATATGGTAAGAAATTTCATTTGTCTAGAGATATAACAGAAATAGGGTTTTCTCTAAGATCTATGACCTCTCCAGCCATACGTATTTGGCTATAATGACAGTGCCATCCATGAGTTCCATTGAAAGGGCTTTTAGTCCAATTAGATAGCTGTTGATTACCTCCAGATAACAATGCCATTACTACACCAACAGAGGTGGAACTTTCTGTGCCAGTTGGTATGGTTATAAGGCTAGGACTGTGTTGGGCCATTGGTTGATTTTCTCCCTTAGTGGCTTGCTTAGTATGGTCTTCAGGAAGAAGGCTTCTAGGTCAGCTCCAACCCCATTGCTCCAAGTCCTGTATCTGAAGCAGGCTATGTCTTCAGCAGTAGAGTCTTCTTACCTTTGAGTCCTGGGACAAGAGAGCCTCCCTTCAAATGGTTGGTCAGAGTAATCCAAGGCACTCCCAAAATAACACAGGCTGTAGCTGGAACCCCTGGTTACCTCTAATTTTTTGGTCAAAAGATGACAACACTACTTAGCAAAATGAATGTTCCATTTTGTGGAGATGTTATTACTGTTATTTTTTTTCCTTCATGGATAAAATCTAAGTTTTCTTTTTTTTTAAACCAACACTTCATAGGCTGGAGAGATGGCTCAGTGGTTAAGAGCACCAGCTGTTCTTGCAGAAGACTCAGGTTAGAATCCTAGTACCTGCATATCAGCTAAGAAACGTCCATAACTTCAGGTCCAGGGGATCCAATGCCCTCTTCTGTCCTCCACAGGCATTGCATGACATGGGTGTACTTACATGCATGCAGGCAATACACTCATATGCATTAAAATAAATACATTTTAATTTTAAAAAGACTTCATTCAAATTTAAATTGTGCTTTCAGGGACTTGGGGTTACAAGAGATGGAAAAGGAAGGACAATCTATTATAGGGCTTGTGAGTGGTGCTGATATTTAATTACATTTTTTCCAGAGCATCGGAAAAGGGAAAAGAATCCCTTAGTTCACCAGTGGCTCTGAAATAAGCGTCATCATCTATAAAAAAAGAGATTGGACCTTGGACTTCCTCAGTTCTTCCTCTGGCTCTAAATACTAGGAGTGCAGCAATGTGGCTTCTTTATGCTCTGACTTTGTGATAGCATGTGATGATTCTCAGCTTATTTTTTTTCCTTTCCTGTATTTTCCCTGTCAACTCATTTGTGAAAGGCAATTATAAATGATATTTTCTCAGGAAATTCCACTATTCATCTTTTTTTTCCCTACTCTGTAACAGAAGATATTGATATCATGAAACTCCTTAAGGACTTCGTGACTCTTTATCAATTTCCTATGTCCTTTGGCAGGACATGTAAGTGTTTATTTAAAGGAGTAGGCTAGATTTCCACTTGACTTAGAATGTAGCAGTATACCCAGAAAAGGATAAAAATCCGATTATTTAAGGGGCTGTTGAACAATGGTGGCAGTGAGGAGGCCTTGAGGACTGATGGCCCCAGGGAAACGTCATCTTCACAAGTCACAGGGAGTGGCTGCGACAGCCATGTGTGGACTCTAGGCTGCTGTGAATGGAGGAGTCTCTGGGGTGAAGGGAACTAGACAAAGACTATTCCTGAATGATGGTGCTAGAGGGCTGAAGTGGGATATAGAAAGGCAGACTTCAGTAATTCAGTTCACCCAGCCTTTCCCACATGGAGAACTAGCTGGGGAGGACAGGCTGGCAAGCAGAAAACCGTCACACGGTCCAGGGCGCTTCCATGGCAACTGGCCTCTGAGGCTTTCCAAGACTATAGTCAACCATTCCTGTGAAACATCAAGTTCAAAAGGCTCCAATACTTATTTGTCCAGAATGTCTGAAATAGTATATGTACATTATAGCATACGTGTATGTAGTACACTGTGTATTTTTGATATGTGTAGATAGAATGTAAGGAAGCAGGAAAATGTAATCACCAAGAGAAAAATTAGAAGCAATAGAGTCCCAGAGATAATCTAATTCTTTTTTTTCCCTTTGGTCTTTTCGAGACAGGGTCTCCCTATAGCCCCAGCTAACCTGGAACTTGCTCTGTAGACCACTCTGGCCTTGAACTCACAGAGATCCACCTGCCTCTGACTCCCAAGTGCTGGGATTAAGGGACAGGAGAGAAGTTTGCAATAGTTCTTCATCACAGCAAGGAAGTCATTTCTCTGTGGAGTCTCTCATCCTTCCTTCCACCTGGGCCATCTTCTTTCTCTGGGCTAGAACCAATACTGGCACATGAGCAGCTCTGTCCACGTGAAGCATGGCCTGCTCTGATTACAGAAATCAGAATAAAGTGGCTGCTGTAAGACCTAAGGTGTAACAACATCAATTTTATGGAAGACAAAGAACTAACAAGAACCTCGCAGGTACAACTACTGTAATTTTAGGTCAAACATGGAAAACACTGAATCTTTAAGGTAAACGAAACAAAACAAACCTTAAATACAGGCTTTATATTAAGTCAGTTTATAAGAAATTCCCATTCGGTACATGGCACTTTAAAAAAAACTAAAAACTGAAACTTCAAAATGTAAACAGCAGTGGCATAGCAAGGAAGTCTGGCCACGCCTCTGCTAGTAATGATTCTTTCAAATCCCAGTGTGGAATGGAATAGAAACCACCCAGGTGTGACGAGGTGGTCAGGGGGTAGAAATGAATGCTGTTGTATGGAAGGTTGAAATACCATTTCCTATGAGGTCAACCAAGAGACCACGGTGGTGGCAAAAACCTCCTCTCCTAAGAGAGCTCCACAAGACTCATGGGTCATGGTGTCAAGGTAGGTGCGGGGAGCAGAGGTGACATCAGATACTGTTGGAAGACACTGGGGCAAGCCTTCATTTGCTACTGGTGCAGGGTCACATATCCTGAAAAAGACGAAAGGAAGCAACAGGAAAGAGATGAAAAGGAAAATGTTTCAGTTTTATGGAATTGTTGTAATACCAAATGGGAAAAAGTTATCTGCAGTCCCACAGTCCACACTTTGTAGCTTGTCAGTCAAGTAGTTAATGATTCTTTGGCTATTACCTCATTCTTCTGCTTTTTTTTTTTTTTTTTTTTTCTTTTCGAGACAGGGTCTCCCTGTAGCCCCAGCTGTCCTGGAACTCACTCTGTAGACCAGGCTGGCCTTGCACTCACAAAGATCCACCTGCCTCTGCCTCCCAAGTGCAAGGATTAAAGGTGTGGGCCACCACACCTGGCTCATTCTCCTGCATTTAAAATGGTCTGGTTACATACTTTTGCATTGTATGAATCTTAGCTATTAGTGTAGGATGCTCTGTTTAATGAAGCTAAATTGGTGATAGTTGATTTAGCCAATAATTTTAGGTATCTTTAGATGTAACTATTGTTGAGGAAATGAGAATTAAAACTAAAGAAAAAAACAGACACAAACTACAAAGCAAACAAACCTCATGACTGTCTTGCTGTACCACCTCGGACAGAAACAAACAGGAAAGGTATACAGGAGGGCGCAGAAAGAACTTAGAGATGACCAGGGTGGGTGACTGCGAAGGAAGAGATTTGACAGACCGCAGTACTGTGCGGTAGAGAAGGGATAACGACAGCAGCAAAGCATACAGCAAAATTCTACGAGAGTGATTTTTGAGCAAATTACAACCGCTCCCCCCCCCCCACGCTTCCCGTTGGTCTCTTAAACTCCCCAAAGAAACAGACTTTGTCTTTTCAAAGGCTACAAAGAAACAAGTTACCTTTTGATTTCTCAAGTTGAGATAAGAATCTACAAGAAAAGGACCCCTTCCCTCTGTTCCCCCCTCCCCTCCCATCAGCAGTCATTACTTCTAATTCTGCAGCAGCCTGAACCAGCAGCAGCAGCTTGTCACTCCCTTAGTTCCCTTCTGAAACTTGGAATGCTTTCTAGCCAGAGAATTTGAGACTGGAGGCCATACTAGTTATTTTGCCCGCAAATAGCCAGAAAGTAGATTCTTTCTTTCCCCGGGAACAATGATATTCCTGAACATGTTAATTTCTCATTTAATTACACTCTACTACAGACCCTGTTGGACTTCGTGGAGTCAAAATAACATGCGAATCAAGCTTGAATGAGTCAACACAGTCGGAAAAGCTAACGTTTT
This sequence comes from Rhizomys pruinosus, assembly GCA_009823505.1. NCBI lineage: Eukaryota > Metazoa > Chordata > Mammalia > Rodentia > Spalacidae > Rhizomys > Rhizomys pruinosus. The sequence goes on from VZQC01007230.1 coordinate 545,586, forward strand.
AAGTGATTGCTAATTCAACTTGAGCAACAGCTATATTCTACAAAAGGCATGTAAATACAATATTAGACATTACCATCAGAGAGAGAGAGAGAGAGAGAGAGAGAGAGAGAGAGAGAGAGAAACACTATCCACATATTAAACTGCAAAAATGGTAGAAAAAATGGGAAAAGTAATATAGAGGTCCTTAAGGATTTTCTTCCTTTCTAGTTGAGTTATTAATGGCCACAGGAAAGGAAGGTGATTTGGGAAGAGAAGCATGCTGGGTACCAGCTGCTGCTGAACTCAACTAATTACAGCATCCCGCTTGAAATCACAGCAGATACATTTGCACGGACACTGAGGGCTTCGACCATTTACAGTCCAACTTTAAGTTATCTTCTGTGGGACTCAGTCATGGGCAAAATTTTTGCATGCATAAATCACATCGATACACACATATCCACTTAGGTTTCATACAACCAAATCCACATCTGTCTTGATGTTTCACAAACATCAAGTGAAAGGACTGAGCTGTTCTTAAGAAAGAATAATTGCTACTGCCAATTTAATAACCCTAACTAGACCGTGAGCATCTCCGGGGAAGGGGAAGGTGTGTCACTTCTGAACCCTTGGAACCTACTATCTGGTATATAAATAAATACTCCGTGAATATTAATTGAATGGATATCAAGAAGGATACAATCACCAGCATGTGCTTGAAAGTGGTGCCCCGTGACTCCCAAGACCAAGAGCTATTGATGTTAGTCTTTTCTTTGCACCACTATGCTAAGGACACTCTCCTTAAAGCAAAAAAAATAGATGTGAACAATTGGAAGTACCTCCCTGATTCTTGGGCAGGATGACTCAACAGTATAAAAATATGAATGCTATGTAACCTAGCATAGAAATTTACAGAAGTCACAATAAAATGTCAGCATTTTTATTTTATAGTGTTACTTGGTAGTCGTGCCAGATAGCTTTAGTGTCAGCTTGGCACACCTGGGTTGAGGAGCCTCAACTGAGATACTGCTTCCATTGGACTGACCTCTGGCCATGTCTGTGGAGTATTGTCTTGATTATTGAGTGATGTGGGGGGCCCAGCCCACTGTGGGTGGTGCCACCCCTGGCCAGGTCATCCTGTATTGTATAAGAAAGCATGTTGGGCATGGGACAGGGGAACAAGCCAGTAAGCAGTATTCCTCCATGGCCTGTGCTTCAGCTCCTGCCTCCAGGTTTCTGCCCTGAGTTCCTTAGGAATCCCTAAGTGATGAACTGTGACCTGGGAAATATGAGCTGAATAAACCCTTTCCTCCCCAAGTTCGGTATTGGTCAGAGTGTTTTGTTACAGCAATTGAAGAGAAACTAGAACAGTGGTGAAGTTCATATGGAAAATAAGCATACAAGAATACTCAAGAAAACATTGAAAAAGAAATAATATGGGAGGAGAGTAGCCCTCCTTCAATATTACGGTCCTGACACATGGATGGACAGAGAGCAAAGGAAAAGAGCAGGAATCAATCTGTTGTTCTTAAACTATGGGAAAAACTGCATTTCAAAATACCATAATCAACTTTTCATAACTGTTAGCCATTTTTCAAAAGTAAAGTTTAACTAATCATCTAATCTGGACGTAAGAGTAAATTCTGAACAAAATGAGTATTGTATGTCAAAAAAATAAAATCATGCAAATATTACAAAATGGAAACTTTCTTAACTTTTAGTATAAGAAATTTCTTCCTACTAGCACTCAACATCTAGAGACAAGAGGAGGAAATGAGATAAATTTCACAACATTAAAAATTATACAGAAGTGCCAGGCTTGGTGGCTTGCATCTTTAATCCCAGCACTTGGGAGGCAGAGACAGGCAGATCTCTATAATATCTAAGCCAGATTGGTCTTCACATAGTGAATTCTAGGCCATCTGTGGCTATATGGACATCCTGTCTCAAAAAAATTTACACAGAACCTATCATAAAATTAAAAAGAGACAGCAAATAAACTGAGAGAAAATACTTGCAACACATATCCAGATATATATATATAATATATATATATCCCAGATATATATATATATATAATATATATATAATATATATATTAAAATCCGAAGACAGAGTACTAAAAGTCAAGAAAAATGGTAAAGAGATATGACTAGATAATCCACTATTATGTATTAATGGCCCTTAAAACACATATGAAATGCTAAACTTACTCAAAATTAAAGAAATTCAAAGCAACCATAGGAATAGATAAATGTTAAAAGGGTGACAATACACATTATTTGCCAGAATGGAAAGAAATGTGTCTCTTCTATTGCAGCAGATGGCAACAAACCTCATGGATAGGAAATTTGGTGGCATTTTAACAAAGCTCTCTGTGTTCACCTGCATTTAAGAGACACTATAGTACATCTACAGAGCAGAGGAAGCAGCATGCAATTACAGGGAGAAGTGACAGGAACTCCACCATGAACCGAGCTAAGGAGGTTTCCAGAATATATTGCTAAATACCAACAGCAAAGAACAAGAAGTTTGTCTAGAGTGTGCTACTTTATGAATAAATAAGAGAAATTAAGTATGCAAAAGGAAATGTAGAAAGAACCAGAAATCATGGGAACAGTGACCTGCACTGCACAGGTTAGAATGGAGTATTGAGAATGAGTGTTGTAAGTCTGTTGTGTCTTTTTTATTATAGAACCCTGGGCTTGTTTCACATTGCCAAAAATAAACAATAAAATCAACTAGGATGTGCATGAACCCCACTATAATGCCTTAGCTGTAGTGCTGATAATAGCAGGTAGTCTATGTATTTGATTGAGAGATGAACTAAACAACTCTATATCTAAAGCTTTAAAAAGATGCACATTTTGTCTTATCTTTAGATTTGGTTTGCATAGTTATTTTAGTACCTATGAAGCTATGTTTGTGCCTTCTAGATTTGGAGCAAAGTATAAATATATCTTAGATAATAAAATCCAGTTTTATCTCAGAGACAAGAATTACAAGCAAGAATAAGGAAGGTCTCGTGATATTAGATATAAATCAGAAGTAGTATAAAAGTGTTTTAATTTTATTTATTATTTTTATTTTATATGTATGAGTGTATTGCCTGCATGTGTATAAGTGGACCCATGTTGTGCAATGACTGGAGTCAGAGGAAGGCATCAGATTCCCCTGGTACTGGAGTTATGGATGGTTGTTAGCTGCCATGTGGGTAGTGGGAATCAATCCAGTTCCTCACGAAAGCAATCAGTGCTCTTAACTGCTGAGCTATCTCTCTAGCTCCCATAAAAGTGTTTTTGACAATAGATATAAACATATAAGTGTATGTTTATATATATATATATACATATATATATATGTATATATATATATATATATATTCATACATGCCTACATATGTACATTCGATTTCTCCTTTAGGAGAATTCAAACTACAAGCACCCAAATCTCATTTGTAAACACTATTCTCCAACAAAAAAGACCAGGGCTCCTTGGAAACATTTTATTTATTTACTTGCTTTTATTGTAAGTGTATAAGTGTTTTGCCTACACATATGTAATGCACCACTTGCATGCAATGCCTGTAGAAAACAGAAGAGGGCATCAGATCCTCTGGAACTGGAGTTGTGGATAGTTGCTAGCCACCCTGTGAGTGCTAGGAGTGGAACTCAGGTCCTCTGGAAGAACAGCCAGTGTGCAGTGTGCTTAACTGCTGAGCCATCTCTCCGGCCCCAGCTCCTTGGAAAAATGTCTGAATCCAAAGCAGAAGCAGAGATGTTAAGAGATGGCCATGGAATTCTTTGTGGTATCAAAAGGTAAGAAAGTGCTAAAAAGGGGGGCAAGAGGAAACTTCTTCATCACACCCAATTATTTATTGAACAGTAGCTGTTATAATCATCACTGGATATTTACAAACCAAAGTAATAGCCACTATCTCCTGAGCACTTATGTGTCCCACGCTTAACTGCTTTTCATGTGGTATTTCATTTAAGCTGTTTAACAGCATCACCAGGCTGATACAGAGGAAGCAATGGCCATAGGTGTGAAGTGATTGGTCAGTCACTCACCTCAAACACCAGAGCCTTGTCTACGTCAAGTCGGATCTTCCATGTGTGCACAAAGGCTGCTTCCACACTGTGGCATTCCCTGCATTTTGTTGGCCTTGTGCTGCCCACACAGGAGAGAAGAGTCTACATGCTGTTGGGAGAAGGGCAGGATGGAGTTACTTTTCTTGTCTGGATGGAGCCTTGGGCTACTTCTCTTTGTGGCTGTCTTTGGTACCCTGTATGCCCTAGAACTCGGTTCGTGTATCATGTTATTAAAAAGGAAAAAAAAAAAAAAGAATATAATGGGAAAAAGCATTTCTAAGATCTAACCAAAGATTCCAGAAACTGGAAGAGATTATATCATTTAGTAGAAGGTTTACTTTAATATTTTAGGGTCATCAAACTTAGTCTCCAAACTTAGAATTGTGGTTCAGAGAAATCTAAGGACTCGCTGAAGAGCAGAGTCTGTAAGTAAAGATTATTATCGTCCCGGGCCATACGCTAGCTTGGATTCTTCCCTCCCATCACCTCTCCAGACTTCCTTCCTTTCTCTGTCAGTCGCTAGGATCACATGCACCTTGTCAAAGGGAATTCAAGTGATGACATCCAGGGTCATCCTTAATTTTCAGACTGCGGAGAAGGAAGTCAAGGTTGAAAAGTGTTCACGCTCAAGAAAAATCATGTAAAAAAGCAACCAGTGGAGTCACCAGAAGGGAACATGCAGTACCTGGATACCTTGCTCAATAAATCTCCAGAATTTTCTTCTAAAACAAAAAGCCCCACCCACTCCTAAACCTTGTGCCAAGTCCACAGCTTTCATCCACCATCTGGGCAGCTGCCTCCAGACTGGATCTGTTGTGTGTTCTCAGAGGAGAGAAAGAGCCGTGTTCTGGCAGCAACTGTGGAGTTCTTTCAAGAGTGGCAATGGAACAGTGAGTTCTCAAAGAGACTTCCTTGTGGACCTTGTCCATTCATGGAAGTCATTTCAGATGTAGCACATGGCTTCTGGACTTCGCAAACCATTTAGACTAAAAATCTGAGACTCAAAAGCTGTGAGATTCCGTGGTTATTTCTATACAGCTTGTACAGCATGATTCCCTACGCACCTTTGCAGGTTTGACAAAGTCTGGACCTGGAAAGTGGACTTTTTAATTTAAGATTCTGTCAAGCCTGTAGGTTTAGCTATTACAGGAAATTTCATGTGAAGAAATTTTAGGAATTTTAGGTTGTTGAAGCTTACTTTGCCTCAGAGCAGACGAACTCTTTAATAATCTGGGACTTGCTGGTAACACTCCATCTTTCCAAGTTTGTGGCATATTTTGAAGTTTCAGGTTTCAAAATGATAACCATTAAAAAACTATCAGTGTTACATGCATGATGTCCTGTCTTAACACAAAACTGATCTGAGGTGGGTTATGACATCACATGTAACACAATGAGGTTTTGTTGTTGTTGTTGTTGTTGTTGTTGTAGTAAAAAATGAAGTCATAGCAAAGTGAAAGGGGGGAAGAGTAAAGGCCAAGAGAGTTCATTCACAGAAACTCGGGCCCCAGGGCTCTCTGCCCAGGAATAAGGGAAATACCTGAAATAAATACCGGGATACCTTGCTGGCAAGTTCTAGAACTGCTGGTAGGGATCTAGTTAGTCATGGACTTCATGTTCCCTTAAACCAGGACTAAGATGGCAGTGCTTAACAACTAGTGTAGTAGAGTACCAGTCAACCTGGTGGTCACCTTAAAGATGCAAAATTCTCAATATGAGAATTTTGGTGTAAGAAATGGAATCTCTCAAATTTGTCCCTCTGAGTGAGTATTATCTGAGGTCCATGTTTGGAGAAAGTGTTCTTTACACCATAGCAGTTTTTCCCTTATTCTTTAAAATAGAAACTCCACTAAGACTTCGAATCAAATTTTAAGTCATTGATTTTTTTTTTGAAGGGGGTTGTTTTTAAGTTAAAAGTGGGAGAAAAATCTTCAAATGTGCTTCACAATCTTATTGTTTACATATTTTGTACACGAATACTCAAGTTCCTAGAGAGCTTCTTTTATGGCACAGCTTTCTTTAATCCCAATCCCGGAGAGGATATCGTTCGTTGGGAAAGACTAGAAAAATGCAAAATTCAGAGAAAGGAGTTCTGGGAACAGGACTGAGGAACAGGTAAACGTGCTCTCCTTGGTTCCCGGGAAAGGTCCTCAAAGAGCAACCAGCCAGACGAAAATGCTTCACGTGCACAAAGCAACCACGGCAGGAGCATTGATTCCTCGCTGAATCCATGGAAAAGTTGGGGTGAAGTGGGGAACACTTCACCTACCTGCCTCACTACTCACAGAAACTTGCTTTAAGGAGAAGTGATGGCAATAATGCAGAAAAGTGAGAAACTTTGCTTTCAATAAGAGGAAGCTTTCTAGATTTTTCTGATCATCCTAGGAACACAGCCATCCTCAGTGGATACTCAGCCTGTGCTTCCAAATAGCTTATTCTTCAAGAAAGATTATAAAGTATTAATTATGTCGGCCTGACCGTGGTAAATGGTCTTGAGTGAGCTTTGTTTAAAGTGCATGTTGATTTTCATCAAATTCTGAGCTTGGAATAGACAATCTTTAAATCGCTAGCTTATTTATGTCTAGGGGTGCTAATAAGCCCTCCCTAAAGGGAGGGACCAAGAGGCTAGGAAAGGCTTGGGAGTCCAGGAATGGAGGGAGAAAAGCAGATGGCAGTGGGAAAGACGGCTCCGCATGCCTGTGGACGACCCCTCAGCAAAGAGAAGATTCCAGAACTGCTTTTCTATAAACATAAGCGCAGGACTGATCATTTTCCACGATAAGAATACATTTCTTTAAAATAGACGGGTTTTTTCCCAGTGACTTTTCCTATTTTCTATTGAATTTTTGTGTATTTCATACAATACAACTTAATCGTATTTGGACTCTTCCCCATCTGATCCCCTGTAGACCACTCCACGTTCTGTCATACATGTTAAGGACTGAGTGAGGGAGAGTTGTTCTTCCTCAGGGGAATGATGTTGGATAGGTTGGCCAAGCTCCAATGGAAGAACTCACACTGAGGGATGTCTGGGAACACAAAGTAGAGTTTTAGTTTTGTTTCATGAGCTTGGTTTCCAACCAGTAAGGGGCTCGCTTGGTACATAGCTGGGAGTGACTGAATCCTTGAAATGGCTGCAAAATTCAGTGTGCACATGTATGGCTGCTCATGGCTGTCAGTCAGAAGTTGAACCAGAGTACAGAAAGCAATTTTAGCTTAGATAATCACCTTGAGTTCTTGGGGCACTTAGCTATGGAAGAATTCATCACTCAAGTTCTGGAGAAAGCTAGTGTGTGAATCTCACTCAGATCAATGAATGCTGCCAGGTGGGCCGTTTCCTCACCTTCACAAAGAATGATTGCCCCAAATAAATGAAAATACCTTCATTTTTCAAACTCCTTGGAGCAGATTTTCTAGCTTTCTCCTGGGCTATTTATCTTTCATTTGTGACTAAAAGGAAGCTCCTCTTACGTCTATCCTAACTCATCCAAATTGTAAAATGTTTGATCTCCTATATTTAAGAACCCACACAATTATTAACTATCTCTTCACTCTTCTCTCTCTTAGTAACCTTTGACTTTCCAACATGAGCCCTTCTTGAATCCACCGAATCATCCTCATGGCTGTCCTCTGAATTCTTCCAATTTTCCTGCTGTCTTGTAAATCAGAATCACTGGGACACTGGAAGGATATGGACGGAACCTTGGCTGACAGGTGGACTTCCTTATGGCCACAGACACGCCACACCTTATGTGTTGTAAAATAATGACTTACCAAAATAAGGATTGTACAGTTGCTCTTGGGTGAAATTATAAAATCAGTACAAAATGGCCCAGTTTAGATAGTTTTGATGGGGTGGGAGTCAGAATCTTTAGGATGGTCCACTAGAGACCACACTAACAGACAGATGGCTATACACCACAGGTTTGTTGGTGATCTGAGACAACTCGATGAAAGAGACTTGCAGTCCCACCAGGGAAGAGCTGGTGTCTTCTAGGGAGGATGGGTAGGCCAGGTTATTCTGATCACAGTGGTCCCTTGCTGGGAGAAGACCACGGAGCTCTGAGATCCTGCTGTCACTGTGCGTCTGAGTCACTGCCCACAGGCCCACTGTTTATGCCTCCTGATTACCAGAAGCAAAATGTTCTGTTCACATGAATGCAACTCTGGTCTCTGGTAGTTCTATTTCTCATTGAAAGTTAATAAATTGGAATTCTTTCAGCATCAAGTATATGTCACTGTCTCTAGACTTGCCCAATTTTATCTTCAAAGACCAATGTCTGAGTCAACAAAACAGAGTTAGACTTTGGCCAGAGGTGGAGATGCTGTCAGCAGCCATAAGGTCACCCTCCTCCAGAATAATTTATTCAGGTTGCAGCTTTTCCTATAACCAAGACACTTCTTTAGGCACAAGTGAGATTCAATGACGCTACAGCATCCAGAAGATCTAAGCCCCCCCCCTTTTTTAAAGCACACTTGGATTTTTAGAACACACTTTCCTAGTACATTGTCATTTTTAGTAGTACAATTTTTCATGACACATGTGACTGTGCTTTCTGGAAACCTATTTTATGGATGCTAGCTTTCTACTCTAATTCTCCTCTCTACTGCTCAGCACCTTGCTTTACTACCCAGCTTGTGTTGTGGGAAATTGAATGAGGCTGGTTACATCTCCCAAGCAAACACAATTCTCCTGTCCTGGGGCAGTTCAAAGTCTGGTTTGTTCTTGGACACAAGTAGCAGTTCTTCTTTGGACTCTGATGGTTCATCTGCGGTGGGGCGTAACTTGTACCTTCATTAGTGACACTTAGCAAACTCCATCTTAGAACCTCTATTTGGGTGATTCCAATCAGTCTTTCAAGATAGACTTGGGCAAATCTAGAGACAGTGACATATACTTGATGCTGAAAGAATTCCAATTTATTAACTTTCAGTGAGAAATAGAACTGCCAGAGAGTCGCAATCATGTGAACAGAACATTTGCTTCTAGTAAGCAGAAAGCATAGACAGTGTTCCCAGGGGCAATCTCAACCGCACAGGATTGGGAACAGAGGTTGTTATTCCTGAGAACGATGGCCATGGGGCCCAGATGCTTTTTAGAGTGCCTGCTTGCTTCATTGAACTTTGCCAGTCAGAGGAAGCTTTCCTAGGGAGCCTTGAGGCCATCGGGCATTTTTTAACCACCATCTGAGGAGATTTCATGTTTCAGTGCCAGGCGATCAGTCATCTTCTGCCCAACCTTTCAGCTCTGCAGCCTTCCCCACCCTGCTGGGCATTCATTAAACCCCTTTATTCACATCATACTTGCCAGACTTTACCTGATTCAGATGTTAAGTGATGTCCCTGCATCTTTTTAGTTTCCCGAAGAAGTCATATGTGGCATATCTAAAAGTCTCTCAAAGTTGAGAAAGTTCTTATCTAATGCTTTTCATTTTAACCAGGTCAGTCATTTTGCTGCAGAAGGTTAAATTAATTTGCAGACATTGCTCTTTGGAAATCACAACTGCTAGCTCCTTGTATTGCAGTCTTCTGCAAAGTGCCGAGGAACCAATTTTGAGATGATTTCTGGACATTCTCTGAATCATACTTTGTGTTAAAATTTTCATTAGTTTTTATCTATTCCATAATCGAATATGAGAAATTTTACCTGGAGGCTTAATCTCTGAAGGGAAGGAAGGCATCATGTTTACTGGTTACTGTGTCATGTTTATTGGAGTAAAGGAAAATGTTTTCTTAATTCAACTTCTTTCTTACCATGGGATACTGGAGACAATTAACAAGGATAATATTAATGCCTAATAGGTATCTATCTTACTCCCAAATATTCACTGTTGGTGCATCCACAGTGGTGTCGTTAATTCACAGGCTCTGAGGAACAAAAATGAATAGACCCATGGCAGGCATCGTGTCCATTTGAACAAGTTCATCCTAAGTGAAATGCTACAAATCATGTGCGAAATGCAGAGAGATTCACTAAAATGTTCTTATTGAGTTGAACGTTAAGATTTTCATGAGGCATGGAGCTAAGACAGAACTTCTCCTCTTCCTCCACTGTAGGGGCTCAGTAACAAGCACAAACAGTGGAAATAACTGATAGGGTTCACCTCACTCAGGGTCTCCTGAGCTTCATTGCAGTAGTATTTTAGAAAGACTTGCTGAGAATTCATAGCCTCTATTATATTTGAAACCTAGTTTTCTCAGCACCCCTCCTCCATAGGAAAAATCATTTTCAGTAAGAAATATGGCAGGGGATGAAAATGACTAGGAGAAAATTCAATGAAAATTTTCTTCTTTGAAGTTTGTATACACCATTGTACCAGAAGTAGATATTACAGTACTAAAGGGAAGAGATTGTGGATTGCTTTCTTGGTGTTCTTCATTTACTCAAGATACACTTCTTTTTTTAATTTTATTTATTTTTTATGTGTATGAATGTACTGTCTGCATGTAGGTTTGTGCACCCTTGTCGTGCAATGCCACAGAGGTCAGAAGAGGGTCTCGGATTGCCCTGGAACTGGAGTTCTCCTGGAATTGGAGTTACAAACGGTTCTTAGCCACCATGTGGGTGCTGGGGATAAAACCCTGGTCCTCTGCAAGAGCAGTCGGTGCTCTTAACTGCTAGGCTATCTCTCCAGCCCCAAGATACCCTTCTAAAGAAAGGAAAACAAATCAATATGTTAGTTTGATACAAAAATAAATTGTTTCTATAGTTTCTGTTTTGAGCCTTAGCTTTGACAGAGTTTTAAATCTGTAAACAGAAATAACAGAATCAAAGTAACCAGAGTTCTCTTGAACTATGTTGACAGTCCTTATCCAAAGTCTACAATTTATGCACAGGAATGTGTAAAGGCCCAAACTATGGCTGAAGGAAGTTACAGAGATTCAGACTTATTGTAAACTCACTCTTTTTTTTTTTTTTTTTAGTCTTTTTTCTTTGGCTTTTTTTAAATTGATGCTTTGTGCATTTCATACATCATTTTCCAATTCAGTTCAGAAATATTTCCCTTTCCCTTCCCCCCCACCCCCACCCCATCCCAGGAGACACATATGCAAGAATTAAAAGAACATAAAGAGGAATTCAGAGAACTAAAGAGAGAGAATGAAAAACTCAAAAAGGACCTAGAGGGATACAATGACAAACATCGAAAGAACTAAAGGAACAGATTGGACAAATCCCGAAAGAACTACAGGGAGAAAAAAATAAAGAATATAGAGAGACTAAGAGAGAAGGAAAAATTCAAAAAGGACCTAGAGGGATAAAATGACAAACTAGATCGAAGAAATAAAGGAAGAATACAAACTCCAGAATAAACTAGAAAGGAGAAAAAAACAAACTCCAAAAGGAAGTAGAAACACTGAAAAAGGAGCCAACCAACGAAGTAATAGCACCAATAAGAGAGTTGAGAAACACAAGAAGAGATTGAGACTCAAAAAGGAAATGGAAGTACTAAAGAAAACACAGGATGAAACGAAAAAGGAATTAGAAACACTCATTCAATCAAGAAGAAAGGAAAGGAAAAGCCTCAGAAGTAGAACGGAGGAAGCAGAACAAAGATATCAGATCGGAAGATAAACACAGAGCAATTAAAAGCTCAAATAAAAGACTACAAAAAATTTAAAAATACACAAAAAGTGGACAACCAGGAAATGGACACATGAAAGATCAAACGACCATGCATAGGAATGGAGGAAGGAGAAGAATCTCAAGGAAGAAGTATTGATCAGATCTTCAACAGAATAATAGAGAGAAAAATTAATTTCCCCAAACTAAAATAGACAACCCAACAAATACAAGAAGCACATAGGACCCCAATAGACAAGATCAAAGGAAACACCCCACGCCATATTATAGTTAAAATGCTAGATGCCCAAAACAAAGACAAAATTCTGAGGGCTACAAAAGAAAAACCAATCACATACAAGGGAAACCCATAGAATTAAAACGACTTCTCGACCTCCAAACACATGAAAGCAAGAGAACAGGGAGCAAAGCATTCCCGAGTGTTAAGGGACTACGGAGCCCACCCAGATAACTTTACCCAGCAAAAATGTCGAATATACTTGAAGGAGAGAGAAAATTTTCCATGACATAAACAAGATGATGGAATACATGTCTGGAAAACCAACCTCATAACAATACTTGAAGCAATCAAAGAGCAGAAGAGAGGAGCAAAAAATCCTCAAACACCTAGGAAAAGAAACTATAAAACATAACCATAGGAGCAAAATCAGAGGCTGAAGTCCAATGGTAAAAAGGGAAAGGGCTCCTTCTCTTCTTTCATTATAACCTCAAATATTAATGGGCTAAACTCCCCAATCAAAGGCAAGACTGGGAGAATGGATTAAGAAACAAAACCATTTTTTTTTTTTTGTCTACAAGAAACCCATCTCAATTTCAAGGATAGGCACAAACTTAAGATGAAAGGAGGAAAAGTATTCCAAGCAAATAGTACCAAAAAGAAAGCAGGTGCGGCTATTCTAATATCAGACAAAATAGACTTCAAAGCAAAAGAAATCAAACGAGACAAGAGGGCCATTACATCTTTTTAAAGGAACAAGTTGACAATGAAGATTTCACAAAAAATATTATGCACCAAACACGGTGCACCAAACTTTTAAAGAAAATTCTTCAGATCTCAAGGCACAGAAATTAACCCCAGCACATTAATATGGGGGACTTCAATACCCCATTAAGTCCCCTAGAGAATCAACAGGACAAAGGAATAAACAGGAGACATCTGAACTAAATGACCAAACAACCAAATGGACCTCACAGGCACTCTACTCGAATATTTCACACAAACACCAGAGAGTAACTTTCTACTCAGCAACCTCATGGAAACGATTTCCAAAATAGACATATTATGGGACACAGGGAAAAACATCAAACAAATATAAAAAGATTGAAATAATCTCGTGCATTCTATCAGACCACAGTGCAATTAAAACTTCAATATCAACACCAGAAAAAACCCTACAAACCTACAGGAACACATGGATAATAAAACACTCTCCATGATAATGAGTGGGTCAAGAAAGAACATAAAGAAATAAAAACATCCCGGAACGTGAATGACAATGATAAAACAACCACAGCAAACAGCAACATCTATGGGGGACACTTTAAAAGCAGTCCTGAAAGGGAAGTTTTAGCTCTATAAGTACCATACATTACAAAACACAGTAAAGAGCACAAGTGAATGATCTAAACTTCAGCTAAAAATACTTGCAGTACAACAACAAATGAACCCTAAACGGAGCAGAAAGAAGAAATACAGAAATCAGAGCAGATAATCAATGAAATAGAAACAAAGAAAACCCATACAAAAAATCAATGAATCCAAAAAAAAAATGCGAGAGAATAAACAAGATAGAGCAGACCTCTAGCCTCACTTAACCAAAATTCCAATAGAACAGATGTGGAACAACTCCAAATCAATAGGAATATGTGACGAAGGGGAAATATCACAACACGACATGAAAAGATCCAGGACATCAA
>VZQC01007230.1:561447-631467 GCA_009823505.1 Rhizomys pruinosus
TGAAAACCATCTGGGCCTGGGGCATTTTTTTTGGTTGGGGGGAGGCTACTTATTACATTTCTTCAATTTCTTCCTGTACTATTGGTTCTGTTTAAGCTGTCGTATTCTTCTTGGTTGAGCTTTGCTGTATTCCCAGGATTTCAGTATTCGTCCATTTCTCTAGGTTTTCAAACTTAGTTAATATATATAGTTTTTGAAGTATTCCCCTATGCATTGTCTGGATTTTTTCATTGTTTGTTTGATATTTCCCCTTCGTCACAGATTCTATTGATTTGGAGTTGTTCCCTCTTTCTTTTGGTTAAGTGGGCTAGGGTCTCTCTATCTTGTTATTCTCTTCAAAAGAACCAATTTTGGATTCATTGATTTTTTGTATGGTTTTCTTTGTTTCTTTTCATTGATTCTGCTCTGATTTTTGTTTTTCTTCTTGTCTGCTCCGTTTAGGGTTCATTTGTTGTTGTCTCTCAAGTATTTTTAGGCTGCATGTTAGATCATTACCTTGTGCTCTTTCTGTTTTTTTAATGTAGGTACTTAGGAGCTATAAACTTCCTTTTAGACTGCTTTTAAAGTTTCCCAAAGATTTTGCTGTGTTGTTTTATCATTGTCTTCCGTTCGGCAGTTTTTATTTCTTTATTTCTTCCTGACCCACTCATTATTCAGGAGAGTGTTTGTTTAGTTCCATGTGTTCCTGTAGTGTTGTGGGTTTATTCTGGTGTTGATATTGAGTTTTATTGCACTGTGGTCTGATAGAATGCACGAGATTATTTCAATCTTTTATATTTGTTGAGTTTTTCCGTTGTCCCAGTATATGGTCTATTTGGAAATGTTCCATGAGGTGCTGAGTAGAAATTGTATTCTCTCGTTTGGTGGGATATTTCGTAGATGTCTGTGAGGTCCATTTGGGTGTATTGTGTCAGATGTCTCTTGTTTATCCTTTGCCTGTTGATATGTCTAGGGGACTAATGGGGTATTGAAGTCCCCTAGTATTTAGTGTCTGGGGTTAATCTGTGCCTTGAGATCCTGAGAATTTTCTTTATAAAGTTTGGTGCATCGGTTTTGGTGCATATATTATTTATGTTTGTGAAATCTTCATTGTCAATTGTTCCTTTAATAAAGATGTAATGGCCCTCTTTGTCTCTTTTGATTTCTTTTGCTTTGAAGTCTTTTTGTCTGATATTAGAATAGCAGCACCTGCTTTCTTTTTGGTACTATTTGCTGGGAATTCTTTCATCCTTTCATCTTAAGTTTGTGCCTATCCTTGAAATTGAGATGGGGTTCTTGTAGACAACTATAGATGGTTTTGTTCTTAATCTCCATTCTCCCAGTCTATGCCTTTTGATGGGGAGTTTAGCCCATTATATTTAGGTTTTATGAAAGATGGATGATTGCTTCCTTTCACCTTTTATTCCTTTGGACTTCTAGCCTCTGATTTTGCTCCTATTGTTTTGTTTGTTATTCAGTTTCTTTTCCTAGTGTTTTTTGGTGTTCTCCTCTCTTCTGCTCTTTGAATTGCTTCAATATTTTATGCAAGAGTTGGTTTTCCAGACATGTATTCCATCATCTTGTTTATGTCATGGAAAATTTTCTCTCTCCTTCAAGTATATTCGACATTTTTGCTGGGTAAAAGTATTCTGGGTTGGCATCCGAGTCCCTTAACACTGGGAATGCTTTGCTCCAGTTCTTCTTGCTTTCATGGTTTGAGTCGAGAAGTCAGTTGTAATTCTCATGGGTTTCCCTTTGTATGTGATTGGTTTTTCTTTTGTAGCCCTCAGAATTTTTTTTGTTTTGGGCATCTAGCATTTTTTAACTATAATATGGCGTGGGGTGTTTCTTTTCTGATTTTCTATTGGGGTCCTATGTGCTTCTGTATTTGTATGGGTTGTCTATTTTTAGTTTGGGGAAAATTTTTCATCTATTATTCTGTTGAAGATCTGATCAATACTCTTCTCTTGAGGATTCTTCTCTTCCTCCATTCCTATGATATGGTCGTTTGATCTTTTCATGTGTCCCATATTTCCTGGTTGTTCCACTTTTGTGTATTTTTAATTTTTTTGTTTTTATTTGACTTTATAATTCTTCTGTGTTTATCTTCCAGATCTGATATTTCTTGTTCTGCTTCCTCCGTTTCTACTTCTGAGGCTTTTTCCTTTCCTTTCTTCTTGATTGAATGAGTGTTCTAATTCCTTTTTCGTTTATCCTGTGTTTTCTTTAGTACTTCCCATTTCCTTTTTGAGCTCTCAATCTCTTTTGGTGCTTCTCATCTCTCTTCTTGGTGCTACTTACTTCGTTGGTTGGCTTCCTTTTTCAGTGTTTTACTTCCTTTTGGAGTTTGTTTTTTCTCCTTCTAGTTCTATTCTGGAGTTTGATTGCGTCTGTTCCTTTAGTTCTTCTGAAGTTTGTCCTTATATCCCTCTAGGTCCTTTTTTGAATTTTTTCATTCTCTCTCTTTAGTCTCTCTTATATCTTATTTTTTCTCCCTGTAGTTCTTTCGGGAGTTTGTCATCTGTTCCTTAGTTCTTTCTGCATGTTTGTCATTGTATCCCTCAGTCCTTTTTGAGTTTTTCATTCTCTCTCTTTAGTTCTCTTGATTCCTCTTTATGGTTCTTTAATTTCTCTGCATAGGTCTGCAATGCAATTATTCCTCTAAGATCTGTTCCTTGGGTCTCCTCCAAGGGGTTCCCATTGTAGCTATCTCCTACAGGTTTGGTAGAGCTTGGTGCAGGATTATCCTGTGCCTTTCCCATGTTGTCCCTTCATCGTGTCCCTGGCATGTGGGCTTCCCTTTTGTGGTTCAGATCACAAATAGCGGATGGTTTTGCTTTCCTCCTTCAGATGCTTTTCTTTTTCTTTCTTCCTCCTTGTTTATGGAGTATTGACTTGTCTACTTTTCAATTTTGTTTCTATATTGGATATTGGAAGCCAAAGCACTCTTCTCTTCTTTTTTTTTAATTTTATTTATTTATTTATGTGTATGAATGTACTGTCTGCATTTAGGTTTGTGCACCTGTGTCGTGCAATGCCACGGAGGTCAGAAGAGGGTGTTGGATTCCCCTGGAACTGGAGTTCTCCTGGAATTGGAGTTACAGACGATTCTCAGCCGCCATGTGGGTGCTGGGGATCGAACCCGGGTCCTCTGCAAGAGCAGTTGGTGCTTGTTCTGAAGGTTCTCCAAAAAAAAAGTCCACTTGGATTCTCACTGATGGGGGGGTGATATGCCTGATCTAAGCCACTGGCCCTGGCCCAAATCTCTGGACCCTCTGGCCTGGAGCCTGGTCCCGCCCAAAAGGCCTCAGAGACACGACCCCCTAGCTGCAGCCCCGGAAAGAGCCCAGCTCCAAAGGTACTTGCCCAGGTGACTTCCGGGCATCCCGCCTAACGGTGCAGAGCCACTGGCCCTGGCCCAAATTTCTGGACCCTCTGGCTAGGTGCCCGGGTCCTGCCCAAAAGGCCTTAGAGACACGACCCCCTAGCTGCAGCCCCAGAAAAACTGTAAACTTATTCTTAAATGGCCTAGTGGTTAAGAGCGCTGACCACTCTTACAGAGGACCTGGGTTCGATCCCCAGCACCCACATGGCGGCCGAGAACCGTCTGAAACTCCAATTCCAGGAGAACTCCAGTTCCAGGGGAATCCGACACCCTCTTCTGACCTCTGCGGCCGGCGTTGCACAACATGGGTGCACAGACCTGCATGCAGACAGTACATTCATACACATACAAAAATAAATAAAATTAAAAAAAAAAAGTTCTTGTGACTTAGTTCCACCCCACAGGTTCCAGCATCATTCCTGGTGGTTTTCTCAGTTAATATTCATGAGGAAACTATGTCCATGGAAGGGTATGCTTTTAAAAAGGAGCTATTTGTAGCATACAAATATTAAAATACAATGCTAACTATTCTACTCGTTCAGATCTTAAACTAACAAAAGTGTTTCCCCAGTGGGGGAACTTTCCCATTGAGAGTGTTTACACATGCAGGATAATAAAACGTAGACCAACTTAGCTTACTGTCTCTGTAGGCCATCCGTCCATTATACTGTATCTGAGGTCGACCAGTCCCACTGACTCCTATCAGATACCCACCTCCTCCAGCTCTATGAAATTGGATCAGTCTGGCTGGAGCCACATCCTTCCTACAGCCATCTCAAGTAACCCCCTACTTTCAGTCATAAACCTCAGAAATGATCCATTTGCTCCATAAATATCTCCTGCATAAACTTTGCTCACTCAGGACAAATCCATGTCCTTTAGTTTGTAGTGTCTTCAGAGTGGAGCCTCAACTATTTGAAATGGCCAGTTTGGCAAAACTTTAAATTTATTTTTACTAGATCTTTTATAGTACATTTAGAAGGCCTTGACTCTGTCCTGCCCATTTCTCTCACTTAGGGTGGTGTTAGCTTCTCTAATCCTAAAGGTCAAAGGTATCTTGTTTTTCTTCTACGATGTTGCTAGTTTGAATATGCAGACTCGACCCTGTGCTGAATCTGCTTATTCACAATATTGTGTATTTTCCTTCCAGTCAAATATATGGGGGTTACAGTTACTCCTTTTTTGCCTTGTCCCTAATATCTTGCCATTAATAAATATTCATTTGAGTATTATTTCATCTCTTTCATTGGTTTATATACAAAATGCAAAGAAGGTTTCAAATACCAAGAAAGAAAAGCAGGAAATTATTGTATGATTAAAGATTATATTTAATGATTTTTGGTATCTTAGGCCATATTTTTGCCTCGGAAAGGCAAAGATATGAAAGCAAAAGTTTGCTCTCTTGAGCTTTGATTGTGTGGTGTTTTCTGGCTGGGAAAGATAATTTGAAACCTTTATCTAGATCTCTTTATAAGAAGAAGTATGTAGCAATTAAGAGAGATTTCTGTTTATAGAATGTGAACCTCACCCATTTGGACAGGCTTTGATTCCTATGTACATACACACAATTTGTTGTATATTGTATATCTGTTATATAAATATTTATCATGTGGAAAATCTTGAGAGTGGCTCAACCAAAGACTTCAGTGTCAAAAATTACATTGAGTTAGAACACAGATCTGGGCACGGAGCTGTATACCTGTAATGCCAGCAACTCAGGAGGCTGAGCTGGAAGGATCACAAGTTCAAGACCTGCCTGGGATACATAGTGAGCTACGAATTAGCTGAGCAAATTAGCAAAGCCTGTATCTAAATAAAAATAAGAAATAGGGCCTGGGTCATAGCTCTGTGGTGGAGTGCTATCCCAGCATACAGAAGACATTGAGTTCAATCCCCAGTGCAGAAATGAAGCAAAGCTAAAGCACAGTACTTCAGGCAGCACACTATAAGGGCTAAGAGCTCCCAGGGTCTTAGATCTACCTAACCCAAGCTCTCTCCAATGGTGGATCTTGATAATCTATTAGATTTCCCTGCATTTTAATTTATTCACACTCAAGTAGGGTAAAGGTAATATACATCTTATTGCCCACAGAGGCAATAAGAGGGTATCAGAACACCCCAGAACTGGAGTTATGGATGGTTGTTAGCTGCCATGTGGGTGGAGGCTGGGATTTGCACCAGGGTCTTCTGCAACAGCAGCCAGTGCCCCTAAGTGCCGGGCAGTATTTCCAGCCCCATGCCCCAGAGGGTTTTTTTGAGGTTTCTGTACCATGAGGTTGTTTAAAGATGCCCCCAAAGTATTCTAAAATGAAAGGATTCTGACTTCTGGAGAAGTTTGGAGTGCCCCTGACTCTTCCTGATGCACAGTGCTGGTGATATGGTGCTGTGTGTTGAGTCCAAATAAGGTGTGGGGACTTCTGAATGGCATCCTCAGCGAATAAAATCCATGCCAAGAAAATAAAGACTAGTGATTACTGTCTGCGTTACTCAAAGCCCGACGCAGGACCAGGGCCAGGGAGTTTTGCCTCATTACAGAGTCAAGAACGAAGTCACCGCTTCTCCCTAGCTCTTACGGCACTTTATACTCTAAGGAGGCTGAGAAATCTTTTAAGGAGAAATTTCTTTCTGATGTTTAACAGATGTTGCACATATATTCTCAAGACTTTTTCCTGTCACAAGCTCTGAAGGGGCTGAGTGGACTAGTTGGAACCTGTATTTGAAACAGGAGCAGAGAAAATCCTCCCGCTGGCTGGAACTCACAGAGCCAGGACCCAGTGCAGGTGCAGGACACAGGATTTAGACAGGGATAGGCTATCCTCAGGAAAGGAAGTGGGATATAAGCACAAGTGGGTATTTCCATGATTCGAGGGGCTTCATATTGAGAACCTATGACACCTCCCCAATGCTTTTGACCATTTTCACTTTGACTAAGCTTGATTTTCTCTAACAAAATCAATCTGATTCCTTCTCCCTCAACCACTATAGGATGGTGGTATTATAGCACACCTGCCTGCAAGACTCTCATACTGACTAGCTAATAGACGAAGAAGCCTAAGTGGGTACAGGTCAAGGATGCAAAGACTGAGGATAGAGAGGATAGGAGAGAAGGAATCTAATAATTGCAAATTATCCCTAAAGGGCAGGTCCTCAGATACATATATTCTTTCAAGGCAACACATGTTCTGTAAAGAATGGAGGCAGTGGTTTCTTTCAGAGGAGATATAAATATTTCTCTATTCCTCTGAACCTTGGGGACAGTGCAGGAAAAGCCACCCAGCTCACAGCAGATCTTCAGTAAAAGACAGCACTTACACTTTTGTTCTGTACACATAAATAGCAAGTGCATAATTGGCCATTATGAGGTAAGAGTTGATTTTGTGGACATGAAACATGCAGACACACAAATGGGACGTAAAGTTTCTACTCCGTGTTGAATAGATATTCATGTGTGTTTGGACAGCTGGCTTCTACTGTCAGTGGAGCAGGGAGTCAATGGAAAGCAGGCCTGGCCTCGACTCCCAGAAGAGCCTGCCACAGAAGACACAGCCCTAGAATCACAGAAGAGAATTCTGCCCTTCGAGCCACTGGCATTTTATCACGCCGATCAAGATGATGATCTGAAAGACGTGGCTGAGGTCTTTTGACTTTAAATAAAGCATATTTGGAGATAGAATAAACAAAGAAGTAGCAGGGATAGAAAACTCTTGCAGGGGTCAACTCAATCACTAGTTCTCTGACTTTTTTGCCATGTAAGAGACCACTAAGGTCAAAAAACTAGTAAGGGGCCGCGGGGGCATCTTTCATGGGAGGGGAGATAGAACATAGTCATATAAAGGGGGAAAGATGAATAATGGAATAGGAAAGGTTACATGGAGGTGGGCAATGGGAGGGCGGGGCTGAGGAGGGAACTGGGAAGGGATAACTAACATTAAAGGCCTTTTTGAAAAAGTCATAATATGGAACCCTACCACTATAGAACCTCTTTTTTTTTTTTTTTACTTTTTTAAATCTTACTGTTGAAGTTTTGTGCATTTCATACATTTCCCAATCAAATTAGACCCACTCCCCTTCCTTGCCCCCCACCCCACCAGAGCTCATGCATTCTGCTTATATATGTCTTACATCTTTTTCTCAGTCTTTTTAAAATTTTTCAATGCAGAAGTTTACTGTTTTGGGCAGAAGTTTACTGTTTTGGTTGGTTCTTTGACCCAGTCTTTTTTGCTGTTGTTTCTTCCAATTTGTATCACTTCAAAATGTGATATACATGCCACCTATATACCAAAATTATGATGTCTGAAAATAAACTATAGGTTAATTCCAAATGTTTTGGAATTCACATTTTGACGGTAGAGTTGTACACAGGTAAAGAAAAAATATTACTTTACATTCTTATATTACATAGTAAATTTATGAGTAATATCAGGTATATTTCCTAAAAAGAAAGAAAAAGAATTATTCAGTTTGCCTTACAAATAGAGATTGGTGGGCCGGGTGTGGTGGCGCATGCCTTTAATCCTAGCACTTGGGAGGCAGAGGCAGGTGGATCTTTGTGAGTTCAAGGCTAACCTGGTCTACAGAGTGAGTTCCAGGACAGCTGGGGCTACAGGGAGACTCTGTCTCAAAAACACCAAAAAAAAAACAAAAAAACCAACCAAACAAACAAACAAAAAAACAAATAGAGATTGGTGTTAGGATCCACAAATGAGGGACACCAAACATTGTTTTTCTGGGACTGTGTTACTTCACTTAGCATAATGGCTTCAAGTTCTATCCATTTACCTGCAAGTTCATGATGTCATCTTTCTGCACCACTGCATAAAACTCCATTGTGTATATGTACCACATTTTCTCTATCCACTTGTCAGTTGAGGGGCACTTGGGTTGATTCCAGCTCTTTGCTATTGTGAAGAGAGCTGCAGTAAACATGGCTGTGCATGTAACTCTGTGGTAGGATGAGTCTTGTGGGTACATACCCAGGAGTGGTATGACTGGGTCAGGTGGTAGGATTATTTTGAGTCCTTTAAGAGTTCTCCACACTGTTTTCCATAAGGGTTGCATGAGTTTGCATTCCCACCAGCAATGGATGAGTGTTCCCCTTTTCCCACAACCTCTCTAGTGTTTGGTATCATTTGTTTTCTTGATCATAGCCAGTCTTACCGGCATAAGATAAAATCTCAAAGTGATTTTAGTTAGCATTTCCTTAATCATTAGTGACACTGAACACTTTTAAAGATGTTTCTCAGCCATCTTTACTTCTTCATTTGTGAGGTCTCTGTTTAGCTCTTTACTCCATCTTTTGATTGAGTCATTTGTTTTCTTCTTTGTTTTTTGAGTAGTTTTACTCTGGATGTTAATGCTCTGTCGGATGTATCACTGGTCAAGGTTTATTTAAAATATATATTTACATATAATATAGAGTTGAAATGGACTTGCCCTATAATGGGAGATCAACACCCCTACTAAACACCATGAGCTAACAAATAAAAAGTCCTGTTCCAGGAACGGACTCCCTCTTTTGGAGTTGTTAACCAAGGAGGTTCCATGGACCCTCAAACAATACTATCTATGGCTACTGCTCTTGGTTACCCACCAAGACTTGAGATTAATTCCATACTGCATTAAGACACATATTTGAGTGTCTTCATATAGAACAAACAAGGAGAAATCGAGCTGGTATTGATCTCTACAGCTGGCATTCATAGTGCTGGGAGGTCCTCCACATGCTACCATAAAAGAAAAGTAATCATCAATCCTACCCAGATGTGAACACTATGAGCTACAATAATGACTTGCCGGGCAAGATGTGCCAACTGGTGCAGTAGTACCACCTTCTGCTTGCAGGCTTGAGGAGATACAGTCCATTCCTGATGCTGTTATCAGGGCCAAGAACCTGTAGCTACCCAGGTTGCAGGCCATAGTATTATTCTGCTTAAATGCACATGGCATTAAACCAACTCTTTTTTTTAATTTCAATTTAATTTTTATGTGTATGAATGTACTGTCTACATGTAGGTTTGTGCACCCATGTCATGCAATGCCGCAGAGGTCAGAAGAGGTCATAGGGATTCCCCTGGAACTGGAGTCAAAGACAGTTCTCAGCCACCGTGTGGGTGCTGGGGATCGAACCCAGGTCCTCTGCAAGAGCAGTTGGTGCTCTTAACTGCTAGGCCATCTCTCCAGCCCCATAAACCAACTCTTAATTATTGTATTATTCATAGATTAATACATCTCAACTGTCACCAGAAAAACTTCTTGCAGGAGGTGGTAATGAACATGAGACCCACAATGAGTCAACCTGCAGAGAATAAGAGACTTTGGAGTGCTCAGTTCTAAATGGGACACATATGTCACGCCCTTTCCTCTCAAAAGCTCGGGAAGCACTGTCGAAGAGGTGAAAAGATTATAAGAGTCAGAGATGGTGGACTACTAAAAAGAAACAGCGTTTTCTAGACAGCAAGGCAATTGCACAAATGAACTCACAATGATTATGACAGCATACACAAGGCCTATGCAAGCTCAAACCAGACAAAATCCCAGCATGGAGTGGAGGAGGGCAGGCAATAGGCCACAATCATTGCTCAGGATCTATTGGTCATCGATAGTTGTCAGGAGAAGGAGGGTCAGCTTTCTTTAGGGGTGTGACACAAGGTAGGTCAGCCAGGCACCAGGGGCTGGGTCCACACTCAGGAGCATTTGAAGACCAAAAATTAGATTTGATAGATCTTTAAAAAATAATAGTATGCTGGGCATGGTGGCACATGCTTTTAATTCAGCATTTGGGAGGCAGAAGCAGGTGGATATCTGTGAGTATGAGGCTAGCCTGGTCTACATAGTGAGCTCCAGGCCAGCTGAGGCTATAGGAAGATCCTGTCTCAAAAATACCAAAAAAAGGAAAAGAAGAATAGTAGAGGACCCAATGCCAAGGAATTTAGTAATATGGGGTGTGTGGAGATGGGAGAGGTAGTCTGAATATGATCAAAATATACTGTATGAAATTCTCAAAGAATCAGGGGCTGGAGAGATGGTTCAGCAGCTAAGAGCACCGACTACTCTTGCAGAGGACTTGGGTTCAATTCCCAGCACCCACATGGCAGATAAGAACCATCTTTAATTCCAGTTCCAGAGGAATCTGATGCCCTCTTCTGACCTCCATGGCATTGCACGACACGGGTGCACCAACCTACATGCAGACAGTACACTCATACACATAAAAATAATAAATAAATTCTCAAAGAATCAATACAAATATTAACTAAAATTAGAAGACTGCTGCCAGTTGTGAAGTGCTGTCTTCTGGACATAACATGGCTGCTGCACTTGTGACTTACAGCAGCTGTAGCTATTTGCCTGAGACCATCTCCAGATACGGCCAACCAAAACCCTAGCACAAATGTGGGAGGAGCCCATGCGGTTCCACTCCTGACTAAGGAGCATTGGCAGTTGATAGTCATTAGTGGAGAGAGAATCCTTCTTCTCTGAGGGTGCAGACACCATTAGGTTCCCCAAAATCCAGTGGATGTCCCCAGACCATGTACATAAAGCCTGCACTATTTGGACTTAATGAGTTATTTTGTCAACAAATGTCATGATCTAGTGAGGGGACATGTTGAGGGGTTGGGGGTGAGTTATGGGGGGATGAAGACTAGATATGAACATTGTATCCATATGTGAAATTATCAGAATAATTAAGAACATAAAACATAACCTAGCAGTTAAGAGCACCGACTGCTCTTGCAGAGGACCCGGGTTCTATCCCCAGCACCCACATGGCGGCTGAGAACCATCTGTAACTCCAATTCCAGGAGAACTCCAGTTCCAGGGGAATCCGAGACCCTCTTCTGACCTCTGCGGCATTGCACGACATGGGTGCACAAACCTACATGCAGACAGTACATTCATACACATACAAAAATAAATAAATTAAAAAAAAAAGAAGTCACTTACACTGAGTATCCAAGGAAGGATTCTCAGTAGATGTTGGATCCAAGCTGAAACTTGAGAGATGAGGAGTCAGGTATGGCTGGTCTAAGAGCTTAGTAGGGAGAAAAGGAACATCACAAAGGCCTTGAGGAAGAAGTGAACGCCGCAAAAGTGGGATTGCTCATGGGGCTAGGGCAGCGTGAACACACGAACACACGGAGGATGACTAGAGCTGTGGGAGAGCGACAGGTGGGGGCTGCATTACGGTGGGGTACACTGAGGGTTTTTCCACAACCAGTGGCAAGCTAGCAGCACATGGAGACCATGCTCTGAAATGACTGCTTACCAGATTGTTCTGGTGCTGTATGGAGAACAGCGTGGGAACAGGAGGGGAGATGGTTGAGCAGCTCAAAGGCTACTGTCTTAGTTTAGTGAAGAGACAGTAGAGACTGGACTCGAGGGATGGCAGTGGAGAGATGCTGGAGAGGGCAGGCTATATACTGGAAAAAGGTCAGTAGGGTGAGTTGTATGGGATGATTTAGTGGAGGGGGCCTGCTCAAGTTTGTGTGCAGAATAATGGGGCACCCATGCTTGCCATTGCCCCAAGTGAGCACAGCCTATGGAAGGAACAAGAGATGGAGTGACAAGAAAGGAAGATGAAGTAAAGAAAGCAAGTGAGTCTCTATTCCAGTCACTGAGGAGAACATACTAGAATCGCTGCCAGCTGGATTACTCTGGAAAGTTAGTCAGATAGCTTTTCTGTTGGTTGGTTTGTGTTTGTTTGTTCATTTGTTTGTTTTTGAGACAGGGTCTTGCTGTGTAGCCTTGGCTGGTCTAGAACTTGTTTACATAGTCTAAGCTGGCCTCAAATACAGAGTTCTGCCAGGCTTAGCTTCTCTAGGGATGGGATTAAAGGCACGTGTCATCACACCCAACTCCACAAGCTTTGCCACACCTCAGTTTCAACTGGAAAATGGGAGTTGCAATGCCTACATTAGAGAGAGCCATGGTGGGTGTGCTGCGAGCTCACTGTATGACCCACTAACTGAAATGCCTTGCACAGACACAGTGCTGTGCCCAGGAAGTACAAGTTGTCATTATGACCCTGGCCCTTCCAATCTCCCCAAGCCTCAGTGAGAAGACTGAACTAGTAGGTCCTTCCCAGTCAAACCCTTTATGCTTATCGCTTGCTTTACACTTAAGTGCAACATGTATGAAAAGTAGAATGTGATTGTTGTGATGAGTCCATTCACCTAGGCTGAAGCTTCAGCGAAGGCCAAAAGTCCCAACAGACAAAACTAGTGTCATACTTTACTGTCCAGGATGCATTTGTTCCCAACAGACCCCACCTAACAAAGTTCCATGTGTTAAAAGAAGACCTTGGAGGTTCTTTAGACAGCTTTTTCTTTTAGGAAATTAAGCAACCCTTGTACTCAGATCCCCAAAGGCATCATTTACCAGAAGAGCCAGAGGCAACTCAAGATGTTATGCTGTGCTCTGCTGACTGGTTCATCGAAGGCAATACTGTGCTTTGGCCTCAGAGAACCTCTTTCTCCCATGAGAGGCCTTTGGGAGTATGCTTGCCATTTCCAGAGCCTGTGTTAACCTTCAGGCACCATTTAGTGAATTAATGTTTTGACACACTAAATAGAGCCCTAGTGGTCTGTACAGGAAAGATACAGCCCCTCTGGAGAAATCAAAAATAAACAACAGCAAAAACTTTCTTAGGAAAATAAAGATTACTAATATCTGCATTTCTCTTTACAAACATTTATCCAGGAAACTCATGATATAGTAGAATCTTGTTATCAGAGACAGAAATAAAACAGGTGAAAGGGCTTAAAGAGATATTTAGAAGATGTGATGTGTTCTGTAAAAACAGCAAGAACAAACTCTACTTCACAGATGAAAATATGAAAACAGCCATGTTATGTCACTGAAAGATGCAATTCCTTCAAGTAACCAGTGATGTATTCTTTAAATTTTTATTTATTTATTTATTTATTTATTTATTTATTTATTTATTTGTATGAATGTACTGTCTGCATGCAGGTTTGTGCACCCATGTCGTGCAATGCCGCGGAGGTCAGAAGAGGGTGTCGGATTCCCCTGGAACTGGAGTTCTGGAATTGGAGTTACAGATTTTTCTCAGCCGCCATGTGGGTGCTGGGGATCGAACCCGGGTCCTCTGCAAGAGCAGTCGGTGCTCTTAACCACTAGGCCATCTCTCCAGCCCCACCAGTGATGTATTTTCAGTAGCTAAGTGTCATGTGAGCAATTTCTGTGTGCCAGACACAGTCTAATTGCCCGATGTGGTTTAATTATTTAGTCCTTACAGCAGTCCCGCGATTCAGGTGATTACCATTCCTGTGTTACAGACATGAAAATGGATGTATGCAGAGGCTAAGTGGCTTGCATATAGTTATCAGGCAACAAAATCATGAGTGAACCCCAGATGGTCTAACTTCACAGCTTGGGCTCTCACTCATGCATGAGAGCCATGGTTTTCCACCTTTTATAGCCAATGGGTAATCATTTTGCAGGCATATCGGAACGAGAGGTATTTTTTTTTTTTTTTTTTTTTTTTTTTTTTTTTTAGAAAAGATAGCTATCCTAGCAGTGTGGAGGACTGTTCCATTTCTTGCTTCTTACCTTATCTCATTCCACTATTAATAACTCTGAGTGAAACACACTGAAGTCATTTTATGATAGTCTCTAACCAAGGATGTGCCCTTCAGCTTCCAAACACTGCCTCACTTCAGTACGCTCTGTGCTCTTTGAATCCTGTCTTCCCAAGAAATGAAGATCCTACCCCAGAAGAGGACGGGGTCTCCTACTGGCTTCTTCCCCAAGTATCGCCTTTCTTACAACCCCATCTGTGTCCAATTAGACATCCAGTCAGGGAGGGAAGGGAAGGTCAGGGAGAAGAGGCAGAATTGATTTGCTAAAATGTCCTCATTCGTTCTTCTCAGTTGTTTTCTTTCTTTTGTTATATCATCCACATCATGAGCCATTTTAATGGAGAATAAAATCATCACTCAAAAATCCAATTCCCCTGAGCTCAAGAATAATGGCAGTTTTTACTAATGAAACATGCAAACTACTGTCGGGTCCATTAATAGTCTCAATTTTTAATCTCTCTGATGATGGAACATTAAGGTCTCCATAGCAGCAACTTCCAGCTGTTGGGGAATCCCAGGCTTTCAGTCCTGTGGCAATTAGGATGAAGTATTGCTGAGACTTTCCATCATTTCTGTATCTTCATTATGCAGCATTCAGTGTTTATAAAAGCACTGATTATCATGATGTATTAGTCTAAAGGGCTTGACATGTTGATACCCGTCCTGGGAAAAGACAGTCATTTTGTGAAGCCCATCACCAGGAGCTGCCTGGTGTATCTGGATGATGGACATAAGATCATTATCTTCAGTGTTTGCCTTATTGAATTAATAAAAGTCTAGGTGAGTCCAATTACAGATGGTTTGTGATTTAGGACTCTCTAGATTTTCCATGAGGACAAAAATCCATGGGTCTAAGAACAAAACACAGGAGATTTTTTTCATCTTTACTCTCCATAGATCAGAAAGCTGTAATGGATGTGTGGAGTGTTGATGGAAATTAACAGGATTTTTGGAACAACTCTAGCTAAGCTATGAAAGAAAGATGCAGAGAGACAAAACCAAAATATGGATATTGAGTTATAATCAGCTACCAGGTAATGTCGCTGACTCCATGATGCACATTTAAATATTATTAAATATATTAATGTGAAGGGCATAGCTATGAAGAACAGTAGACATGGGGCGGGGGGGGAAGAAGTGTTAAAAATAATATGAGAAAATATACCAGGAATTCAGGTTCTGTCTATCTAAATTTTAGTATTCATAAATAACATCCTGTAAGGAAGATTATCAACAAGATTATTGCTGTGAGAACAACACTCAAAAGGATTATGGGAAAATTGGTGTTCTTGATTAACCGTATATTATTTATTATATATATATATATTCTTGGATATACATGCCCAGGGATAGACCTTTCGATTGAGCAGAACCACATGATTGACTCTGGGACAATAGACTATGGGCAGGATCAATGGGATCTCCCCTTCCATCTGTTTGCTGGATGGATACCATTGATGCAGGGCACTGCTAGGTGTGACATAAACTTAAATGTGTGACATTAACAAGGAAATCTCCATTCAAAGACAGAAGGATCATAATCAATGTAAACTGCAGTAGCATGGGAACCAGGCCATATGCTTAGTGGAGGGCACATTTTGAGGGAACTGGCTAGAGAAAAACAACAGAAAGATGTGTAGCTGGTAGTACAATGGGTATTTTTGGCATGTTAGTACAAGAAAAAGTTGTACTGGGCAAAGGATCACTATGTTTCTAGACATTTGGCTAGGGTTGGAGAGTCAGCTGCATCTATATCCCAATTTAACATGTAAAAATTTAAGATTGACACAGGCTTTGAGCCAAATAAAGTTTTAAAGCCCAACTGTGCAGCAAAAATCAAATGAATAATGGGCCTTTCCCTTTCAAGATCAATAGCTTCAAAATAGCTGCCATTTGGTAGCACCCACTGGTTTGGTGATGGGTATAGAAGAAGCCATAAAACCAAGAATCATATGTAGTCAGGAGTCTGTGGTGAAGATGCGGCATGTGGAATATTGGAAGAAAATGGAACAGGTGCCTACGGAATTTGTAAGGGAATTGTATTTATCTATTAGGATAAAGAGCATGGACTTGTCAAGTCTCGGACTTTCTGTCTTCCACATCAAGGGAGATACAGCTACCAACAAGGGCACCAAATGCCCACTTCATATGTGACCCACAAAGAGAGAAAAGGAGGAGGAAACTCTTAGAGAAGGAACCCAAGGCCCATGTAGTTTCTTCCAGAGAGCAGAAGCTAGCCTAAGCAGGCATTTCTCCCATGACCAGAGAAACTTCACAGCTGAGCTTACAGCATCTGTACCAGTGACAACCACCCCCTTCCTCCCTTCTCTGATTAGGAGAAACTTCACTAGATGTACAGCATCCTCACCTTACTCTGCAACAGTGACAGCTGTGCCCCATTCTTCACTTGTGTTTCATTTCCCTCCCCCCCAAGCCTGTCACTGTAGGATATCTTTAGAATTCAAAAGCCACCACATCATGACATGCCAGATCTTGACATCTAGCCTGTGATCCTAGACGTTGAACTGAATACAGATGCTATTCAGGACTTGGCTTTTGTTGCTTGGGGAGGATATAAGTGTACTCTATGCATGAGGAGAAGAATGTTTCTTGATCACATGGGCATTATGGTAGAGGTAATGTTATGTGCTCATCAAACTTGTTTTCTTGTGATTCCGGGTACACATCCAGCCTCCCTTACTGTTAAGAGGGTCATTCAACTGAATTCTGATCAAAGGAATGAGACAAAATTGATAACATACACTAAAGCCAGGTCTTGCTCATAAAATTCATGATGTGGTATTTTTTTTTACTTCTCTATTTCCTCATTGCCAATTAATGTAAACAATCAGGGAACTCTTGACAACTGTGCATTGAAGATAGCAGAGTCTTACTGATCTGGATCTTTGGAAAATTGTAGGAAAAAGAGTTTCCACCACCACTAAGCCCTTCTCAACACACACAGATCTATTCAAGAATGTGGGTAGCACTTTACTCGATCTCTTCCTAGATTGGAAGTGGCCACTCTTCTTTAGCAAATGAAGGAATCAACAAACTATAGTATATCCATAAAACAGGGTGCTACCAGAAACAAAAAGAATGAGCTATTAGATCATGAAAGTCATGGTTGAATCTTAAATTTGTCTTAATCCCAAGGACTGGCAAGAAGCCAGTCTGAGAAGATCATTCTGAATTATTCTACTGATAGGACATTCTAAAGAGGGCATCTAGAGATGGTAGCAGACTCAGCTTCCAAGGATTTAGGAAGAAATAATTGTGTTGAATGAGTGAAGATATCTGATATTTTAGGTCAATGAAATTGTTCTATATGGGACTATAAGGTGGATAAATGAAACAGTATATTGATAAAATTCCATGGAGTTTTATGGTATAAAAAAAGAACCTTAATATATACTCACTTAAAAATTTTATAGGATGTCCCAGCCAGGCATGGTGGCACACACCTTTAATCCTAGCACTTGGGAGGCAGAGGCAGGTGGATCTTTGTGAGTTCAAGGCCAGCCTGGTCTACAGAGCAAGTTACAGGATGGCTGGGGCTACAGAGAGACCCTGTCTCAAAATAAAGATAAATAGTAAAATTCATAAAAATTAAAAAAAAAAAAAAGCGAGAAGAAATTTTTTTAATGTTTTTAATTTTATTTATTTTCGTATGTGTATGAATGTACTGTCTGATGTAGGTCTGTGCACCTGCGTCGTGCAATGCCAAGGAGGTCAGAAGAGGATGTTGGATTCCCCTGGAACTGGAGTTACAGACGGTTCTTAGTCACCATGTGGGTGCTGGGGATCTAACCTGGGTCCTCTGCAAGAGCAGTCAGTGCTCTTAACCGCTAGGCTATCTCTCCAGCCCCGAAAAAATAAATTTTTTATAGGATGTTACAGCATCTCAGGATAGAATTCAGACCATGAACGGTAACTGTATTACTAATATATGAAGTAACCTCACTGACAGGATGAATGTTACTAACTGTAATTTGGGGAATTTTAATCTGTAAGATTAAAAGCAAAAATAAATAAATGAATAAGCTGCATGCAGGTACTGTTCCACTGTTGATAAAGGTTTTCCCACAAGGATATGGGTGAATAATTCTAAAATCAGTGCATGTGAACCAAATAAACAGATGGTTGACAGCTGGTGGAAAATGCATTTCTCGTTGTTAGAATGGGAGGCCACAGATAAGCAATGAGAGAAGTCTAGAACTATCCGTGATGTAATGGACTAGAGCGGGAGTCATCAGTATGAGCTCACACTTAGCTAATTCTCTCTCTCTCTCTCTCTCTCTCTCTCTCTCTCTCTCTCTCTCTCCATCTGTATAGTCATTCACATATAGACATATTTATAGATATAGTCATATATAGAAATTTATGGTATACATATATGTTTCCTTACTCTGTCAACTGAGTGATTAGAAACAAGTTCGCTTTAATAGAAACAAGTGGGAGTAGTACCAAGATGCTGGTTGCTAATATCATTTTTCTACTTGCTGATTATAGGACTAGGGTTGGGAATACACATGAGAATACAAGATCTTGCAGAGCCAGAAAGTTAGGAAATGCTCAAAAACCCCCAAGCTCCACAACAGTGGGATTATATCAAAAGGACACATAAACTAACTGAAAGGGCTACTGATCAACACTGGGAGCTTTAATCAACGAAGCCAATGAAGCACTAAATCATATGTCTAAGTACTAAAATGTCCATGCACTTAAACTGATAGAAAGAGCAAGATTAGCAAGCAAATGAGGGGACACAGACAAATCTCCCAGCAGAACAATAATCTAGAGGAGAGCGTCCTCATCAGGGGCTGCACACAGTGACACTCCCCCTCAAGAGTACCCTACAGAAATGTGTAGAAAGAGTAACCATAGTGGAGAGATGCACAAGAACCACTCCAGCGAGGTGATCTGGTCAACACCAACAGTGGGGAGTCACTTTGAGAGAGTATGTGAGAAAATGGAAATTTATTTCTGTGTCCTCCCCCAAACTCCTAACCCAAGCCCAGTCACGAAAAAGAATTTAAAAATTTGAGAAGCATTCACCATGATACTTAAGCAACATTCCTCAGTGCCATCAAAATCATAAAATAACAAGAGAAATCTGAGAAATTGGCATAGCTAGAAAGAAACTAAGAGGCAAGATGAGGAAGTGTAACGACACAGGTAAAGGATGTTAGCTAAGAACTAAGGAAACCCAAATAAAGCACTGAATTTAGTGCTAGACAATTTAGGAAACTTGATCTGGTCAATAGTGGGAGCATCTTGCAAGCAGCCATCTATCTCAGACAGCAGCAGAAAGCTGGGCAGGACCAGGCCCCTGGCTTCAGTGGGCACCCTGCATTTAGGCCTCTGCACCTGTACTATGGCAGCACAGCATAGCAGGAGCAGGCTTTCTGCTCTAAGAGGTCCAGGGAGCATCTGGGGATGGGACCCTCACCTCTGGAAGGACCTGGGTGCACCATTGGACCAGGCCTCCAGCCCTCAGAAGTAAGAACACAGCTGGAAGTATCACAGTACCCAACTTCAAATTATACCACAGAGCTATAGTGATAAAGACAGCTTGGCAAGGTATAAAAACAGGTAGGCAGAGCAATGGAACAGAACAGAGGACCCAGAAATAAACTGATGAAGCTATGGCCACCTAGTTGTTTATAAAAGAGGTAAACATACACTGGAAAAAAGATAGCCTATCAATAAATGGTGCTGGCAAAACTAAATTTTCACCTGCAGAAGAAGTAAATTCAATTGACAACTTTCACTTTGCACAAAAATCAATTCAAAACAGAATAAGCCCACCAGGGCTGGAGTCAGTGAAGGGCCTGAGTTTTGGCCCCACTGGGCCCAGTGTCACCTGAAAGACGGGTTTGTCTGCAGTGGTCTCCTATGAGCAGAGCAGGGGCGGGGCTTAGGCTTCTGGGGCTCCGGTGGTAACTGCAGGACTGACAGTTTATCCGCGGTGGTCCTGGGGCTGTTTTATGCCTGTTTGTTGACTGCAGACCCTGATGGTGCATAGATTTTGGTGGTTCTGACATTAGAGAATGTCCTTAGTGAATTCTCAAGAGTCTGGGGGTGACTGCATAGTGGTTCTGTGTGGATGCTTGGGAGCTTAGTGTGTAACCCCTATCCAAGGTCTTGTTGACAAGCGCAAGCAGATGAGCAAGTTAAGGGACAGCAGAATAAGTCAAAAGAGGAATGCAGTCATATAAAAGGAAAAATTTAAGGAAGAAAGCTTCCAAGATCTCTGGGATACATTCCAGAGGCCAAAGCAGAAAGTTCATGGTGTAGCAGAAGGAGCAGACATAAAAATCAAATGGAACAAACAGACTATTCAGTGATAGTATAGCAGAAAAGTTCCTGAAGCTTGCAAAAGAAGTAGACATCCAAACACAAGCGTCATAAGGAATGCTAAACAGATACAACCAGAGAAGAAACTCACCACAGCACATCATAGACAGGAAATCAAAAATACAAAGTAAAGAAATCATCCTAGAAGAAGCATGAGGGAAACATCAACTTACATAAAAGGCAGAAATATCGGAGTTACCTGAGGCTTCATCAAAGAGAGAAGACCATGGAATGAAATATTTGAAGCTCTGCAAGTAAATAACTGTGACCTAAGAATTCTATAACCCCAAAGTTATCTTAAAGCTGATGGAGAAACTGGGATATTTCAAGACGAAAACAAATTAGGGCAGTTTATGACAAGCCAGCATTGCACACAATTTTTTTTTCTACAAAGAAAATTTTATTTTTTATTGACATTTTGTATATTTCATATATCATTTTAAAGTCCAATTTAGATACACTCCCCTCTCCCTGCCCCTACCCACACCCCATTTCATGCCTTCTGCCATACATATCTTGCATCTTTCTCTCACTCTTTCCAAGGATTTTTTTTTGCAGAGGCTTGTTGTTTTGGGCAGAATTTAACTGCATCAGTCATTTCTTTGACCTAGTCCTTATGTTGTTGTTCCCTACGCTTTGTATTACTCTAAATTATGCCTATATAAACAACATATATGTATCAAAATTATGACCTCCAGGAATAAACTGTATGTCAATTCCAAAATATGTTTTGGGGCTCACATTTAAATTAAAGGCAAACAATTCTTTAAAATTTTTTTTATTTACAATTTTTTGTGTATGAGTGTACTGTCTGCATATAGGTTGGTGCACCCGTGTCGTGCAATGCTGCGGGGCTCAGAAGAGGATGTCAGATTCCCCTGGAACTGGAGTTACAGATGGTTCTTAGCCACCACGTGGATGCCGGGAATGAAATCCAGGTCCTCTGCAAGAGCAGTCGGTGCTCTTAACCACTGAGCCATCTCTCCAGCCACATAAGGCAAACAATTCTTAATGGAATACTTTACAAGGGGGAAGAAGAAGAATAGCCTTTTTCACATGAATACATGAAAGTGTATATGAAATTAAGTGCTAAATGAACTAGATCCAGGAAATAAACCACTATGTCAAACTCAGGTACTCAGCAAACATACAGGAAGGGAAAAAAAATACAAATAATTTGGCAAAACAGAATCAAAGATCCTATACCCTGCAATGCTATCCTTTAAAAGCAACTGAGAAATTTAGAAAGTCTTTTCCTATGCCTGTGTCTTATAGGAAAAGACTTTCTAAATTTTGGTATTTCAAGGCAAATGCAAATTAAGGTAGATTATCAAAGACTGGCCTATGCTCAGCTTGCTTTCTTATACAAAACAAGACCACCTGCCAACGGGTGGCACCACCCACAATCAAGAAAATGCCTTACAGACATGCCCAAAGACCCATCCAATGGACACAATTTCTCAACTGAGGTTCCCTCTACCCAGATGTGTCGAGTTCATAACTGAAGACATGCAGCACAGTATCAGTCTCAGAAAGCCAACACTAGGTCAGCACATGCGCATCAATAAGTGTAACACATACGTAAATACACCGAAGGGTGGAAACTTCATGATCATCTTGATTGATGCCGAAAAGATATTTGACAGAGTCCAACATGCCTTCATGGTAAAAGTTTTGTGAAGTTAGAAATAGATGAAGCACACCTCAAAATAAAAACACACCAAACCTAGAGCCAACAGTGTATCAAATAGAGACACACTGAAAGCATTTCCTTTAAAATCAGGAATGAGACAAGGATCCCCAGCCTCCCCTCTCTTATTTAATACAGCGCTTGAAGTCTTAGCTATAGCAATAGCCGAGAGAAAGGCATAAAGGGAAAAACAGAGAAGAGGCCAAACTATCCGTATTTGCAGATAGCATGATTCTATATTTAAAAGCCCCCACAGTAGCTGTTAGAAATTCCTAGATCTAATAAATATAGTAATATTTCAGGGTACAAAAATGATCATTAAAAACAAGGAGGGGGGGCGCAGGTCTAGATTTGATTTGTAATTTTGTATGAAATGCACAGAGATTCAATAAAAAATTGGCTTTGGAAAAAAACCGTAGCCTTCTTGTATACCAACAATATGGTCTAAGAGAAAGAAATTGGGGGAAAATTCCATTCAAAATAACATAAAAAATTATGGGGCCTGGAGAGATGGCCTAGCGGTTAAGAGCACCGACGCTCTTGCAGAGGACCCAGGTTCGATCCCCAGCACCCACATGGCGGTTAAGAACCGTCTGTAACTCCAATTCCAGGAGAACTCCAGTTCCGGGAATCCGAGACCCTCTTCTGCCCTCCGCGGCATTGCACAACACGGGTGCACAGACCTGCATGCAGACAGTACATTCATACACATACAAAAATAAATTAAAAAAAAATTATGTACCCAGAAATACACCTAACTAAAGAAGACAAAGACCTCAGCAATGAAAATTTAAATTGAAAAAGGAAATCAAAAGAATTTACCAGACAATGGAAAGAACTTCCATGTTCCTGGATTAGCAGAATTAATACTGGGAAAATGACTATACTACCCAAATTAATCTACAGATTCAATCCAATGCCTATCAAAAGACCAATGTTACATCTCACAGAACTAGAAAAAAAAAATACAAGAACTCATATAGAACTACAAAAGACCATGACTAGCCAAAATAATCCTCAGGACTAAGAAC
The DNA here is from genome assembly GCA_009823505.1 of Rhizomys pruinosus. Classification (NCBI taxonomy): domain Eukaryota; kingdom Metazoa; phylum Chordata; class Mammalia; order Rodentia; family Spalacidae; genus Rhizomys; species Rhizomys pruinosus. Next base: position 584,494 of record VZQC01007230.1, read on the forward strand.
ACAGATGCAGGCATCACTGTACCCAGCCTCAAATTATGCCACAGAATTATGGTGATAAAGACAGCTTGGTACTGGCATAGAAACAGATAGGCAGAGCAATGGAACAGAATAGAGGACTCAGAAATAACCTGACAAAGCTACGGCCACCTAGTTATTTATAAAGGAGGTAAATATACATTGGAAAAAAGATAGCCTATCAATAAATGGTGCTGACAAAACTGAAGAAGTAAATTAGATTGACAACTTACATTTTGTATGAAAATCAATTCAAAACAGAATAAAGACCTAAATTTAAAACTGGAGATTCTGAAACTCCTGAATGAAAGTAAAGGAAATACTCTTCTTCAGTAGCCCAAAATTGACATCTGAGTAAGCAATTACTTTATGACTAGAGCGTCAGTAGCACAGGAACTAGTTCTAAGTATCAACAGCCAGGTCTATATGAAATTTAAGTTCCTGTACAACCAAGGAAGCTATCAACAGAGTGCCCACAGAAGGGAGAAAATCTTATCAGATATAGACCAGACAAGGGGCTAATTCTGGAATACACAAAGAACTGTAAAAATTAAATACCAAGGAAATAAAATTATCAATCAACAAATGGGACAATGAGTCAAATAATCATTTTCAGAAAAAGAAATACAAATGTTAAACAACTATTCAAAAAGTATTCAATACTCCTAGTCATTGGGGAAATGCCAACTTTGAGATACCACTTTAACTCAGTCAGGATGGCTACCATCCTCAACACTGACAACAAATGTCGGAGAGGGTGTAGAGAAAGAGGAGCGTGGGAGTGCAAATAGGTGCAACCATTATGCAAATCAGCTTGGAGATTCCTAAAACAATTACAAAGAGAGCTACCATATAATCCAACTATCTCATTCCTAAGCATATAGCCAAAGACTTCAGATTGTACCATAGAGATATTTGTACCCCCATGTTTATGGGAAATGGAACCAACCTAGTGGTCTATCAACAGATAAAGGGATAATAAAAATTGTTTGTGAATATACATTATGCATATATAATGGAATATTATTCATCTGTAAAGAAAATGACATTAAAATGTACAACAAAATGTCTAGGCCTAGAATGTATAACATTAAGTGAAATCATGCAGTTTCAAAAAGAAAAACCATATATTTGCACTCATATGTGGAGCCTTGTCTATAATGTAGACATGTACATATGAAACAAATGAATGTGTATGACTTAATACAGAGATTTTGAATTGAGATTTAGAACTGTGATCAAGAAAGTAAAGGGTAATAGTTTTGTCTTCTTTCTCATGGTACATGAGTTTATTCAACTTTCTGCATATTGAACTAGTGGGAACCATTTCTGTATTCCATAAGAGTCAAATTAGAGTTGTCCCTTTGAAGCAGTGATTATGAGAGTTGGGCTTCTTTTGATTCTATTGACCAATAGTGTAATAGGAATTGGACAGGAGCCTGGACACAGATTCATAGATACAATGAATGAGATAATACCATTATTGTTTTTAGTAACTATTCTTTATTTTCTAATTTTCTATAAATTTTCTAATAAATTCTCTAACAAATTCTCTAATAAAAATTTTAAAATAACTTTGGAAACTTTATTTATTGATCATGGCAAATGGATCCCATTAATTTAAGATATTAATAACAAGCAGGGCATGGTGGCACACACCTTTAATCCCAGCATTTGGGAGGCAGAAGCAGTGGATCTCTGTGAGGTCAAGGCCAGCCTGGTCTACATAGTGAGTTCAAGGACAGCTGGAGCTACAGGGAGACTCTCTCTCAAAATGACAAAAAAAGAGATATTAATAACGGAGGAAATTGTGTTCAATCAAATAGAAATTCTTTGTAGATCTTTGCAAGCTTTTTGTAAATTTAACCTATTATACACTTAAGCCTTTTTTGTGTCTTAATCTTAAAAATTAAAGAAGTTTGGGGCTAGAAAGAGGCTGAGTGTTTAAGAGCACTGGGTGCTCCTGCAGAGGACCTGAGTTCAGTTCCCAGCACCCACGTGCTGGCTACCATTTCTGTAACTCCAGTTCTAGGAGATCCAACACCCTCCTCTGACCTCCATGGGTACCACATGGCTACAGGCAATATACTCATACACATAAAATAAAATAAGTAAAATATTTTTTTAAAAAAATTTTAAATTAAAGAAGTGTGATACTATTAAGTGTATATATTCCCTGTTAATTATGAAACAGAGATCTGGAGTAGAGGGTTTATAAAGTCACTTCTCTTTCTAAGATTCTTTAATTCTATGACATAAAACTATGGAGAAATTCATCTCAAAGAACAAGCCCCAAGGATACTGGCATTTAAAATGGTTTAGTTTCTCAATAAATACTCAAGATTGTTTATTAAATGTAATATCTATTCAATAATTTGACTGGAAACAAAACTAATGGTCAATTTTCACTTTTTCCTCAATAGTAATTAACATGCAATGTTTGCCAAATCTTTTGTCACACAGTCATCAAAAAAGCAAAACCCATTTTCCAATATAAGAATTTACTGAGAATGAACCAGCATGGCATGGGAAAAGGTGGGTTATTTTTTAAACAGGCTCATTCTATCCCTCTTGAGAGCTATGGTGTACATATTCAAATGCAGTCACTGGGACCTGGGGCTGATGATGGAAGAACACAGCAAGGCACTGCTGTGTTTTCCCATTAGGAAAGTTGGTGATCAGTGCCAGGCCAACCTTTCAGGAACATCAAGGATGAGGAAGAGATGAGAAAAGTGGATTTGTTATTCTCTTCTAAGATGAGGGGCTTTGCTCCCTATTCCTGGACAGTAGTGTAGTTGGGGGGGACAGGGATGGTGATTGTGAAGATTACTTCCGAGCAGGAAGTAGATGACTGATGTGTAACAAGAAGATACAGTGGGTGGCAGGTCACTGGGCAGCTGTCTCTGACACAAAACGTGACACAGATTTTATCAGCTGAAGAGCAACACAACTTGGCCCATGACCACCATGTGAACAAAGACAGGGAGAGAAGTAGTGGGTTAATGTTCATTCCTGCTTCAACAGAAAAAGGAAAAAACAAAAAAAGAGTCCCATTTTTTTTTAAAGAAAAGACATTGGTAGGGCAGGCATGGTGGTGTATACCTTTTATCCCAGACTTGGGAGGCAGAGGCAGGTGGATGTCTGTGAGATCAAGGCCAGCCTGGTCTACATAATGAGGAAGCTGTGCTACAAGGAGACAAAGAAAGAAGGGAAGGAAGGAAGGAAGGAAGGAAGGAAGGAAGGAAGGAAGGAAGGAAGGAAGGAGATATTAGTAACTTCAATAGTTCCTTTTTTTTTTTTTTTTGTTTTTGGTCCTTTCAAGACAGGATTTCCCTGAAACCCCAGCTGTCCTGGAACTCGCTCTGTAGACCAGGCTGGCCTTGAACTCACAAAGATCTGCCCGCCTCTGCCTTCCGAGTGTGGGATTAAAGGTATGTGCCACCACGCCTGGCAGTAGTTCATTTTTTCTTAAAATTTTCAAGACTTGCCATGCTGAATTTCTGAGTTAAAATTCAGAAGACCCATATGTGAATTTTGCTCTCAGTTTGCTTTAAATTCCAAGGAAGCAAAGCCTCTTTACTGAGACTTTCATGTTCCTCTGTTATACTCTGCTCTTTGGAGACTATATAAAAAATGTAAAGCAATGTCCTGCTGCTGTGGAGTGACTTGACCCCGCTCCAGTGGCAGAACCATGGCAGGTCAGCTGAGGAGGAGAAGCAGAAAGCAAGCTGCCACAGTGGGCGGGGCTAACGGAGAGGACACGAGAGGGAATTACGTCTTTTTTCTAAAATATCTGTAAGATGTGCATTTGCATTGTGTAAGTGCCATAGGTGAAGTATGCAGTAAAGGGTACTTTGTATGACAACAAGGTAAATGCAGCCCTGTCAAAATGACTCACTTACCTTGATGGGCAGACCAGTAAATCCACAGTCAGAAAGAATACAACCACGCAAACTTTCCATTGCAAGTTCCATGTGTAAAGTACAGGCATGTCACCCCTCTACTTCACCCTTTGGGCCCCTGTCTGGTTGTTTAGTTTTATCTAAGAATAATAACAATTAAAGAACAAAATTTTAATGAAATAAACCTAAAGACTGAATCCTATTTACAGTACAGAAAACTGCTCCAGGCATCGGAGAATCCTGAGTTTATACAAGTAGTTTGATGCCCCCATTTCTTTTCATGTTGCTGTGATAAAAATCCCCTGACGGATGCAACTTAAGGGAGAGAAGACTCGCTTTGTCTCATGTTCCAGGCACAGTCTGTCATGGAAGGGAAGTCAAGGCTACAGGAACTCTAAACAGACGGTAACAATGCATCCAAGCTCAAAAGCAGAGAGCACTGAACACCGACTTACTTCCGGTTGCTCAGCGACCTTTTTTTTTTTTTTTAAATTTTATTTATTTCTGTATGTGTATGAATGTACTGTCTGCATGCAAGTCTGTGCACCCGTGTCGTGCAACGCCGCGGAGTTCAGAAGAGGGTCTCGGATTCCCCTGGAACTGGAGTTCTCCTGGAATTGGAGTTTCAGACGGTTCTCAGCCGCCATGTGGGTGCTGGGGATCGAACCCGGGTCCTCTGTAAGAGCGGTCGGTGCTCTTAACCGCTAGGCCATCTCTCCAGTCCTGGGTCCCAGTCAAGGAATGGCTGCAGCCAACCTCTTCAACAAATAATCGAGATAAACACCCCCCACACACACATGTCCCAGAGCTCATATCCCAGTTGGTTCTAGATCTCACTAAGGTGAGTTTTGAGATTAACTGACATGCTTGAATGTAAGGCAAAAGCCCACAGGCCAACATGAGGCTGCTGATATCCCCAAAGCAGTGTGATCTGCTGCTTTACGCCGGCTCAGGATGACTGGCCCCTATGATTAATTGGTGAATCTCCTGATTTGGGGAAAACCCTCTTCTAAATTCAGTTTTGTTAGGGGCTCCCACCACAAGTGCTTCAGTTCTAATAGGGCCATGTTTATTGAGATTTATTTCAGGGGCTTCGTTCAAAACAATGGTTCTCTTACATTTTAGTTAACAGCTCTCGAAAGTCTATTTCCACTTTGGTTTTCCCTTGTTGTCAAATCGTGGAAAGCTATTCTGTGTCCTCTGTGGGAGAGTAGGCAGGCTGATAATCCAAATGACAAAACCTTCTCTGGCCAAATCTATCATCTCTCAGCACACATCTGATGCACCATTTAACTAAGCAAATAACATCCTCAGCACTAATAATAAAGAAACGAATAAATGTGGTAAAAGAGACAGTACACTATCAAGCTTGTGATGTGAGTCTTGTGATGTGAAAATGGCCGCTGAAATTGATGCTCACAGGGGGCATGGTGGTGCATGCCTTTAATCTCGGCACTCACGAGCAGAGGCAGGTAGAGCTCTATGAGTTCCAGGCCAGCTGGGGCTAAAAGGACACCCTGTCTCAAAGAACAAATAAAAGAATAGATGCTCATTATATAGGCTTTCACTTATTCTTCCTGAATGCTTACACGTTTAATAAAAAGGCTTATTCTTCTAGGAGCATGTAAGTTACATCCAACTTCAAGACTATCAGATTTATTGAAATTTCTTTAAGAGTGCTACCATACATAGTCACCTGGATGCATATTTGAACTTATCCACACATCTGTCTGCATTTAGTGGTTCTTAAGTTTCACAGATACACTGGGTTTTTCCTCTCTCACTTTTACAAAGTTGGATAATTCAGTGAGGTTAGTAAAGACAAAAGTTAGGAAGTAGCTCATCTGACAACCTCAAACCTAAAGACATCTTACAATAAATTAATCATTCATTCAAATATATTTGTATCAGATAATAAAGAAACAAAATGATAATGTCTAGTAATTGACTCTCCTCTCCAGAAACTTGGCGAAATAAAAAATGAATGTGTAAGCACTATGACATAATGTGGGGGGGGGGTTCCCAACCATGCATATAAACAAATATCCTATGATTAATTTAGCAGGTACTCTACCTTAGACTAGTTCTGCTGTCACAATAAAATACCACACAGACTGGTAACTGATAGAAATTTATTTCTCACAGCTCTGGAGGCTGGGAGGCCCAAGATCATGGTGTCAGCAGAGTCCGTGTCTGATCATTGTACATAGAAGCACAACAGACGTTGGACAATGGATGGAGAGAGGCTAGTGTCTCTTAGGGAGTACTAGTTCCTACACTGATATCTGTTGACACAGACAAAATAAATATATGCTTATAAAAATGCTTAAACTCCAGAGTTAAACTGTTTTAATGTCATTTCATATTCCTGATGAGATAATTAAATCTAGAAGAGTCATTGCATTAGATGAAAAATAACATGATACTCCCCGCTCTGGATTGTTACAACTCGCAGATGTGCCCAGTGTATACAGAGTAGCAAGGGCCAGCAGACTGATGTTCTCCTAAGAAGAGAGGATGCAGCCACCAAGGGAGACTCCATGTGCATGCCCAGACAGCACCACATGCAGAGGCAAGGGGGCAGCCATCTGCAAACCAAGAAGACCTCCCTCTGGAGAGCCCAATTTTCTGGCATTTTGATCTTGACCACCTTCTAGAGCTGACCAGGAAAACTGTCACTTAAGCTATCTAATCTATAGCATTTTGTTATGCTAGGCCTTGCAAATGATTATCAGTCTTCTACATACTTCCCATACCCCCAACCAACAGAGGAGTCTTATGTATCTGAGCTTGGGTAGACAGTTTTTTACCAAGTGTGCAAATGAATTTGATGCCAGCACTCCCAGGATCGCACCTTGACAATCGCAGAGGGCTAAGATTCCTTCCTGTCACACCCTTCCCTTGTCCTCTGCATGTGACCCCAAAGGCTGCTGCAGTAATTTCCAGAGGGCTGGGCCTGGAGACGTCTTCTTACACACAACTCCAGCATTACACATAGCACACAGACTGATTCCACATAGTCTCCTTCCTGGTCTCTGGTCTTCTGTGTAGGCAGTCTACCTCCTCCCCATGGTGGCATGGGAGTCCATACCTCATGTATACATGGCTGTGATAATTACCTCCATGCAGCTGTGCTCTTGGGGAACCCTGCAGGGCTCTACCTCTGGATTATGGTTAAATTTATCAAGCCCTGATGGAGAAAAATCACTTCCATTACCAGAGAACTTCCTGTGGAAAAAGTTCTTTAATAGATCAGGGTTTTCACAATATATTATAGATATAAATCTGATACTAGTCTAATGATGTAACAGAGTGAGCCCACAAGCAAATTGTTGGTTTTGAGGAGTTTGTCTTCTAGGTTTTACCCTCTTCTGTTGACTCTTATCTCGCTAGGCTACGAAGACGCATGTGTGTGTGTGTGTGTGTGCGCGCGCGTGTGTGTGCGCCTGCGTGTGTGTGCACGTGCGCGCATGTGTATGTGTGTGTATTAAGTACCTCTTTTGCATTTTATTGGCGCCAAATTCACAAGATGTTCTAATATACATTTATTTGGCCATTCACTTCAGAAATGCTGCATTTCATCTGTGTAGCTGCTCCAGGCTAGACAGAGTGAAGCAGAAACAATATTTTCTGTTTTTATTGAAAGCAGAAAAAATGTTTGAAATTTTGTTCTATAGTCTGATAGTAGAGATAGATAAAATTAATCTGATACTCCACCTTAGCGCCCCATCTCCAGAACACAGTCATCTTGAACTCTCTCATAGGAGTTACACACACACACACACACACACACACACACACACAGGTATGAGGATGCCAGAGAGAGAGAGAGAGAGAGAGAGAAGAGAGAGAGAGAGAGAGAGAGCAGTCCAGGAATTCAAAGGCCCTGTGTGCAGGAAAAGAGGCAAGGTCCTGTCTAGGACTGCTCTGGTATACAGGCCTGATTCAAGAAGCTTCATCTGCAGGGATGGGACGCATACAGGACTTTGGAAGACAAGTCCTGGATGAGAGATGGGACAGACAGCCCAGGGGATTTTTCATGGAGCTGAGATGGGGTATCTCCTTTTCCATTGCCTCATCTGGTTAATTTGGGGGAAGAGCGACAGGAAGGAAAAACAGCACAGTAGACTCCAGTGTGATAACCAATGGACATCACAAATTCCCCAGCCGAATTTCTAGCTCCTATTGTGATGTGGTCACTGTTTAGACCAAAAGCAGTGCTTGAAATTAGCTTCCAAGCATGCCAGGCTTTTCTGTCTTAAATTAGCTATCTGCATGAAGCTATTTTTTTTATATCAAATGTCACCAGGATGGTACCCTTTTATCTACCATCCAAAAGGAATATCACTTTTCCCACTAACTTTAGCAACTGGGAAATTTTTCTATAAGGTATTTGCTAGTGCAACTTATGTGAAATAGCAAGAGTGAACACGGGTATGTTCGAGTCAGCTTTTGTAGGGGACTTGTCTCTACATGCCTGGCTTCTCTCCCCTAGAAGATGAAAATAACATTTAATCCTGGAATAGGAACTGTTTGGAGGCTGACTGTGCTCCACTCCCAATTCTTTTCTCTTGGAAAGCAGAACCACACACTTCAATACAAACAACAGCCAGTTAGCAGGCACAAATGCTAAGTGGGAAATTAAGTTAGAGTGGGCGAGACAGAGTACTAAAATTTTGAATATCCTGCTAAATTTAGTAAAAAAAAAAAAATCCATCTATGCCAATTCGAAATCTTTCCAGGTTCCAGGGGCTGCTGGATCACACATTTCAGAGAAGACTGAGGACTAAAATAGAGGAAGGAAATAGAGTTACTCCTTGAATTTAGACACACTTCTAATTAAAGTCTATCCACACCCTGTTTCACAGAAGAAATAAATAGCTCTTTTCTGATGGACAGGAACTACTGTGCTTCTTGCTGGATTCACTAACTGCATCCCTCCGTCTCTGTGGACCCACAGACACTCCGAAGGGTTGAAACTTCGGAAGAGGAAGGGGATTCAGAACTGTTCTTTTTGTCAGTAGAGACACTACCAGGAATTTTTTTCATTAACTTAGGTTGAATATTAAAATGCATAAGGTATAAATTTTAAATGTATTAAATCGCTTCCATCCTGAGCAGTACCTCTCCCTCAACCTTGTTCAAAGGGTGCTTTATCAATACAATCAGTAATTTCATTTTTATTTTCATGCTTCAACTACTATCGGTATAATAAAGATAGAAGTAAGCAATTACACAGGTGTGACATGGATTTGGAGATTTTTCAGAACTCTATTTGCATTATTCTATTTTAAAGGCATCTATCACATAAAGGGAACTTTCAGTTATTTTTCACATTGGCAGAATTATACAGCCCAACGCTTTGAAATCAATACTTAGAAATAAATGTGGAGTACTGCCCTGACTTTCTATATAACCTTGACAAAGACATTTACCATGTCTTGGCTCAGTTCCTCTATCTGTAGAACATGGAGAAAAATATTGACTTTGCTAATAGGGCTCTGGGTCAGATTAGTTATCCCAGCTTCACAAACTGCTTTCCAAAAATCATCAGGCTACAGAAAGCAGACCTGGGAAAAGCATGTATTTATTCTGTCCATCCATCCAAATACAAGCCTTTCCCACTCAAATCATTCATTCCATCCTCCCACATACCGGCTTTTCACAGTGAAGAATAATACTGGTAGCCAGCATCAGGCACTCTGCTGAAGTGGTCCCATGAAGGGGAAGCCACACGCAAACTGATATACAGAAGACTGAAGTTAGAATTCAGTTCTGGTCCTAACAGTCTGTTTCTACGAGAAGCACACCAGGTTTTTGACTCTGCCTTCTGTTATTACTGATGTCCTCATCACATTCATTTCAGTCCTGTCTCCCCACTGTTACCCCTACACCAGGTGCAGTGCTAAGCTTTCAGCATTATCACCTCCAATCCAACAATGGTTCACTGAGGAAGTGTCTTATCTGTTTGGGGAAGGTATATGCATATGGGGTGTCATGCAATAGGTCATGAGGTATATACATAAGGGGTGTCACACAATGAGTCATGAGGTATATAAAGATGGGGTGCCACACAATGGGTAATGAGGTATGTACATAAGGGGTATCACATAATGGGTAATGAGGTATATACATAAGGGGTATCACACAATGAGTCATGAGGTATATAAAGATGGGGTGCCACACAATGGGTAATGAGGTATATACATAAGGGGTATCACAGAATGGGTAATGAAGTATATACATAAGGGATATCACACAATGAGTCATGAGGTATATACACAAGGGGTATCACACAATGAGTCATGAGGTATATACACAAGGGGTATCACACAATGAGTCATGAGGCATATGCAGATGGGGTGCCACACAATGGGTCATGAGGTATATACATAAGGGGTACCACACAATGTGCAATGATGTATATACATAATGGGTATCACACGAGTCATGAGTTATATACACAAGGAGTATCACACGATGAGTCATGAGGCATATACAGATGGGGTATCATACAATGGGTAATGAGATATATACACAAGGGGTGCCACACACTGGGTCATGAGGTATATACACAAGGGATATCACACAATGGGTAATGAGGTATATACATAAGGGGTGCCACACAATGGGTCATGAGGTTTATACACAAGGGGTGCCACACACTGGGTCATGAGGTATATACACAAGGGGTATCACACAAAGGGTAATGAGGTATATACATAAGGGGTATCACACAATGGGTAATGAGGTATATACATAAGGGATATATACAATGTGTCATGAAGTATATATAAGTATGGAGTTCCACAGATCAGTAATGTACATCAGTTATGTCCATCCATCCAAACACAAGCCTTTCCCACTCAAATCATTCATTCCGTCCTCCCAACTACTGGCTTTTCACAGTGAAGAATAATACTGGTAGCCAGCATCAGGCACTCTGCTGAAGTGGTCCTATGAAGGGGAAGCTACACGCAAACTGATATACAGAAGACTGAAGTTAGAATTCGGTTCTGGTCCTAAGTTCTTAGAGTTCTGGAAGCTGGAAAGTCAACTGTCAAGGCCATATTTTGGCAACAGCCTTCTTGGCACAGCACACAAGTGGGAAATGTGGTAGGGGGGCAAGAGACTGACTTTGCACCTTTGGCTTCTCTATACTCAGCATGAACTCACCCACAAGGGAGGAGCCCTTGTGACCTACAGGCCTCTCAGCAGGCCCCGCCTGTTTCCAGTTCAGGCCCTTGGGAGAGAAGTTCAGACCATAGTAGGGAAGCTCTGTCATCATTCCCATGCAGAAATGGGATGAGTTGAGGCCATGTGGCTTGTAGGGCAGCACCACAGCTTAAGCTGTTTCAACAGAGGGCACAGTTCAGGTTAGCCCCCCTGGTATAGTCTTATCATGACCGAATTACTCAGCAACCACAAATGGTGTGAAAATTCAGGGAAATAGTGGAATAGAAGAAGACATCACAAAACCGACATTGTTGTGCATCTAGAGAATATTCGAAACAAAACCAAAAACCTGTTTTTTTAATTAAAAAGAGACCCATAAAACTACACTTAGATTAAAGAAGTAAAGTCCACACCAGGAGAGACTCCACCTGATTCTTCAAACATACAAAAATAGAATATACAAAATATTTTAGATCCAATATATTCCTCTATTAATTTTTCACATGCTCCCTAACTTATCTTAAAATAGACTTAATGCTTTTAAAATAAAGATTATGTCTTTAAGGGATGTTTAAAAAGCTATTACACTGAATTGAACATTAAAATAAATGAATTCTAGTTTTTCTTCTAAGCTGAAAGTTCAATGATATTTTGAATGATTGGTGGAAATATAAATGGATTGAACAGCAATTGAACCTGTTCAAGGGAGTTCAAGGGCACAGTGCTGCAGTGCTGATGTGACAGTCAGCATCACCATGTGAGAAGAGAGGGTTCAGCACCTGGCAGGGCAGGGAGTGGAGAGTGGCCAGTACCGTCTCTCCCTAGGCCTTAGCTGTCCTGCAGCCTCCCAGTATCTCTGCCCTGGGGGACAAGCTTCCAATATGAATCATTGTAGGGACAGATCACACCCAAACCACAGCATGAGAGTATTTGCCTGGATTTTCTGAGCACACAGTGAGTTGCTTTGTAGGAGAGAGACTCTGACTTTGAGGAACCTGAACCATAATAGCAAAGAGTTATGTCTGAACATTGCCTCACAGGGAGATAGATAACTGTCTTCATCCTCACAAACTAAACCCACCTGCCTTTTGCTTAGAAGGGAGACATTCTTCTCTGTCTTTCAAGGCTGATTTCTGCACATTTATCTCTGGAAATACAGTCTAGAACAAAGGACAACAGTTGTCACTACTCTAAATAAATTCAACAACGTGGTCAGCTTCAGGTTTTACATTGAAGCCATAGGAATGAATGCTCCATGTGGCTTGTTTTAGAACTTCATACATGTATATGTGTTTTGACCTAATCTGCCCCCACTTCCATCCCCTCTAATTCTTCCTCTGCCCCCCTTCCTGACCACTTTTTCCTCCAAACTTCATGTGGTCTTTCTCTAAATCCCCTGAGTTTATTTAAAGCTGCCTGTATGTGTATGAGTGTGGGACCATCTACATGGGTAGCCCTCGGGACCCACATCCCCAGAGAAAACTGACTCCCCCACCCCCACCGTCAATTGCCAAAAGCTCTTTATCCAGGAGTGGGACTTAATGAGTACTTTCCCCATCCATGCTGTGGCTCGTCTTCCTCTGTGATCCCTGAGCCTTGGGGAGAGGAAGTCTGATGTAAGTGTTCCATTTAGAGCTGAGCATGCTGTAGTCCATTCCTCTCTGCACATTGTCCAGTCATGAGTCTCTTTACTAGTTAAACTATTTCTTTTTTTTTTTTTTTTTTGTCTTTTTGAGATAGGGTCTCCCTGTAGCTCTGGCTGTCCTGGAACTCACTCTGTAGACCAGGCTGGCCTCGAACTCACAGAGATTTGCATGCCTCTGCCTCCCAAGTGCTAGGATTAAAGGCATGCACCACCATGCGCGGCATTTATTTATTTCTTTTTTGTGTATCAATGTACTATCTGCATGCAAGTTTGTGCACCCATGTCGTGCAATGCCGCAGAGGTCAGAAGAGGGTGTCGGATTCCCCTGGAACTGGAGTGAGTTCTCCTGGAATTGGAGTTTCAGATGGTTCTCGGCCGCCATGTGGGTGCTGGGGATCGAACCCGGGTCCTCTGTAAGAGCGGTCGGAGCTCTTAACCACTAGGCCATCTCTCCAGCCCCAAACTATTTCTTAATTAGCAAATTATTTTGAAGAAGTCTATTACATTGGTAGTAAATATGCTGACCAAGTAGATTTGGTCAATAAATGGTTCTTAACTGCTGGTTAATAAAAAGTTAAGAGATTTTTACAGAGCAAATACTGAGAAATTGATTCAAAAGTAGCTGTATCAAACCATGCTTAGGGGTTAACTCTCATTAGTGGATGGATTTAGTTGTTAACTGGGCCATCTCTCTTGTGTTCTCCACCTTATAGCAATTAGTACTAAGATTTGTTTTAGATAGAGTCCATGACAGTCAGAAGAGTGTTACAGAAAAGCTCATCTATTTGAAATATGAAATAGGGTGAATTTTCAGCCACTGTGTAAGAAACACAACTAATTTCTATGAGCCAACTGGACAGATAGTCAGGGGTCAAAGGTCTGGAGTGATTCGAACTTGCTATAAAAGAGTGGTTACACTGTGGAGATCTTATGCCTATGTCCATTCAAGCTACAAACAAAAGGACTCTTGGATTTTCATTGTCTCCTCCTTGCCTTGAGAAACCTTCATCCTTTTCTCAGGGAGTCCTGAGGAAGAGTAACTGTAGGGGAATCTTCAGAGGAGTGACTGACTGGTGTGCAAGCCTTCCATCCCCAGTTAACTTTCCAATCTGACAAATCAACAGAGAGCTGGGAACTAACACAAAGGAAGGACCTTAGATAAAATCACTTGTAGGTTTCACTTCTCTGGAAAACTCTCCTGACCCTTACATTAAAACTGGGCAAAAAGTTAAAGAGATCCTATCATAACATGAGCCCATAATCACTCAGCTTTGAGGGCTTCTTTTTAGAAAGTCATTCTGTCTGAGTTAAGCACCTGGGGCAGATCCAACAACTCTATCCAACAGTGTGGCTCGAGTTACAAACAGAAATAGTAACATCATGATAATAACCTTGCTCTTCGGAGCACAAGGCAATGTAGTATGAACAGTGGAAGCCTGTCAGTTTTGCAGCCGCTGCCATCTTTGAAATGCAAAACTACATTTTATGTCTCAGAACTGCTATCTCCAGCTTGTCTTAAGTGGAAAGATAACTTGAAGTGCAGGCAGATTTTCCCTGTCTCAAAAGGCAAATTGAAAGCTAATTCAAAGTCCATACACACCCATTTGAAGGTAAGGGTGGGGGGATTTTAGGTTACAGGGTTTTACACTTGTGTTATCAACTTGCTATGTGCCAGGTCACTATCCTACTGAGATTTGAGGAGGGAAAAAGCCCTTAAATTCAGTGAATGAGACTTAGACTGGATGTACAGAAGAGAAGACCGTGTGACATCTTAGGGAAACCTTGGCCCACTTGAACTCCCTGTTATTACTGCTCAACTCCTGAAGGCATGGTAAGAACTGAAGTATTCTGCATCTGTAATTCCCTGCCGTGTGAGTGCCAGAGGGAGTTACCCAAGTGGGAAGAGGACATGCAGTAAAGGAGTGAAGGAATACTCCTCAATCCAGCTCCTTGTTTCCTTCCAGCCCCAACAGAAACAATACAACATCCCAGGAGGAAAAGCAATCACTGTCCTGAAATCTTACATGAAAGACAGCAAGTGTAGTGAGGGATGCCCTATGTTAGCAGAACGGCCTTCCATCACCATTGAAAGGAGCTAATGTTGGCTTGAGAATTGCTGAGCTAAACGTTTCCCGCAAATTATACACCTCGACTCTCCTGTGTATACTGAAGACCCTTTGTATGATCTCATGGATGTTGTCAGCACCTGCTCTTCCAACTCACACTGTCCTAGGATCAAAATTGATTGACATTCTTCTATCAAGTCTTCCAGTAGTGTTTCATAGTAATTTCTGAGTCATAAATGGCCGTTCCTTACTGTTTGCCAGTGAGTCAGGATGGGATGCCCAAAGCTTTTATTATGTAATAGTCTTTAGTTGATAAGTGAGAAAACACAGAGGTTTTTTGTTTTTTATTCCCAGTGTCCTGCACATTCTAGGCAAATGCTCCATTGTGGAGGCACATAGTCAATCCCCAATTTAAACCACTTATGTGACATATGACTCCATCCAAGTCTACATTAGTAGAACAATGAATTTTTTATAAAAGACATTTTTTTATTTTTATTTTTAATGTGTCTGAGTCTTTTGCCTGCCATCCATGCACTGCCCAAGGAGGCCAGAAGAGGGAGTTAGACCTCTGGAAAAGTAGTTATGGAAGGTTGTTGGCTGGCATGAAGTTGCTAAGAAACAAACCCATGTCTTCTGCAAGAGGAGCCAATGTTCTTAAATGCTGAACCATCTCTCCATAGACCAATGGATTTATTCATGTTACTTATAGGACTATATACTTCCAGTCTAGATTATGCATTCTTGTAGTCTAGGTCAGTGGACCAATTAATTTATTGGCATTATCCATAGGAGGCCTTATTGATAAAGCATAGTAACTCAAGAGCTTCTCCATCATGGACAGAAGCACCCAGGCCAGCAAGATGGCTCAGGTGCTAAAGACAGGGCTGATGACATGAGTTTGATCCTGGAAGCCTACAGGATGAAAAGAGAAGTCCAACTCCTGCAAGTTGTCCTTTGACCCCTACAGGTGAAAATGGAAAAAAAAATTGTAAAGCTCACCCAGCACCAATGGTGACGCAGATAGATATTCCCAGAGGTCCCTGCCAACCTGCAGGCAGTTTCAGCAGGGCCTTGCGAATCTCGTAACTCTCTGAGTTTCCTGCATCTTGTAAAGTTCCAGAGTCCTAGGAACCTTTTTACCAGAGGAAGGGAGAATGTTTCAGTTGGAAGGAAATGGCCACACAACCACATTCTAGCCAATCCTTGCTAGCGTACCTGCACTAACATGAGCGGTCGATAAACCTTGGCCAAATCAAGAGATCAGCTTGCTGAAAATGTTTCTTGGAAGTATGCAAACAAAAATCACTGTGAAAGTCCTTTCCCAATTAAGGAAAAACTGTTCTCTGGTCTCTGAGCACCAGATATCTCCAGCATCTTCTTGTACTCTCGTATTGGACATGGTCTATGACTCACTTAGACATTCAATTTGGGTGTAGAATTATAGTTGCATCCTCAGAATGGGGGCCCAAACCATCTGGACAAGTTGGAAGCTGTTCAGAAAACCATGGCATGCTCTCAGCTTTTGTGTCCTTAATAACCTTAAACCGCTCTTAGATGCAAGTCTCTGTGATTAGTTAAGGTTTCCAATAGAAGCCCCCAGCAAAAAGAGAGAGTCAACATCCAAAATTGTCTCTTGGAGTTTTAGAAATTGTTCCCTCCTGTCATGGCTGCCAGCAGCCCAGCTTGCTGCTGCTGATCATTGGATTACGAAGTGTCGAATGCCTAGCCAGGAAAGTCCCCATTATGTTGCATCAATTGCACATTTTTCTGGCAATCTCAATTATTTTGTTGCTTTTTCTACAATTTAAGATGATTTTTTTATCCAATATCCCAAAAGTCTTATTACTGGAATTTCATTAACATATACAATTAATTTTGGAGAGTTGAGATGTTAATCACCCTTTTCACTTGAGATTTTCTTCTCTTTTGCCCAAATTTTCCCTGTATATCTATAGTTTCCATATGTACAGATAGAGTTTCTGAAGGAAAATCAGCCTGACAAATGACCAGACTGACCATGCAGCCCTCTGCCTCCCTGCTCCAGGACATAGATACATCTATCTCAGTACACACAACCTCCATCTTAGACATCTGGTTCCTTATCAGCCCTCTAGCAGAGGACATCTAGTTCCTTATCAGCCTCTTGCAGATCTGGTTTCTTACCTACCACCTTGCAGAAGATACCTGGTTCTCCATCAGAACTCCTCGTCTCTCCTTCTGAGATCCCAGGAAGGAGCCCAAACCACCCAAGAAGGTATGACCTACTTTCTGGGATTTTCTGGGCTGACCTACAAATCCCAGACTCCCCCCAAACCCTGAGACACAACCTCCATTCCCATGGGAAGGTTGATCGCCCTTCCTTCATAGCTAATAAAAGCTATCTGCTACAGAGAAGATTAGCATGGCCTCTGCGCAAGGATGACACGCAAATTTGTGAAGCATTCCATATTTAAAAAAAAAAAAAGCTATCTGCATCTGTCAAGTTTGGATTCAGTTTCTTTTTTTTTTCCACTTTTTTTTTATTGAGCACATTTCCTACAACATTTCTTAATCAAAGTGAGACTCAGTTCCCCCATTCCATGCCCACCCTCATGGCCCCCCTCCCCCTGTCAGAGCTCAGGATTCTGTCATACACAAGTCCTGGTTGCATCTTTGTTCTCAGTCTTTTATAACCTTTTTGTGTACAGGTTTACTGTTTTTGTCAGTTCGTTGAATAGGTTTTTCTCTCTCTTTTTTTGTTCCCATTTGATTTTATATTATTCCAAAATGCATACATATACTCCACACATAAATCAAAGTTAACTTAATCTGAAAATAAACTATAGGTTTAATTCCAAAATGTAAAATACATTTAACATAAAAAAAAAAAAAGCATGGTGGTGCATGCCTTTATCCTAGCACTTGGAGGCAGAGGCAGGTTGACTTTATGAGTTCAAGGCCAGCCTGGTCCACAAAGTGAGTTCCCGGACAAGCCAGAGCTACAGGGAGACCCTGTCTCAAAAGCAAAAAAAAAAAAAAAAAAAAAAAAAAAAAAAAAAAAAAAAAGCAGTATCACTTTACATTCTCTCTTTTTTTTCTAGAATATGAATATTATATTCTATTGATAGAACACCTATAGGATTCATAAGGATAATTATGAATGGTTGTAGCATGTGTCAATAAAAGAAAGTTAGAAGGATTCCCCTTAAAGGTGGAAAACTCAGCAAGCCCCCTGTCACTTCCTTTCAATATAGTGCTTGAAAATACTGCTAGGGCAATAAGGCAGAAAAGGAAATTAAAGGGAGTACTAATTGGAAAGAGGAAGTCAAACTATTCACCTCTTTGCAGACTATATATATTTACCTGAGGGATGCTAAAAAACTCAATGAGAAAAACTCCAGAATGCATGAGGTGGTTTCAAGTAGATGTCAGTGTGGTGGTTTGGATAAGTGTCCCCACAGGCTCTAGGTATTCAGGCATTTGGTCTCCAGTTGGTGGCACTGTTTTTGGAGGTCTTAGAGGTGTTGGCCAGCTGGAGGAACGTGCGTGTTGGGGCAGCTTAGTGAGTTTTATTTAACAAGCCTCTGTGGTCTACAGTCACCCCTCTCTGCTTCCTGTGCTTCTGCGAGATGTGAACCCTGGGTTTTGCTAGCTCAGTCTCACAGCCCCATAGCCTCCCCTGCCCACAAATGGACTGCCTAATCCTGGGATTCGCCAATTGTAGCTCAAAACCTCTTCCGTTTTTTTTTTTGTCTTTTGGAGACAGGGTCCTCCCTGTCGCTCTGGCTGTCCTGGAACTCACTTGTAGCAGGCTGGCCTTGTACTCACAGAGATCTCGCCCTGTCCTCTGCCTTCCGAGTGCTAGGATTATAAAGTGCAGTAAGGCCTTTGATCTAGCATTCGGGATGCAGCGGCAGGCAGGATCTCTGTGAATTCAAGGCCAGCCTGTCGACAGAGTGGAGCTCCATGACAGCTGGGACTACAGGGAGACCCTGTCTCGGAAAAGGACAAAAAAAATAAATAAAACTCTTCCTTTTATAAGTTCCTTGGTCATGGTGGCTTATCACAGCAACAGACAAAGTGGACTAATACATTATTGGTACCAGAGCAGTGGTTGTGGCTGTGAAGAACCTGACCAATATGGATGTTTTGGAGAAATGTGGAAGACTTGGAACTTTGGGCTAGAAAAAGCTGTTGACTACGTAAGCAGGCTTAAGGGCTCATTCTAGTAGATGAGAAAGCATTGCTGCAAAAAAAAAAAAAATGTAGTTCCAGAGGAAAATAAAGACTTAGACAGCCAACCGGGATATTTGAAAAGAGTCTGGCAGCAGTTTGCCCACACCCAAATGCGTGCCTGCTGCTAAATTGAAGCAATGGACCTGATGACTGGTGGAGGATATTTCAAGACAGCCTAATGTAGAAATGGTGGTGTGGCTTTTAATGGTGAATATTATACAGATCTACAGTGAAAAAGAGCAGATGGGGCAGAAAGAAATGCAGAATGTACAGTTTGGATCTGAAAACTGCACTAGGAAGATTAAAGGTGGGGCCAAGGCATGTGAAGGAGAGGCTCCCTTTCAAAAGGAGATTAAAGCAATTAAGGAGAGGCCTGGAGATTTACGAGTAAACAAAAGAATCAGTACCTTCAGGGCAAGACCACACCCAGCTAATCCTCCAACAAGTACAGGGCAGAAAAGTTGCAAATGTGGTTGAAATAAGCCAGGGTCCATCCCAAAATTGCAGCCAAAATCAGCAGTTTCATTCACGTGGTGCTGGCTTTAGAGGCATGAAGTTTGCAAGAGTGAAGGGGTCATCAGTTCTTCCTCCATGGTTTCAGAGAGCTGCCAAGGTCAGGCAGAGCTCAGCAGGGATGTCCCTGCATAAAGTAGACCCTGATAGGCCATTGCATGAAGCTGTGAATGTGAAGCCTGGTTGGCAGCGGAGACCCCAAGAAGACTTTTGAGATGCCAGACCTGTGAGATATTTGCCAAGGAGAGCTGCATACAGGGAGTGGTACCAGCCTAAGAAAGAGATGTGTGTTGCAAGCAAAGTTGGAAGAGCTGAGCCTTCTAAGCCCTTTGGAAGTCCAGTCCCAGAAGTTGCATGTGGAGCTACTGGACTTGGTGTTTGCCCTGCTGGTTTTCGGTCTTGTTTTGGTCCAGTATTTCCTCACTATGCCTCTATTCCTCCCTTTTGGAATGGGAATATGTATTCAGTTTCACTGTACATTGGGAATATGTAATTTGCCTTTTGATTTTACAGAAGCTTACAGTTTAAGAGTTTGGCCTGCATCTCAGAAGAGACTTTGGACTGTGGACTTTTGAATGGCATTGAAACTGGTAAGGACTATGGGGGCTTTTAAGGTTGGACTAAATGCATTTTGCATTTTATATGGTCAGGAGCCTATGGGGGCCAGGGAGTGGAATGTGGTGGTTTGGATGAGGGTCCCCCATAGGCTCTAGGTATTCAGACATTTGTCTCCAGTTGGTGGCACTGTTTTTGGAGGTCTTAGAAGGTGTGGCCGTGCTGAGGAAGTGCATTGTTGGGGGGCAGGCTTAGTGAGTTTTAACAAGCCTCGTGGTCTACAGTCACCCTCCCTCTCTGCTTCCTGTGCTCTTTGCGAGATGTGACCCTCGGTTTGCTGCTCCAGATCCAGCCGCCACGCCTCCCACCACAATGGACTCTAATTCCCGGGAACCACCAATCATAAGCTCAAATAAACTCTTCCTTTTATAAGTTCCTTGGTCATGGTGCTTTATCACAGCAACAGAAAAGTGACTAATACAGTCAGGATACAAAATTAACCTAGAAAAATAGGTAGACTTTCTTTATACCAACAACAAGCAACTAAAGAAGGAATACAAGGAGTCCTTCCCAATCACAATAGCTTCAAAAACAATACAATACCCAGGAACAAACCTAACCAAAGACACCAAAGATCTCTGTAACAAAAATTATAAACCCTTGAAGAAGGAGATTGAAAATGACATCAGAAGATGGAAAGACCGCCCATGCTCATGGATTGGAAAAATTAATATAGTAAAAATGTCCATTCTACCCAAATTAGTATACATTTAATGTATCCCAATTAAATGCAATCCCAATTAAAATCCCCAAGACTTTCTTCGCATGCTTGGAAAAAAATCCTTAAATTCATATGGACAAACAAAACACCCCGAATAGCCAAAGCAGCCCTGAGTGAAAAGAGTAATACAGGGGGCGTGGTCTCGATACCAGACTTTAAACTACACTACAGAGGTATAGTCATAAAAACAGCCTGGTACTGGCACAAAAACAGACCCATGGACCAATGGAACAAAACTGAAGATCCAAACTTGAGCACATACAATTTCAGCCACCTCATATTTGACAAGGGGGCCAAAAAGACTCAATGGAGGAAAAACAGCATCTTCAGCAAATGGTGTTGGCAAAACTGGATCACCACTTGTAGAAGAATAAAAGTAAACCCATACCTCTCACCCTGTACAAAAATCAACTCCAAATGGATCAAAGACCTCAACGTGAAACCCAAAACTCTGAAGGTGATAGAAGAAAAAGTTGGCAGCAACCTACAAGACATAGGCATAGGAAAAGACTTTCTAAATCAGACAGCAGCTGCACAGGAAACAAGGTCAACAATTGATAAGTGGGACCTTACAAAAGCTTCTGTACAGCAAAAGAAATAATCAGGGAAGCGATGAGAAAACCCACAGAGTGGGAGGAAACTTTCACTGCTGATACATCTGACAGAGCACTAACTTCCAGAATATATAAACTACTAAAAAAACAAACAAGTAAGAAAACAAATGACTCACTCAAAAGATGGAGTAAAGAGATGAACAGAGACTTCACAAGTGAGGAAATAGAGATGCCAGAGAAACATCTTAAAAAGTGTTCAACATCACTAATAATTAAGGAAATGCAGATCAAAACCACTTTAAGATATTGTTCTAGTTTGTCTTCCATTGCTGTGAAAAAACACTCTGACCAACACCAACTTGGGGAGGAAAGGGTTTATTGAGCTTACATCTCCTGGGTCACAGTTCATCACTTAGGGAGCCCAAGGCAGGAGCTCAGGGCAGGAACTTGGAGGCAGGAGCTGAAGCACAGGCCATGGAGGAATGCTGTTCACTGGCTTGCTCCCCTGGCCAATGCCCAGCCTGACTTTTTATATGACACACAACAACCTGCCCAGGGTGGCACCACTCATTGTGGCCTGGGGCCTCCCACACTGCTTGACAAGACAATACTCCACAGATGTGGCCACAGGCCAACCCAATGGAGCCAATTCCCCAATTGAGGCTCCCTCAACCCAGGTGTGTCAAGTTGACACTAAAGCTATCCAGCACAGATATCATCTCACTCCGATAAGGCTGGCTATCAAGAAAACAAATGATAGCAAATGCTGGAGAGGTTGTGGCAAAAGGAGAACGCTCATTCACTGCTGGTGGGAATACAACCATTATGGAATGCAGCGTGGAGAACCCTTACAAGACTCAGAATGAGCCTACCACCTGACCCAACCATACCACCTCTGGGTATATACCCACAAGATGCATCCTACTGCAAAGATACATGTATGGCTATGTTTATAGCAGCTCCCTTCACAATATTGAAGAGCTGGAACCAACCCAAGTGCCCCTCATGCAATGAGTGGATAGAGAAAATGTGGTACATGTACACAATGGAGTTCTATGCAGCAGTAAAGAAAGATGATATCATGAAATTTGCAGGTAAATGGATGGAACTAGAAGATATTATGTTAAGTGAAGTAACACAGTCCCAGAAAAACAAAAGATGAATGGTATCCCTCATCTGTGGATGCTAGAACCAAGTACCTAGTTCTAAGGCAAATTGAGCAACATTAATGCTATATTCCCCACAATCTGAACACAACCATGCTCTTATATTATGAATCCTTAGACAGGTCCTAGAACTAACCTACCATTTATTTTCAGACTATGGATTTTTGGTATATGATGGTAGACATGTATACATATTTTAGAGTAACATGAAGTTAAAATGGAAAAAGGTGAATCAAGAAATATGATATGGAAATAACAATTTGTTTTCCAGAAGATACAATTTTAGTATAGGTGTGATGTATCAGGCTGGTGTAACTTAGCCTTTCTGGGTGCTTAATGACCATACCTAATGCCCATACCAATTTGGCCAAGGGACCTAAGGGATAACTTTGTTCCTTGCCCTCAGAGGTCAACTAAGTCTCAGGGGAATATGCATGGGGGCATCTCCTGAAATGTCCTGCAATTGTGAGTCAACAGTCTTCCTGTGCAAGGAGGTCTTGGAGATCCACTAATGGGACTTTAGCCAGTGTCTACCCTATAAAAAGAGGAAAGTTTGCTCATGCTTCAAAAAAAGAAGCCTGGTCTAGTAAGACCTGTGTCTTCGAGTGGATGGAACTGGTGGTTGAAAAACCAAAAGGAGCCAGGGGCTACCCCCCCAAAAAAACCCCAAGTGACCTTGAAGACCAGATACTCAACTGACCTTGAGAAAACAGAAACCTTGGTTAATCTGGGATGATTATGTGGCCTTAAACATCCAAAAGGAAAGTATAACCAGATATAAATAATCAATAAGGTCTGAGAAATTGTATTTCAGATATAAAACTTGAGAATCCTCCAAACCTTCAATGCCAGATGGGGACTACAGAGATGTCCAGCTTATGGACTGAGTGGCTACTGGGATCTCAGCCTCTTCAGAGTGTAGACTGCCATTGTTGGACTACCCAGGCTGTGTCATGGAGGCCAGTGCAGGAAGATCAAGACAGGACACAGGCTTGCTGGACCTCATTTGGGTGACCATGGTGGGGAGGGACCCCAGTGTGGAGCACAGGGGCAGGATTGATGGTTGTTTGGGTTTGCCAAGGAGGAAACTTCAAGCACTTCCTTGGGGAAAACATGACATGTTTTGGTAAAAAAAAAAAGATTAAAAATATTCTGCTTGTTTTTATCATGGCGCCTTTTCATCCTGAATTCTAACAGTCTGTGTAACAATGGTTAGCAGTCCAGTAGTGCACGGGTACTGTGATTTTCCTATCAAATGCTTGCCAATCTTTTTCAGGTATATATTTGTGTGTATAATATATGTCTTCTTATCTCCATTTCTAGGTATATTATGCAAGAGCTGAAGAAAACACTTTTGTCTGCCATGGGATCAGCCACCTTACCAAGTTTATGGAATTATTTTAGTGGTATTTTAGAGTGCTCTCGTGCTTTCAAGGAGTACAATCTACAAAGCCATTAACTTATCCCTTCTTTTCAAAATTGACATTTAATTTTCTTGTTTTATTACAGTTTCTAGCAAAATTGCTTCATAGCAGCAATGATAGCCCTCAGCTCTGTTTAGCTATAGAGACATATACCACAGAGACCAAGGGTCTGTGGAATATAACCCAAGTCACCACTTTCTGTTTGGGTGTTTTTAAACAAGGTATTTAACTTCTTTGTGCCCAGTTTTAAGAACTCCTTGTTAACAGATTGGAGGTGTTGATATTATCTATCGCATAGTGTTTTGTGAAAATTAATACACATAAAGTACTTACAGCAACCCTTGTATACAGTAAACGGTAAAATATTATATTTATTCTTGATTTATTTGGAAAGTTTTGATAGTTGAGCAGCATTTTGCTGTTTAGTATTGTTATAATCACATGGTAAAATGTGTCAGCACTTAACATGGGTTTTGTTTTTACAGTTTTACTGATTTTTTTTATTGGGAAAATGGCTTCTGTTGTACTTTCGAAATGTGTTTATAAAACTAGAACTTTTTCTTGAAGTTATTAATGTTATGATGCATCACACTGATGGATCTACCTTTCCATGACTTGGTTTCTTGTTAGTGACAGTGTACCATTCTTTTGATTTAGTCTGTTTTGACATTTTTAGCATGTTGTGCATATTAATACATTAGTTTTGTTTTATTTCAGAACTATATTGAGACTTGACAAAATTTTTATTTAGCTTGATCCTTACAAAAATAAATGATCTGAATTGGAAAATGATGTAAGAAATGCACAAACCATCAATAAAAATTAAATTAAAAAAAAAAGAAAATAAATTAATAAAAAACCTTTTAATATAAAAAGTAAAAAAAAAATAAATGAGGAAGATGTCTAGGTTCTTCTAAGGCTTGAAATATTTTAAATAACTTGGAACAAACTTTCCTTTAAAGGTTATATAAAACTTGGCTGGGAATCCATCTGGCTCTGTCTGTTTGAATGGTACATCTTTATTCACCTTTTCAATCTTGTCTTTGGTAATTGGTCTGTTCAAGGATTCTATATCTTCTTAGGTCAAATGTGGTATTTTATCTTGTGCTAGAAAAGTCATCCATCTCTGCTAAGTGTCCAGATTTATTGTCAAAATATATGTGGTATCTGTAATTCTTTTAAACCTCTTCTATATCTAGCTGCATGCTCGCTTTCCCACTTTTAATCTTATGCATAACTTTATCACTCTTGTTTATAATATGTGTTATATGCTTTGTTGAAGTGTTTAAAAATCCTTTTGCATTTTTCTTTTACTATAAAATGTTTTTCATCTCATTAAATCCACTTTATATCTCAGTTGATCTCTTCTTGCTATTAGTTCCTTTGTCTTTTTATTTTTCTTCTTCCATATGGAAAAAAAATTAAGATCATTGTTCTATTTTTTTCTTGAGTACAATTTTTCTCTCTTGCCTAGATTTGGGGGTAAAATATTCCATTGTTCAATGCTTCCCAAACAGTGTATAATACTCTTTTTCATTTTCTTATTAGTCCAAAATAATATTTATAATATGTGTAAGATAACATTTCTAGAACCATACTTTAAGTAGTCATAATTAATTCTCATTCCAGTTATTTCCAATATTATAGGATTATGATAATAAAATGTGACTTTTGGAAAAGCTATGAATTTGATTAAAAATTTTATCTAATATACCAGAGTGCAATGCACACAGAAGGCCAAAATTGGCTAAGTTTTAGAGAATAAGAGACTGCAGACTGCATGTCCCTGGATAGGACTCCTATATTAAACCTCACCCACCCATGGCTCAGGGAAAATTGCTGAAGAGCGGGCAGAAATATTAGTACATGAACATAAGGGAACAGAGGTTTTCAGGCCTCTGAGAACTTGCTCATATGAACTTGCAGCATGGTAACAGCATGCACAAGACTTATGCCAACTTGGTCAGATAGAAACCAGCATAGAACAAGGGAAATGGGCGGCGGCCCCCACCGTAGCCCAGGAAATGGGCGGCAGGCCCCACCGTAGCCTAGGAAATGGGCGGCAGGCCCCACCGTAGCCCAGGAAATGGGCAGCAGGCCCCACCGTAGCCTAGGAACTAATGGTAACTGATTTCTGCTGGGTGAGGGAAAGTAGGTCTTCCTCAAGGAAGTGAATCTGCATAAATTGACTAGATTCCAGTGGATGAACTTGCACCAAGGACATCTGGGTGCAAAGGCTTGACTGGATAGGACTTAACATATACAGCAGGATGCATGAAATATAGTGGGGGAGGTTGTGGGTGATGCAGATGGGGGAAGGGTCGAAATATGATTGAGGTCTATTATATGAAATTCACAAAAACTCAACAAAAATCTTTCCAAAAAATTTTATCCTTTGGGGGCCAATGAGACAGGTAAGCAAGTAAAGGGGCTTGCTGCCGAATCTTGGTGATCTTAGCCTCCCAGAACCTGTGTAAAGGAGAAAACTGACTCCACAGCCTTCCTCTGACCTTTACACACATACCATGGCACATATGCCTCCCACATCATGTACACACACGCACATACACACACACACACACACACACACACACACACACACATGCTCGTGCACACACACACACCATTTTTTTAAAAAAACATTCTTATTTTTATTGCAAGAACCTCCCAGAATAAAGAAAACATGCAGCGTGGCCTGTGCCTGAGTGCACGTGCACATGCAGCATGGCCCGTGTCTGAGTGATCGTGCACATGCAGAGTGGCCCGTGCCTGAGTGCTCGTGCACATGCAGCATGGCCCATGTCTGAGTGCTCATGCACATGCAGCATGGCTTGTGCCTGAGTGCACGTGCACATGCAGCGTGGCCCGTGCCTGAGTGCACGTGCACATGCAGCGTGGCCCATGCCTGAGTGCACATGCACATGCAGCGTGGCCTGTGCCTGAGTGCTCGTGCACATGCAGCATGGCCCGTGTCTGAGTGCTCGTGTACATGCAGCGTGGTCTGTGCCTGAGTGCACATGTACATGCAGCATGGCCTATGCCTGAGTGCTTGTGCACATGCAGCGTGGCCTGTGCCTGAGTGCTCATGCACATGCAGCGTGGCCCGTGTCCGAGTGCTCGTGTACTTGCAGCGTGGCCTGTGCCTGAGTGCACGAACACATGCAGCATGGCCTGTGCCTGAGTGCACGTGCACACTTCTGCCTGTCATGATCTTGTGGCACAGGGCACCCAATCCGTACATATGCATTACCATCTGTGGGAGACAAAGAAACTGAAACGTACATGGGGTGGGCATCGAAGGCTGAATCTTCCTTTGCTTGGGGCCCTGCTTTAGAGAAAGATGTCTCTGGGTATAATAATGAACTGATTTCTGCTTAGGTTTGGAATCCCAGTTTTGGGAGCCCGTTACATTATGACCAAATTTGTGATCAACTTTTATACAGCTTCTAGGATATATTAAAATTGCTCCTTCTTAATTTATACTTGTTAAGTGAAATAAATTATTTATATGCTTCAGTTCCTCTATGTTGTTACTACTGAATTCATCTATCAGAACTGCTACTTTGTAGTGTGCAGAGGTACTGTACTTTCTGTTATATAGTGTCCTATGTAGTGTGAAGAGGTACTGTACTTTCTGTTATATAGTGTCCTATGTAGTGTGCAGAGGCACTGTACTTTCTGTTATACAGTGTCCTATGTAGTGTGCAGAGGCACTGTACTTTCTGTTATATAGTGTCCTATGTAGTGTGCAGAGGCATTGTACTTTCTGTTTCTGGGTTCTTTTAACATTTACTCTGACTGAGTGAGCCATTTCCTGTACCTTGTCTTCCAGGCTTGGTTTTCTGTCTTCCACTTGATTCATTCTATTGGTGAGGTGTTCCACTGAGTCCACTTTATTTCACTGAGTTTTTCAGGTTTTATTTTTTCTTTTTGTTCAGAAATTATATTTTTATTAAATTCCATTTTTATATCTTGGATTGCTTTATTTCATTCAGCTTTTAAAAAAATGTGTATAAGTGTACTGTCTGCATGTAGGTTGGTGCATCCATGTTGTGCAATGCTACGAGGTCAGAAGAGGGCATCAGATTCCTCTGGAACTGGTGTTAAGACCGTTCTTAGCCACCACGTGGGTGCTGGGAATCAAACCCAGGTCCTCTGCAAGTGCAGTCAGTGCTCTTAACTGCTGAGCCATCTCTCCAGCCCCCATTCAGCTTTTTTGGTGTGTAATTTTCATGGTTTTCATTCTGGACTTTATGCATGTCCTCTTTGAATTCCTTGAACATGTTCATAATGACTGTTTTGAAATCTTTATCTTAACCATGAACTAAGTTGTTCTTCTCAGGGGACAGTACAGTGGGTATACTAATTTCTAAAGGAGATTTATTGTCTTTGATAACCTTATTTGTTTATTTAATCATTCATTCATTCATTCATTCATTCATTCATTCATTCATTTTACAATGGGACCTAGGCGTCTGGAGTTAGGTCCCTGTGGTGTTTTTTGGTTTACATATCTGGTTTCACCATTGTTGAGAAGGTATTTGGATCTCTGTTTGCTGTTACCTGGACTTGCCAGGTTGTGGACAAGCTGAATGGTGCTTGAGGTTTGATTTTGGTGCAACTCTGTGTGGATTGGTGAATAAAGTGTCAGATGTGTTTCTCCCACCCCCATGTCTGCACTCCTGGACAAATATGCACTTTTTACCCCAGGAGCCAACCTTCTGTAGACTTAGTGGATGCTCAATGCCAGTCTTCAAAAGTCTGTAGAAGGTTAACAT
Organism: Rhizomys pruinosus; assembly: GCA_009823505.1. NCBI lineage: Eukaryota > Metazoa > Chordata > Mammalia > Rodentia > Spalacidae > Rhizomys > Rhizomys pruinosus. The sequence continues at coordinate 613,287 of VZQC01007230.1, forward strand.
GATTTCTACAAGTGGCTTTGTGGTGGCATGGGCCAGGTCACAGTGGGAGTGAGCAGCATTCCCTGGGTACAAAGGAAGCATGTTACACCAAGCCCAGGTTAGGGCTGCTGACATGGAGGCAGGGTTGGAAGTTTCTACCTGGGTTTGAGGTCTCCTCAGGACCCCTCCTGGTCTCAGGGCTGTGTGGTGAGTGGGTGATTGTGGGGAAGGGAGAAAGGCTCAGGGGGTTGCTATCTGGCAGTGGGAAAGTTTGGAGGAGTGCCTTCCCGGGACTGAGGGCCACAGGCAGCTTCCTACACATGGCAGGGAGAAGGGATTGTGTTTGGCTATGCGCATGGCCCTAGCTGTAGCTGCACAGAGGGAGGGGTCACTGTCTGGGCATGGGGTGTGGCCCTGGGGCTGCCAACCTTTCTGTGGGTGGGGATTTGCAAGCAGCCACACTCATATTCAATTGTTCCTTTAATAGTAACCATTCTGACTGGAGTGGAATGAATCCTCAAGGTAATTTTAATGTACATTTCCTTAATGGATAAATATAGTGAACATTTAAAAAATATATATCTTATCTTTGTGTTTCTTCTTTTGAGAAATCTATTTTTAGTTCCAGATCCCCATTTCTAATTAGGTTGTTCTTTTTTTTTTTTTCATTGATGTTTTTAGTTCTTTGTTTGTTCTAGACAATAACCCTCTGTCAGATGTATAGCTGTTAAAGACTTTTTCCCATCCCATTCTGTATGCTGCCTCTTCACTCAAACGATATTATTCAGCTATTAAGAAAAAAATTCAATTATTAAATCTACAGGTGAATGAATGAACTGGAAATAATTTGAGTGAGGTAACTCAAGCCTAGAAAGACAACTGCTGAATGTTCTGTCTCTTATGTGGATGGTACCTCTAAATATTTAAACATGTGTTTAAATCAGAATACTCACAGAAGCCAGGAAACGACTAAAGGGTCAAGGAGAAAGGCTTTCAGGTAGGGGAGACAGAACACAGGTGGTGAAAAGGGGAACAGGGAATAATGAAGAAGCAAGTAGAGTGGAGGATGGGAGGGCAGGGCAAAGGAGGGAGTATGGGGAGGAATCACTAACACTAAGAGCCATTGAAAAAGCTGGACAGAAACAGACTACTGTAGAACCCTTCTAAAGTATCTACATATACATACATACATACATACATACATACATACATACATACATAAAAACGGGTTTAAATGGACTTAATCTAAATTATATGGTGGACAATGCCCCTCCTTGACACTGTAGGATTCAGATGAAAAGTGCAGTACCAGGCCTACCTCTGTTGGAGCTCCTGGTAGGTGGATTATTTTGCCTTTTCTCTTGGTTTCCCTCCAGAACTTGATGGTAAGACCTTATTGCTAAAAATACCACATATTTTGAGTGGAAAATTCAAGCAAGTATTTACCTGGAAGCTTCATCCCTGCTGCCCAGCTTTCATAGTGCTAGAAAGTGCTATGCACACTACCAGAGGAGAAAAATAATCAATAAAATAAAAAATAAAAAAATAAAAAAAACCTTATTGCTAAAAATACCACATATTTTGAGTGGAAAATTCAAGCAAGTATTTACCTGGAAGCTTCATCCCTGCTGCCCAGCTTTCATAGTGCTAGAAAGTGCTATGCACACTACCAGAGGAGAAAAATAATCATGAGGCTTCCCCTATGACAATGACTGGCCTGGCAAGATTTGCCCCCTGATATAATAGTGACACAAATGTAATGGGAGTGACCAACCTCTTTTTAAAAAAGGCCATTTCCGAGGGAGAGCACCTCCAACCCACTTCAGCAGCCTCAAGGTGGTCCCAGTAGGTGCCAGCCAAGGCATGAAGAAGCTCCTTCAGGAAAAGTTCCCCAACGGTGAGCCAGCTGCAGGACATCAGTGAGCTGCTGGCCACGTGACAGCCGAGTGGGGCTCCCACAGTGGTCCTCGCCTGTCCCCACAACACCCAGGACGCCAGTTGAACCCGCCTGAAAAAAAAAATAAAAGGCCATCTCTGTACAACAGAACCCATGCCTGGTACCATTTTCAGGATTTACAAAACTGTGGGCATAAGTCCTAGAGGGAAACAACTGCTGTTATTCTGCTGAGTGGAAAGAGTATTAAGTCCAGTTCTAATGACTATCCCATGCCCATAGATTAGCATGTCTCTCAGTGCTCATCAGAGAAGGTTCTTTTCACAGTTGCTGGAGATTAACACGTAGACCTAAAACTTTTAAATAAGAGAATTTAAATAAGAGAATAGAGACTGTGGCACGGCCAGGCCTAAATATGTATCGTATCCCCACCTTCCAAGACTCAGGGATCACTGTAGAAGTGGTGGGTAGAAAGACTGTAAGACCCAGAGGCAGCGGATGGCTACAAAAAAAATGCTTTTCAGACCCAACAGAGCAATCGTACATATGAACTCACAGTGCTTGGGACAGCATGCACAAAGCCTGTGCGAGCTCAGTCTGAAGGAAATCCCAGCATGGAGGCAGAACTGTCGCATGGTCCCACCCCTAGCTGAGGAGCTACTTATTGGCAATCGATGGTTTGTTGGGGAGGGAGAATCAGCTTTCTATCTGTGGACTGTGAGATGCTAACTGTGTTTGGTAAAGGGCGCTGTACCAAGGAACATATAAACAACACTAAGTTAAGTCAGTGAGTTTAAAACAATGCATAGAATAGGGAATGGTAAGTGAGATAGGGGAGGAGCCACAAGGGAAGAACGGGGGTGGACTTGATCAAAAACACATTCCCCGCATGTATGAAATTCTCAAACAATACAAAAATAATGAGTAGGAAAAAGCCAAATAGTAACTTAAGAGAATCAAATTTATTCCACTTAGGTGGGAAAAGGCTATAAATAGGCCCATAGGCATTGCTTATAGGCATGCGTAGGGATGGAGAATATCATTAGGAAAGTAGTCCCTTCTCTGCTCTGTCAGCCATGGTGGCTAGTATAAACAACTCTGTGACCATTTTCATGTTTCAGGGAGCAAAAATAATGAAGAAGAGTTTTTTGAAAGGCAAGCATTATATAGACTGAGTTATAGCCCCAGCCCACATTTTTCTTTTGTTCAGCACTAAGTATCAATCCAGGACCTTATGAATGCTAAGCAGACATTCTAACACTGCTGAGCCACATCCTATCCTCAGATGGATATTTTTCCAATATTATGGCAACAAGTGACTCACAGAAACACTTCATAGAAAAATCAAAATCATTATATATATATATATATATATATAGGTATATCTGATATATAACTTCTTGATATATATATGATATATATCATATATATCAGATATACATATATGTGTATGATTTATATATATGGATATGATATATATATATAGGGATATGATATATATCATATACGTATATATATCATATATATATCAAAAAGTTCCACAGGTCAGTAATAAGAAACAAAACCGGGCAAAAGACTTGAGTAGTCACTTCACAGAAAATGTTGTGCAACCTAACTGGTATCTAGTGGTGTGAAACAAGAGTGGAACTATTCTTCCTCATTAAGTAGACAAAGTAGAAAAGCTGACAATGCAAGAATTACAGACTGCAGATCAATGGATGCTCATACAGTGCTCATGGAATGTAAATTGACATAGTCACTTCGGAAAACAATTTGGATTACCTTATAAATTAGAATATTTGCATAGTCAATGAACCAGCATTTCTACTTTTGGGTATTTATCCAAGAGAAGTTCAGCAAATATTGCCAGAAAATTCCCAATAACACTGTTCATGATAGCACAAGTCAGAAAACAACCTAAGGGTCCATTGACAAGGGTTTGAATACACTGTAACCTAATCACAGAAACACTAAATACCAATGAAAGTTAATGAACCAAGATACAGTAACACATGACTGAATCTTATGAAAATGATGTGTAAACAGCAAATCTGTGAAGACCGATAATTTTTAAAAATTCAAAGGAGATGGCTTAGCAGTTAAGAGCACTGACTGCTCTTGCAGGGGACCTCGGTTTGGTTCCCAGCACCCACAAAGCAGCTACCAGCTGTCCACAACCAGTTCGAGGAGATCCAACACCCTCCTCTGGCCTCAGTGGGCATTGCACACATAGTACACTTACATGTAGGAAAACACTCAGACACATAAAAAGTAAAAATAAATGAATAAAAAATTTCAATTCAAAATAAAATTGAAAATATCTGGGTACTTCGTATGCATGTATATACATAATACTTTTTAAAAGCAGGATAAATATAACAGAGCATTCAAAATAATGACAGCACAAGAGACAAAGAAAGAAACAGGGAAGGACAAGGAAGTAAAGTCCTGCAATTTCATCATATTGTCAGCATAGTCATAAAATTAAATATATAAAATAAATACAGGTAATGAATAAACAATGATGGCAATATGCAGGAAACCAAAGATGATGACTGGTCCTGGTGGTACCCTTAGAACAAAAGAAATTATGAGGGTTTGGGCTGTCACTCAGCAATAGATCACTTGCTGGGCAGTCAGGAGACCCTGAATTAAATCCTCAGTTTCATAAAAACATAAGTAAGTGATGAAATGATTATTGCAATGATAATAATTAATCCTGAATACAAGTTCTATCCTGAGAAGATGATGGGTAATGTAGTCCCAGGCCTTTGGAGGACTCCCTCTCTCTCACCTCCCTGCCCCTAGGTCCAGCACAAATCCTTCGGAAAAGGCCTTGCTACAGGAAGGTTGAGGCAAGAGACCAGGACTGTTCAAGAAGCAGGGATTTTATCTGTGCTGCAGGCTGGTCCAGAGGACTCAGGTCTCATTGTCTGGACCAGCAGGGGCAGAAACTCATTGTTTTATGCCTAGAGGAGCAGGTTACTGCACAAAGGCAACTTGAATATTGATTGACTAACAACAAAACTTCTAAAGACAAGCAGTTTATCAGAAACGGGCTGTTTCTTGGAAAGGGAAAAAAAGCTTAAAAAGTCCCTTTAAAAGTCCCTGTCAAACAAAGAGAAGTTTCTGTGAAGGAAGCCAAAACCATAAATTGGATGGCTCTACCCAGCAATGCCAAGATTCCTGAGGATTAAAAAGAGACATGCAGGGACTGGAGAGATGGCCTAGCGGTTAAGAGCGCCGACTGCTCTTACAGAGGACCCGTGTTCGATCCCCAGCACCCACATGGCGGCCGAGAACCGTCTGAAACTCCAATTCCAGGAGAACTCCAGTTCCAGGGGAATCCGAGACCCTCTTCTGACCTCCGCGGCATTGCACGACACGGGTGCACAAACTTGCATGCAGACAGTACATTCACACATACAGAAATAAAATTAATAAAAAAAATAAAAAAAATAGACATGCAAGAGAGAGAAGAGAGAGAGAGAGAGAGAGAGAGAGAGAGAGAAGAGAGGAGATTAAAATCCCAAGTTGTTTGCCAGCGGGTGGCGCATGCCTTTTAATCCTAGCACTTGGAGGCAGAGGCAGGTGATCTTTGTGAGTTCAGGCCAGCCTGGTCGACAGAGTGAATTCCAGGACAGTTGGGGCGACAGGGCGACCCTGTCTCGAAAAGAACAAAAAAAAAAAAAAAAAAAAAAAAAAGCCAGTTGTTCTTGATTTTCCCCATCAGCTCCTTTCCAGTATTGGGAAGATACATCCCTCAGACTGATACCACTAGGATTATTCCTGTTGTCTGAGTTCCATGTGGCTTTTCAATTCCCTGCCATGTTTTCTAGTCTCTATGATTTTTTTTCTTTCACCCTATAACACAGTGCAAGACAAATACAAAAGCCTTGTTACTTTCTAGAAACTAAACAAGAGAAGAAAATTGCAGAGAAAAAATATCCAATAAACATCTCAAAACTTAAGCCAGGTGTGGTGAGACATGCTCTATGCAGCACTTGAGAAGTAGAGGGAGAAAGATCAGGAGGAATCCGAGACCAGCCTTGGCTACATAGCAAATAAGAGGCCAGCCTGGGTTACACGAGACAAAGTTAATTTTTTTTTTTCTATTTTATCTATTAGCCTCAGAGACATGCTACACTGCTCCCATTTTAGATTTTTCCAGATTACATTTATTACATTCTTGGGAATAAGTTAAGAAGATTCCTACTTCTGTAACATTTGCTTTGCCTCTAAGTTTACTTCCCAAAGTAGAAAATATTGCAATAGATGAGAAAATGAGTAAAGGCATAGAAAACAAATTAAGAAAGCTCTCATATCAGTGGGAAAATGGCCCTATGGCAAGTTGTTTTTATTGCTTTTTCTCCTATTTTTTTTTTCTGAATGCAGAGGTTATTAACATTATATTGCCAAATGAAGCAGCTGAATCTAGTTCATGACTATTACTAATATTATGCATTAATAATTAATGTGTAAGTCAAATAAGTATTTCATAATATTTGCATGATCCAAACTGTGAACTACATTACAGCTAGTTAATGAAGGATGATCCCAGGTCAGCTGGCTGGAACTCAGCAGTGCGCTTGCCTTTACAACAGAACTCAATTCTTTCACTCTGACATGTTTTTCTTACATCGATTAATGAGCTTTTCTATTTTCATCTTTTCCATGTTTAACTTGCAGAGAGAAAATTGCACCTCAATTGATACATCTGAGTGTCAGGTAAAGGGAAGCTTCTGAACAAAGAGAATGGGGTTTTAAGCGAGTGATGAAACATGTAGGATCTCAGTAGGCAGGGAATAGTTTAAACTTCAGAATGAAAGAGCTCTGAGGACAAGGAAGGAATATGGAAGAAGAGGGAGGTCCTATAGTTTTCTAGCCCACAATGAAATACTGATAGTAAGCCCAGATTTATTCTGTCTTTATTATTATGTGAATTCCCCCCCTGTTTTTAATGTAGCTCTCAGGTTAACAAAGGAAAAAATTTTTAAATCTGAATAATAATGTTAGATAAAAATATTTTCAAACACTTAAAAATAGATTATAAATATTTAAATAAACAAGCATATAGGATATTTTAATCTTTATGGGTGTATATAATTTTACAACTATGAAAAATTATATTAAACACATTAGGCTTGGTCTAAATGAACTTTTATCCATATATGTCATACAATGATTATGTAAATACATATAATTGGTCTTCATTTGTCTGAATAGTACCCTGAACTTTTACATTATTATGATGGTATTTAATTTTTTGGAATAATTAAAAAGATAGACGATGGAGCTGGAGAGATGGCTCAGTAGTTATGAGCATTGCGGTTCTTGCAAAGGACCTTGATTCAGTTTCCAGCATCTCCATGGTGGCTAATAACCATCAGTAACTCAAGTTCCAAGAGATCCAATGCCTTTTTCTAACCTCTGTGAGCACTGCATTACATGGGTGCTCTTACATACATGCAAACAAAACACATATATATCAAATAAAAATAAATAAATAAAATTTTAAAACAGACAAAAATATCTTATCAATTGGGTAGTAAATTATTTTCTATTATTTTCAACTCCAGCCATGGCCAATCCTTTCTTTTAGAAATAACAGACCATTTTAAATCTATGGACACAAAGCCAGGCATGGTAGGGCATACCTTTGATCCCAACACTTGGGAGGCAGAGGCAGAGGCAGAAGCAGAGGCAGGAAGATCTCTGTGAGTTCAAGGCCAGCCTGGTCTATATAGCAAGTTTAAGCTAACCATAGCTACAAAGACAGACCTTGCCTCAAAAAATAAAGAAATTTAAAAAAATCTATGAACAAAAACTGATGACTTCAGGGTTTTTTTTTTCTTTTTCTGGTATTCACTGACATGTATGAAGTCTGTGATATTTTTGTTTCATTTATCACACATTTCATAAGTCTAAGGAGAGACCTACAGAGCCCCAAGTGCTCCTGGCCAAACTACCTCTTTCAACTTCAACAATGATTTATTTAATGCCACGAATGACAGAAAGTACTAATCCTGAGAAAAGACACATTAGAACTGATCCAAAGTTCCCCTAAGAGGCCCTCTTAGGTCAAACTCCTTGTGGGTCTCATCTTTCTTGATCCCAGGCAATGGTACAAGGCCAGGTTTCTAAAAAAAATTTTATAATTGAATTATGTTTGATGTCAAAAACTCTGTGATGGGACAGAAGTTTTGTCAATTTTAGTAGACCTTGGCTTAATAAAGTTAGAAATCATATGGAGAAAAAAAATGGTTTTTATTATTATTATTATTATTATTATTATTATTATTATTATTTCTTTTTGAGATAGGGTCTCCCTGTCGCCCCAGCTGGGCTGGAACTCACTATGTAGACCAGGTTCGCCTTGAACTCACAAAGATCCACCAACCTCTGCCTCCCTAGTGATGGGATTAAAGGGATGTGCCACCACACCTGGCCTATTTTTATTTTTTATGTGTTTGAATGTATTGCCTGCATATATATGTGTGCACTCTGTCATGCAATGATTGCAGAGGTCAGAGAGGGCATTGGATTCCCTGGAACCAGGGTTATAGGTGCTGTCAGCATGATGTGACTGCTGGGAACCGAACCTGGGTCCTCTGTAAGAGCAACCAGTGCTCTTAACCACTGATCCATCTTTCCAGCCCCAAGGCCAGTCTTCTAGACCATCCTTTGTCACCCACCTTCATCCCTTCACAGTCCATGCTTCCATTTAAAACCTTTGGCCTCTTGAATTTTGCATTATGTTCTCCAAAACCATTCCTCAACTCTTAGATCTTTTCTCTCATCTCTAGATATTAATCTGAATTTCTTAACCCAACAGAAATGTAGCTCTTCCTTCATAATGATGCTTCTTCTGTGGCCATTAAAGGCTTGGAGGTGGAACAGGTGTCCACCCTGACCCTCACTGCTGCATCGGAACAGTCCTCTTCCATCTTCTCCTTCCTGAAAACCCCCAGCCTTTAAAGTACACCTATCCCTCCATGCTCCTAGGCATAATTCTTGGGGATTGTCAACATTAACTTGTGAATCCCTCTCTGGTTACCACTTCCAACATTACTTCTGTTTTCATTACTAGTGAGTTCATCATCCATATCAAAATCCCTTCAACATTCTGTCTTTAACTTTCTTTGACTTCATGTCTAACCATTTACTTTTCCCTCTCAACTTGAGCAATTCGATCCCAAGGTTATGTGTTAGAATTCTGCACTCCAAGAGCTCACTGTTATCGCTCCCCAAAATCTTCAAACACTCTACTTGCTGTTGAAATCTATTTTTGCAAAGATATTATCTTCAATTCATTAATATGATTTAAAAATGTCCCATTCTTCCTATATTCTCACTTGTCCCAACTCAGATCCACAGACACAACTGAAACAACTTTTACCTATCCTATTTACCTATGTGATTTCCCTCGAAGCTGTTTCTATCATTTTTATGAGGAAAGAGATAGAAAAAAGTTAGTAGTGCTTAAACTCAACCTCACACCAGCTTGACATCTGCACTCCTACTGGTTAACTTTGCATAGCTAAAAAAATAAAACCATTCATACTTTTCATTCAAGATCTACTTTTCAAGGATCACTCCCAAGTGCCCAAACCCTACTGCCAAATTCCTCTCATCTCATTACTTTCCTTTCTCAAAAGAACTATTTTATACTTTCTCCTCTCTTCAACATCTGTCTCACTCAGACTCAGATGGGTATCTCAATTTTGTTCCTTGAAAAGCCGAAGATGAAAAAAAAAAAACTGTAGGAAGAAAATAGCTCAAAATCTCACTGAAAATCTATTAACAACTTGTCTTGCTATTGTTGAAACACCCCTTATTTCTACCACATAATCTTCTGCCTAGAAATATCCACAGCAGATACTCACTGTGACTTTTTCCTTGACATTAAGCCTCTGTCCACATGTTCCTTTCTCAGAGAAACGTTCTCATCATAACGTGCCCTTCATTTTCTGTCCACTGGAGCATTGCTTCCTTACAGATTTCACTACTACAAAAAGCTTTGTTACATATTTGTTTAACTTTTGTTCCTTTCTTTTTAGATTGAAAGCAGATTTGCCAATCGATCTTTTGTCTAAAGCACTTGAAACACAGTATGATGCATATAATATTTCATTAAAATTGAAAAACAGGGGCTTCTGGCTCTAGCTGGCAATAACAAGGAACTTGGAACAAGCAGGCTTCCACCTCTGGCAGCATCACTGAGCTCAGTGGTCATGGACAGCACCCTGAAATCAAGCTCGCAGTGACTAGAAGTTCATACTGCACAGCCTGAGTAGGTTTTCTACTCCAGGGGGTCCAGAGAGCTTCTGCAGCCTAGGTCCTCCCCTCTAGAGGGACTGGGGAGCACTGTGAGATTAGGACATGAGTGGGACATGAGCTTTGTTTGGCTCCAGTGTGCCCAAGGTCTTCTAGGGTCTTAGTGGTCACTATAGGACTGTCTACACCACTGTGGTTCCAGGGGTTGCTTCGGGCCTGTGGCATTAACTACAGCCCCAGGTTAGAACATAAACTTTGGTGGGTCTGACACTGGGTATCCCGCCCCCAAGGAGTTCAGAGTGTCTGGGGGTGGGAGACTGGGTTATAGTCTATCTGGTTACCTTACGGCTTGGTGTGTGGCCCCACCCTCTGTCTGTTGGCACATAGCCAAGATGGAAATCACCTCAACAATTTCATTAGAACATCAACACCAAGTTCCAACAGTTCTCTTAACTAAACCTACTATTGTTTTCCTGATAATGGATGTGGTATTAAAACAACTCCTAAAGGCTTATTGTTATATTCATAGACACACTCAGCTCTTACCAGAGAAGCTTCCTTTTATACATGGTAATTAACATAGAGACACATAACTGGTACATACACAGACAGTAAGAGATTGTGGAGTGCTCAGCCTTAAATGAGCCACCTATATCACACCCTTTCTTCCTAAGGCTCAGGGATCTTTGTGGAAGAGGGGTACAAGGATTCTAAGACACAGAGGTGGTGGACAACTACAAGAAAACTGTTTTCCAGACAGCAGGAAAGTGGCACATATGAACTCACAGAAACTGTGACAGCATGCACAAGACATATGCAAGCTCAAGACAGACAAAATCCCAGAATAAGAGGGAGAGGGGAGAAGCCCCAACATTGCTGAGGAAATATTGGCAATTGATACAGCTGGGAGAAGGAGACTCAGTTTTCATTAAGAGTGAGATTCTGGGTAGGTTGATCAGGCGCCAGGGGACAGACCCACACATTTGGGGACAAAAATAAGACTTGATAGGTGTTAAGAAAACATATGACATGAAGTTGGGGGTGGGGGGAGTAATGTGGGAATGGAGACGGGAGAGGGATCTGAATGGAATCAAAATATATGACATGACACACAACAGATAGGAAATACACAGTATAAAATTAAGATAATCCCTTGCATCACATTAAATCATAATGATATAAAAGTCCGAATTAACAAGAGAATCCATAGAAACCACAAAAACACTTGGAGACTAAACAGTACATTTTTGAGGGAACAACGGGTCATCTAAGAAATCACACATTAAAAAACAATTCCTAGAGACAATTGACAACGGGAACACCATCTGTCAGAAGTGCTGGGAAGCAGCCAAGGCAGGCCAAAGAGGGAAGTTTATAGCGATAAGCACTTACATTAAAAACCTGAAAGATAGACCAGGAGTGGCGGCTGAAGCCTTCAGTTCCAGCACTTGGGAATTAGAGATAGGCAGTGAGTTCCAGGCCATCTGGGGCTACCGAGAGACCCTTTTTCAAAAAACGAAAACAAACAAATCTAAGAGCTATCAAATAACATAATGCCGATACTGAAAAACAAGTAAGATGTTCCAATTGCAGTAGATGACAATAAATAATAAAGATTAGGGAAGAAATAAATAAAATACTGACTAAAAGAACAATATATAAAATTAACCAAAGAACCAAATGGGTCTTCAAAAAGGTAAAGAAGGGGTTGGAGAGATGGCTAAGCATTGGCTACTCTTGGAGAGGACCTGGGTTCTATTCCCAGCACCCATATAGTAGCTAACAGCTTTCTATGCCTTCAGTTTCAAGGGATCCGATGTCCTCTTGTGACCTCCATGGGCATTGCATGACGTGGGGCACTTACATACATGCAGGCAATAAACTCATAGACAAAAAATAAAAATAATAAAATATAAAGGAGGAAATAAGAGTAACAAACTCTTAGCCAATCTGGCAAAAAGACTAAGAAGATCAAAATTAATAAAACTAGAGACAGAAGAGTGGTTTACAATAGATGGCAAGAAATGCAGAATATTATCAGAGATTATTTGGTAAACCTATACTCCAAAAAGATGGAGAACCTAGAAGGAATAGAAGAATCTAAGTGCACAGCATCATCCAAAATGAGAACCAGAAGATATAAATAGCTTAAATATTCCCATTACAAGCAATAAGATAAAAGCTATACTGAAACATCAGTCTCCCTTCAAAGAAAATCCCAGGACCAGACAGCTTTACAACTGAATTCCATAAAACATTCAAGGAAGATCTCCAACCAATTCTATTTAACTTATTTTACAAGATGGAAAGTGAAGGAATACTACCAAATTCATTCTGTGAAGCTCCTTATTATTTTGATACCAAAAACAAGGTAAAGACAGAACCATAAAAAAAAGGAAAATTACAGACCAATTTCTTTGACAAACATAGATGCAAAAATACTCAACAAAATACTGGCAAACTGAATTCAGGAACATATTAAGAATATCATTCATTATACCAAGTAGGTTTCATCTCATAAAGGAAGGCTGGTTCAACAAATACCACAAATACAAATCAATAACTTTAATATACTATATTAAGACTTAAAGGACAAAAACCACATAATCATTTCAATTGATGCTGAGAAAGCATTTGACAAAGTTTAACATGCCTACGTGATAGACATTTTGGAGAAGTTAGGACTAGATGGAGCATACCTCAAAATAAGAAAGGCATCATACAACAAACCTGGAGTAGACATTATATTAAACAAAGACATACTGAGAGCATTTCCTCTAAAATCAGGAACAAGACAAATATGTCTACTTTGCCTTTCTTATTTAATATAGTGCTTGAAGTCTTACATACACCAGTTAACAAGGGAAAGGCCCACAGGGAATGAATATAAGAAAGAATGAGGTCATACTATGTATTTGCAGATGATATGATTCTATTACTTAAATGACCCTGCAGAAAGCTAGAAAACTCCAAGATCTAATTATCACTTACAGTAAAGCTGAAGGATCAAAAATCAATATAAAAATCCCAGGAGTCTTATATATCAACAATATAGTCTCAGAAAAAGAAATTAGGGAAACACTCCATTCAAAATAGTATCAAAAAAATTAAGTGCCTACCCAAAGTACACAAACAACTACTACAATGAAGACTTCAAGACACTGAAAAAGGAAATGAAAGAAGACATTAGGCAATGGAAAGACCTTCCAATATCCGGGATTGGCAGAATTGATATTATCAAAATGGTTATATTACCAAAATTGACCTACAGATCTTAATGCAATAAGGGTGGACCTTAGCTTCTACTTCCCCAATTCATGTTGGAGATACTGTCTCAATAAAAGAATGTGTGAAGTCTGACTCAAGAGCACTGCTCTAAGAGGCCTCTGAAGAAATAGGTGCTCTGTACCTCAGGTGCAAAATGAATGCTAAGTCAGGCTGTTTCTTGATTCAATAACTAATGTGGCATGGAAATTCTGCATGTCAGGGCTGGAGACATCACCATGCCTGACCTCAAATGATACTATAATGCTAAAAGTGATAAAGACAGAGAGGTAAACCGGAAGGGAAGACTTGAAATAAATTGGCAAAGCTATGCCCAACTAATTGATGATAAAGGGATAAGAAACATACATTGCAAGAAAGACTGCCTATTCAGTAAATAGTGTTGGCAAACTGGATTTCTGCATGCAGAATGATGAAAATAGAGGCAGAACATTCACCTTCTACAAAAATCATTCAAAATGGAGCAAAGCCTTTAATTTAAAATTTGAAACTCCTGGGTAAAAATATAGGGAATACTCTTCAAGACATCAGAGTAAGCAAGCACTTTGTGAATAGAACATCACTAGCAGATGAATTAACCCCAAACGTCAACAGATGGGATTATATGAAATTAAAAAAGTTTCTGCACAGCAAAGGGAACTATCAGCAGAGCTCAGAAACACCCTGCAAAATGGGAAAAAAATTTTTTACAGCTATTCAGCAGTAAGGGACTAAATTCCAGAACATACAAAAACTACAAAAATTAAATACTAAGGAAATAAAATTACTGATCAGCAAATGGGTCACTAAATTGAATAGACAGTTTCAGAAAAAGAAATTCAAAGAGCAAGCAACTATTTAAGAAGTGTTCAACTTCTCTAATCATCAGGGAAGTGCAAATTAAAACCACTTTGAGGTACCACCTTCCCCAAGAAACCCAACAACAAATGTTGGAAAGGATGTACAGAAAGAGGAACTCTTATCCACTGCTGGTGGGAGTACAATTAGTACAGCAATTGTGAAAATGAGTTTGGAGTTTCCTCAAAACAATTACAAATAGAACAAGCATATGATTCAACCATCTCACTCCTGGGCATATGCCCAGAGCTCCACATACTATTATAGATATTTGTACTCTCACACAGTGCACTTAAATGGGGGAAAACACTCATAAAATAATAAGTGTTTTAAATTAAAAAATTAAATTCTACAACAAAATGGATAGACATAAATGTATAGTATTATGTGAGGTCACTCAGTCTCAAAAACTAGAAAACACATTTTCATTCATATGTGAATCCTTGTCTACAGCATTTATTTGTACACATATAAATAAATGCATCTATGGGTATACTATAATATTTAGAAAAGGAATTAAAAAAAGGGTGATTTATATTAAAAAGCATAGTTTGTAGCCAGGTGTAGTTGCACATACTTTTAATCCCAGCACTTGGGAGGCAGAGGTAGGCAGATCTCTGTGAGTTCAAGGCCAGCCTGGTCTACAGAGTGAGTAGGACAACTGGGGTTACAGGGAGTTCTTGCCTCAAAAAGAAAAAAAAGCATAGTTTTTGTTGTTTTGTTTGTTTGTTTCCCAATGGTGGATATGTGAATTCAGCTTTCTGGGTACCAAAGTGGCAAGAACCATTTCTGCATTCCATAAAAACTAACATGTGTCATCCCTTTGCATCAGTGATTATGAAAACTGGGCTTTCAATTGAATTCCATTGACCATTAGTGCAAGAGAAATCAGACAGGACTAGCCCTGTATACATTTCTCACATTAACACACTTAGAAGCTTGTTGTTTTGTCATTGCTATTGTTGTTGTTAAACTTATTTTATAACCCAAAACTTTTCCCTTTTTCTTCTTTTTAAAACTATACCAAATAATTATACTATAGTGTTATTTAAATATGTAAATTGTATTGCTGTACATAGAATGAAATATGGTCTTTATAAAAAAAATAGGGAAAAAATTGAAACCTAAAAACACAATGAAAGCATCTCAAAATCTTATGGAAAATGACTTTCATGTGATAAAATTTGAATTAATGGAGACATATGTTCATAGCCATGAAAACTGTATATTTTAATTGACTTATTCAGCATCAACTGAACTAAAGATTCAACACAAACTCAATAAAAATCCATGCAGTTGGTAAACCAATTCTAGGTACCAGAAGCTGATAAACTAATTTTTAGAACTTCCAAGTTTAAATTTATTGTAAGATTTACTGCTGACAAGTGATTGTTTAAATACTATACTAAGAGCAGAATTTTTAAAAAATTATTATTTTTATTTTTGTGTATAAGTGTATTGCCGCATGTGTGCAAGTGCACCCGTGTCATACAATGCCCATGGAGGTCAGAAGAGGGTGTCGGATCACCTGGAACTGGAGTTATTGATGGATGTTAGCGACCATGTGGGTGCTGGGAATCGAACCTGGGTCCTCTGCAAGAGCAGTCAGTGCTATTAACCTCTGAGCCATCTCTCCATCCCCAAGTGTTTAAAGATCAGCCTACTGCAGGCAAGAGCAACATGGAGAGCCTTTGACAGCTTAAGCCAGCACAATACCTGCAGTGGTCACACGCCTTGCCTATAAGTACATATATCTTTTCCTATGGTATCTGCAAAGTTTTATTTTGTTGGGTAAGAAGTGTTTTGATTCTCTGTTAGCAGGAGTTATTATGTTAAGGAATTGCATGATTTTGGTCTCTTGGTATAAACTTGAGTATATGTCAAGAATAAACACAGTTTAGTAATTTCTGGGCAATAAGGAGCCAGTACTAGATTTTAGCTTGTTATCATAAACATAAAAAAACAGATGTTTCTGCCCTGCTACTTGGCTACCAATTCTTATTGTAAATTTGCCTAAAAGCAAATAATAATCCATTTGCTATCACAGATTTCTCTCTGTCGAGTACAGTAGTGTACTGTTTTTCAGCTAGGCCTCCCACAAGATATCCTACAAAGTATCAGGTCACAGAACAAATGGTTTTCATTTACTTGTCATTGTATGATAAAGAGGGCCTCCCATCTAAGTCCTAAAAAAGTATTCAAAATCCTTAACCATTAAGGAAATGTAGATTAAAACTACTTTAAGATTCCATCTCACTCCAGAATGGCCATCATCAGGAATACAAATGACAACGAATGTCCCCATGAGTGTGAGGAAAGAGGAACTCCTACACACTGTTGGTGAAAACTAGTGCAGCCACTTTGGAAATAAGTCTGGAGCTTTCAAAAAACTACCATATGACCCAGTTATAACAATCCTGGACATATATCCAAAAGACTCTATATCATGTTACAGAGATACTTGCACATCAAGTTCATTGCTGCTCTACTCACAATAGGTAGGAAATGGAATGGGTCTAAATGCCTATCACTTGATGGATAATGAAAATACGGTACCTAACCAATGTAATTTTATTCAGCTGTAAAGAAAAATAAAGTATAAAAATTTCAGGTGAATAGATGGATCTGGCAACCATTATACTAAGTGAGGTAACAGGCACAGAAGAACAAACGCTGCACGGTCTCACTCATAAGCAGATACTACATTCAACTCTTTAGTTTTGTGTAATCTGGAAAAACCTGTGGAAATCAGGAAATGAGGAAGGGGATAATGGGGGGATGAATGTTTGCACAGTGGGGGGGGGTAGAAAATAGGTAAAGGTAGAATGGTGGGGAGAATAATGGCAGAGGGTCTAAGCAGGGATAAGAATAAAGGAAGCGTGATATAAAATGATGGCTAAACAAAAAAGACATATGTAAACTTATTATGTTGCAACTCATTTAAAAACTACAGAATAGAGACTGCAGGGAGATGCTGTGCATGGGTGAGAAGCTAATTTTAAATTTTGTATGACAATCCAAAAGGTATGTAATGCTAAAACAATCTGGTAAAGGGGGTCCTGAGTTTGGGTCTGACTCTGGTGCCTGACTCAGGTACCGCAGTGGGGTCGCATGTTCAGACTCAGGTTCTGGACCTGATAGGAACACTTGGAGCAGCCCAACACTGCTCCAGGCAGGTAAAAGCTTAGGACTGAGTGACTTTTGTGGTGCTGGACAATTGATTTTCTGGTCTGTGGCAGAGGGCCTGGTGGCTGTCGGGGGCTAGGTTGGAGCCCTAAGCCCGGTGGGTGGCCCTTCCCCCCTCACACCCAGAAGGGGTCCTGAGTTTGGGTCTGACTCTGGTGCCTGACTCAGGTGCTGGGGCGCGGGCTAAGCCAGGTATCCCCCCCACCAATAACAGCAATTGGAATTGAGGAAGAGAGAGTATCTCTCTTCCTGGATTGGATTAGGAGAACTCTCAGAACAGGAAAGGAAGAGTGACTTAGACTTCCAATATCCAATCTATAAACAGAAGTGAAAGCCTGAAAACCTAGACAAGTCAACACTCCATATAGAAGGAGGGGGAGAAGAAGAAGAAAAAAAAAGCATAAGAAGGAGGTAAGCAAAACAAAACAAGCTTTCAGCCTTCAACACACTGAAAAGACATTTGTGATTTGAATCACAACACGGAAACTCACATGCCAGGGACACGATGAAGAGACAACATGGGAAAGGTGCAGGATAATTCCACACCAAGCTCTACCAACCCTGTAGGAGATAGGTACAATGGGATCCCCTTGGAGGTGACCCCAGAAGCAGACCTTAGAGGAATAATTGCAGACCTATGCAGAGAAATTAAAGAACATAAAGAAGAATTCAGATAACTAAAGGAAGGGATTGACAAACTCCAGAAAGAACTAGAGAGAGAAA